>CM071717.1:28921157-28936595 GCA_036630335.1 Physaria fendleri
GACACAACTCCTATTTATAAGCAAGCTATGGGTGATTCTCGAACTCACTACAAAGCTTAGTGGGTTGAGATGAGTTGTCACAAGCTTATGATTCCTAAACATGCTAATTGACAACACAAAAATGAGGGGTTAAGTGGCTAAATCTAGGCTAATATAAGTGCTAATCCATGCACCCAATAACTCTTCACCACCACACTTAATCCCACTCAAAATTTGCTAATGTACCATGTAGAACCAAGTTGTACCAAGCCTTGAACCAAGCCAAATTCGAATCCCAAAACCAAGAAGAACCCATGATGATTTGCTTCACAATTGTCCCATTAATTCGCCAAAATTTACTAATTCCGGGAGACGTCGAAAAATGCCGATTAAAACTGTACTGAGCCGAGGAAATTTTGCCGATCATAGATATACTGGTAGCACGGGTGTTACAATAGGTATCTGTCCCTAAGGGTCTAAAACCTTAGATCTGTAGATCTGTCGCAAATAGATGCATAAATGCCTTCAAGGGTTCGAATCCCTGCTGGTAGTAACTGAACTTTAGCGACGAAAGTGCTGTTCAAATAAGGTTGTGAACATATCGGTCCTGAACAAATTAGTGCTCCCTAGGGGGTGGTTAGGCAGTGTGGCAGTCCCTGTTCTCAACCTTACAACCTCTAGGGTATAACGGCTATGAACATTAACGTAGCGTAGTTCAATATTTGAGTACTGAGTTCTAGACAAGAACGTAAACAACATATGAATAGTCGATCGATCTACAAGATCTAGAGTCCCTTAGGTTAGTTCACCGAGGTCTCTACAAATTAGGTTTTCGTGCTGTGTTGGGATCACAACAAAGTCCCAACAAAACCCTTGTAAACATGAAACCCTAGATTACTAGATGTGTACCAGAATTCCTCGTAGATCGACCCCGATCTATACTACAAGTGACTATCCTGTGCACTTGCGGTTAAGAGAGGGTTTAAACTCCTGAGAGGCTGTCTCTTGGGTGAAACCTAACACTCCGTCATTTTTAGAATAAACCCTGAGGGTTCCGGCTGTGTCACCACACCATAACTTCTATATCGTTTAACTTGTCCCATTTACTTCCTTAACTCTTAAAAGACATCATTTGTTAATTCTCTTAAGAACTAACACTCTTTTGCCCCAATAGCCCACAAACCTTTTAGGTCCATTGGCACTTAGCCCATTAAGCCCATTTGGTACTTAGCTCATTGTTTTATCCAATCTTACTAATGGATCTTTTTAAAGTGGATCATAATTGTTATTTAGCCCATGGATTTTATAAGAACAATAATGAACCATACGTGTCAAGTCTTGGCCCAAAATAATAACTTTATTAATATACGTGTCAAGTCTTGGCCCAAAATAATAACTTTATTAATCCATAGCTTTTAAGCCAAGTTATTACATCAACTTTGGTCTTACTTTCTTAACCGTAGTTAAGCTCCCTAAATAAAATACATGACCATAAAAGACCGCAATTCCCGAGACTTGTACAATATCCAGACGTAGCTCGAATTGCGGTTGTTACAAAACTGTTCGTGATCTACTACAACTAGATGGTTGTGATCCTCTTTGTGCTGATTGAGATTCTTGTGCTTGTGATGCTTGAGATATTTGTGCTTGTGATTCTCTTTGTGACCCACTTGGTTCCTGATTTAAGTCACATGTTGTTAGTAACCAAAAATATGAAAACTAGAGAAACAATACAGAGAAGTTAATATTAAAGAGAGATCGAGATTAGACTAACCAAGAGGAAGAAGCGGGATATGCCTTTCAAATTAACGATCTAGAAAACAAGATTTTTCAGAGAATTGAGAGTTTTCCCTTGAATTATTTTAGTTTAGAAAAATATTGAATTGGGGATTTTTGTGTGTTTCCACATTAAAAAATAGTTAATAACATTTGGTTAACAATTCATATTAACGGTATGATTTAGTTAACCACGGATTTATAAGATTGAAATTAAATTTGGAAAAATATATTTGTTGATGTCTTTTTCGACATTTTGTGAAATGATGATTAATTTGGTGTTTTTTTAAAAAAAGTTGATGATTTAATTAACATTTTTCCCGTTTGATATTTACAAGTTTTCATCATTATCATATACGCTGAAGGCTATTTGCCTTGGTTATTATGAGATTTCTGTTGGCAGCTGCTTGAAACTCTTCATCTCCACACAAAGAAAAAAAAAAAAAAAGGAACTTTACTTATTTGATGTGCGAAGAAGTTTTGATTAAAAAAACGTATACATCAAATTGTCAAGATTTGCTGTTGTAGTATTTAAGAGACTGCGCGATCTTACTCAAAACTATATCAAGTAAATGTGTCAAATCAGATAATCATTAAAGCGGCGGGGATTGGGGAAAAAGATAAAGAAGCGTGTAACAATGATAAAAATGACAAAATTAGAAAGCATAAGTCAAAAAGAAACACATATTTGTCTCCCTATGTAATTAGCCCACTATACTGCTCAGTGATCATTGCATATCAACATGAACCATTTAAATTCATATTTGTTTAATCATAATCACTGTATATTGTATGCGTATGTTTGATTTTATGAACCATTTAAATTCATATTTGTTTAATCATAATCACTGTATATTGTATGCGTATGTTTGATTTTGTTCCGAATACAAATTGAAATGTGTTCACACCTGAAAGGAAAGATGTGAAAATGTGACGACAAGATTTGCCCTGCGTTACAATAAATATTAGTGCTTCATTTTACTTTTTTTGTCATTTTTTCGTTAATAACAAGACCATAAAGAACCCAACAGAAATAAAGGATCTACAAGTAACAGTCTTACGCGAGGTCTAAAATAAAAAAAAAAGAGAAAAATGTCAAAAAAAAAATCGTGAATTTGTGTAAAAACATAATTTAAGGCACAAATTTTATCATCTTTTTTTTTAAATCATGTATTTTTATATAATTGTTATTTAAATCGAGAATTTTTAAATTTTTACCAATTTAGGCATGAGGATAATTAGGTTAACGACAAAATAAAACGGTGTTAGATGGCCGGAAAATTGACCTACTTTTTTAATCATGAACTTAAAATAATAATTTTTTTAATCACAAACTTTTTAATACAATCTTTTTAAAGCATGAATTTTTACTAGTTATATTTTATAAATATTTTTTTCAAATCTAAAATATTTTTATGAATTTTCTTAAATACAAAAGTCTAAATCTATAAACTTTGAGTCTTAAAAATTTGATTTTGCTTTAAATACTTTGTTTTTAGATCGTATGACAAAGAAAAGGATATATCTTTACATAGTTTTTATTTAATGTATCGTGAGTTAGCAATCATCAAATTATATACAAATTCAAAATCAAATGATTTTAAAATCTTGTGATTAAAAGAGATCCTCAAACCAATAACGTTTACCTATTACCGCTGTAGATTAATTTTATACTCTATTATTTATTTTTAAAAATCAACCGATAAAAAATTAAAGAAAGGAGAATTGGGAAACTCATGGCAAGCTAAAGGTAAAAAGTCAAAGATTAAGATCAAAGCTGAAAACGAGAAAATATCAAACACAACTCTGATATAAGCCGTTCTTGCTTGAGGATAAGCAAAGGTTTAAGTCGGGGTGGGGGAGATTTGATATGCTGATTATTTGACTATTTTTCTACCCTCTTTTCATTGTTTTTAGGGTAGTTTTGTTTTCCTTTTGTTTTCTTTTAGTAACTTTTTGGGAAAAATACAAGGATGAGAGCCGATATCCTGAAAGGAAGGAGAGAGCAGAAATCAAGCACTCAAAAGACTAAGGATGCATTTGGAGGCTTAAGTGCGCTGAACGCAACCGAGACTAGAATATTTCGAGAAGATTCTGAGAAAAACTCACAATTCGGTCGGGTCCTATCAATTTGGTCGGACTCTATTCTAGGTTTCAATATATCACTTGCTTGCGTGCGGATCAAGTAAAAAATTTCGAGAAGGACCAAGAGTTTGACCGAATTATACCGATTCGGTCGGGCTCTGTTTATGGCGGCACAATTCGAAGCTAAGGTTAGGACGCACACACTCGTTCAAAGTGGATAAGCACGGAAAATATCTAGAACTAGGATATTCTTTGTGAGCCCGAGCGAATCACATTGAATTCGCTCGGGCTAGGACTTTTTAGATGGATCTCGATCCTCTCTTCTCCCCTATAAATGGAGGCTCTCTGAACTCGTTGTAAATCATACAGAAAATCACAGAAGTGACGAAAAGTTTAATAAAATGTTGTTTTCTTTATATTTCGTTTTCTGCTTAGTTTAGGAAATCCCTCAAGGGATTGGGGAGATGCTCCTCTAGGGCTAGAGTCCCTATGAGAGTGAGTAGTCTCTCCAGTAGGGGCCTATGAGAGTGAGTAGTCTCTCCAGTAGGGGGAATATGGTTCTGTCCCTAAGGGTTTAAAACCCTAGATCTGTAGATCTGTCGCGAATAGATGAGAATATGCCTTCAAGGGTTCGAATTCCAGGAGGTAATAGATTGATCACGGGAAGGTCATCTAAGAAATTCTTCATCATGTGTTGACTAATGTTTAAGGCTTTTTGGCCAACTGTCTTATGATCCTAGGCTAGACATTGACTCTTAGCGGAGCGCTATCTACCTGAACATGGCAGTGATGAGCAAGTGAACTTTGGTGATGAAAGTGCTGTTCAAATAAGGTTGTGAACATATCAGTCCCGAACAACATAATACTCCCTAGGGGGGAGGTTAGACAGTTTGGCAGTCCCTGATCTCAACCCTGCAACCTCTAGGGTATGACGCTATGACCGAACATCACGGCATAGTCAATGTTCGTGACTGAGTTCTAGACAAGAACCTAATTAGCATCTGAATAGTCGACCGATCTACAATCTAGAGGAGTTCTAGACAAGAACCTAATTAGCATCTGAATAGTCGACCGATCTACAATCTAGAGTCCCTTGGATCAGTTTCTGAAACCCTTACAAAGCATAGAAACGTCGTTGTGCCACGACATCCAAACACCCAAACACAACCCCCATTTGTTACCATCTAGACCTAGTTCTCGAGACGTGTACCAGATTTCCTCGTGGATCGACCTCGTTCTATGCTACAAGTGACTATACCGTGCACTTACGGTTCTGAACGGATTTAAACTCTCAGGTCTACTTTCTAGTATTCCTGGGTGAAACCTGGCTATATTGGATGAACAAACCGACACACGTCATTAGTCATAGCTTCAAAACTTACAAACATCATATCACCATCATAGCTTCATTTTGTTCTCTAGATCTCATAGTGTAACTTTGGTTTCTTTGGATTCAATCTCTAAATACTATTGCGACTGAAGTTCACTTGCGGTGCATTTTTAGGATTACCACTTAGAAAACATCAGTCATTAAGTTCCCACCAGAGGAAATAAATCACCGTCTAAAAAACCAGTATGAAGAAAGAGTTATCCGACCTATATTTTCTGTTTTTAAGAATGACTGTTATGGTATAGTTTTACTCTAGAGCCGTAGTACGTCCGAGAAAAAAAATCCCAATCTGCAATCAATAAACAAAAGAGAAGGAAAGAACAAGCAAAAGTTGATCACGAACTTCAATATGTTCAACACATAAGGGAAAGGGTGAAGACCCACCCGACACTATTGCGCCGGTTCGGGTAATCAAATGGTCATGAATGATGAGCTAGAAAACTAGTTTTCTAAAACTTTAATATCACTAATTTTTCATTAAATTAAATTACTTCTATAAAATTAATAACATGTTTTCAGTCTTCGAATATATCACAATGACATAAATTATATATTTTTAAGCAGGGTCGTTTCAACTGTAACAGGGGCCCCAAGCGAAATCCGAAAATTTGAGACCCTTTTCCAACTGTAGCAGGGGCTCCAACCGAAAAAGTAAAAAAAGAATATGCATCTATTGAGAATCAAACTCGAGTATTTCAATAACAAAAATACTATCATAACCACTAGATTACAAACATAATTGATGTCTATTTTACAAACACCGTATTTTATATATATCTTAATAAATTGTCAAAAATTAGGATTCAAAATTTCAAAAAAGAAAATCGGGGATCCTAAGCGATCGCTTATGTGGCTTATGCCTGGGAATGGCCTGTTTTTAAGTAAGGATATATATGTAAAAATTTCTTTAGGTGAAGTATATTTTTCGAAAAACACATATACTTATTACGACAGAATCTAAAACGTCGACATGTTTTCAAACCGACCAAGATCTAGCCTGGCGACACTAGAGTTCATAATACTTAATTCAGTTACATTAAATTCAATATTTTTAATTCTAATAGTGAGATCAATAAACTTTACAGTTTTCATGACAAAAAAAAAAATAATAATAAACTTTACAGTTTAAAATATTAAATTTGATATAATTCGTATTACAATTTACAAATAAAACACTTTATTAATTGGTTAATTTTTTTTACCGATTTCATATGGATTTCCTGATTATTGGGTTGTAAATTTAGATTAAGGGTACGTAGCATTCGATTCAAAAAAGAATGAAATAAGCTCAGACGAAAGACGAAGTTTAACTAATGAAATAAAAGTAAAACTTTTGTGTGTTTTTGTTTTTGAAGAATACATATATACATATCGAATCTACTGTATTTTCCTTTTTCTCTTCTTTTATATTTCTATTATTCTCTGGTTTTACGTTTTAAAATTTGAATCAATTAATGTAGAAAGATGCATGCAAAACCAAAGAGTAGGTAAAGAGGCTAGTATATAATCATCATCATCCTCACCATATATTTTATCATTACACCATCATGTCCTCAAACAAAAATTGGACAAACATGTTCAAATCCAAACCTAGCAACAATAATCATAACCATCAGCATGAGATAGATGCTCTATCTTGCATGCATTACTCTAATTGCAACATATCTTCTTCCTGTTCTTCTTCTGGTATACAAATTTTTTTAATTATTTTTTGTTAATAGAAACAATCTATATATATGAAAGATGTTATTTATGTATGTAAAAACATGCATGATGTTAATCAAATAATCGCTTTAGAATCAGATTGTGTACCAGGTCCCAAACCGAGATGGAACCCTAAACCTGAACAGATTGAGATACTCGAATCAATCTTCAATTCGGGTATTGTTAACCCACATAGAGAGGAGATTGAAAGGATCCGGATCCGGCTTCAAGAATACGGTCAGATCAGTGATGCAAATGTGTTTTATTGGTTTCAAAACCGGAAATCTAAAGCAAAACACAAGCTTCGTAGTGTTCATCACAAAGACCCTAAAATATCAAAGAAGGATAAGATGGTTATTTCTAGTGACGATGTTGATCATTGTTTTGGTTCTGTTAACCAAAAGACCGGATTATTTCAGGTTCAAAACAATGAATTGGTAGTCACTGAACCAGCCGGTTATCAATTCCCGTTTCAAAATGATCAAAGCGCAGCTCAATCATTGTTTGGTTCTGGTGATTTAGTTGTACCGGCGGTAACGGATGAAACGGTGGTATTTACCGCCGTTAATAACGGCTTGGAGATTGGTGAAAATTTGGATAAAACGCCGAGGAACTATTTTTACGGCGGCGGAAATTGTTCTTCTCTTGTTCCGTTGACTGTTCCATTAACCACAAATCAATCTCAAGGTAATTAATTAATCATATTGAAATCAATATTATAAATAATACATAAGGTGTATTCTTACATGTTTACAAAATAAGTATTATTATTATATACTGTACTAATTTGTGTATATATATAGAGAAAAAGAGAGAGATTGTTCATACATATAGGGATATATAGGTCAAAGAAAGATGGTAAGTAGTAACGCATGCAAACGTGTTTTGGGGAATAGTCGCTTTAGATTTGACATTTACTGTAAATTTGCTTGGGGGTAAATAAATGAGTTGTATTTAATTGTGTTGACTAACATTGATTAATAAAACGAGTTTACATGGATCAGACAAAGAACGAGCTGTAGTATTACCCGGGTGTGAAGACGCGGGAGATTGTGTTTCTCCGGTAAGAATAACCGTGTTTATCAACGACATGCCTTTCGAAGTGGTGGGCGGTTCATTCAACGTTAGAGAAGCTTTTGGAAATGAAGCCATTTTGATAAACTCTTTTGGCCAACCTATTCTTACCGATGGATTTGGTGTCACTCTCCAACCTCTTCTACACGGCGCCGTTTACTATCTTGTGAGCTTTTTAATATTTCCACTTACTAATTTTAGGTGTTTTATATTAAAAAAAAATATATTGCTCATAGCGTGTTGTTTGTTTGTTTGTTTTTCGCAGATTTAGACGATTTGAAGATCAAGTGTTATGTTGCCATGGATGAATTTTAAAATAATAACGGAATTATGCGATTTATTTAAATTACTAACTACAGTTTCATATCTCAAAATTTATGAAAATTTAGGATCTTTACATTTTCAAGACTTGAAAAATAAAGAATGAAATTAAGTTACTGGCTTCATTAAAGTTTGTTCCCAATGTACCTATTCAATTGATGTTAGGGTTAAAGAAATTTATTCAGGAGATATGGATTTATCGAAGATGTTTTAAAAAAATCTTCGTGACGTTTTAATTAATGTTTAGGACTTCGTAATGTTTAGGACTTCGTAGATAGCTATCCTATGATCCTAAGTTGAGTCTATAGATCGAAAGGTCATAGATTTGTCTAAAGATAGCAGTGATGGACAACTGAACTTTGGCGACAAAAATACTGTTCAGATAAGGTTGTAAACATATTGGGCTTGATCGAGTTAATGCACACTAAGGGGTGGTTAGACACTATGGACAATGCCGAGAGACTCTAATCTTGCAACCTCTAGAATATGATGGGTGTGACCACAAGAATAGCATAGTCAATATCCGTGTTTGGTTCCAGATAAGATTTAATTAGGACTTGAATTATCGAGAGATCCATAGGTCTCGAGTCCCTTAGTGTAGTCTCGACACCTTCGACATTTTAGTTTTTATTTTATTTTCGTTTTTAAAGTGACAAAACCACCACACCTTCATTTCGTACTAGCTCAATAAGAAAACGATAGTGAATCAACTCCGCTCTAGTTAAGTGATTTAAACTGTGCACTTGCGGTATGGAACAGGTTTAAATTTCCAAAAGTCCGTCTCTCGGGTGAAACTCCGCGTAACCTAGGTTTCCTTAAAACCGAACCCCAAGGCTCACGTCAATAAACAGGCCTACAAGAGGAGAATGGACATTCTTCGATAAGGCTCATTTGGCTAGAGTAATCCCGATGTAGGATGAGAGAAAGAAACACCTAACCCTAACCCAACAGTTAGAGAAAGAAACACCTAACCCTATCCCAACAGTTAGAGAAAGAAACAACTTAAAAATGTATAGAAGATCGAGAGATATCAATGATCCTAGAGCAAATAGTAGCGTTCAATCTTTTCTCAATAGAAAAGAAAAAGCATGGTGAAAATAACACATCTTAATTGCATAGTGTATAGGTCTTTTGAGTTTGATCACTCACTTCTCATTTGCGCCCTTCAACTTTCTTAGCGTCTCTTGCTGCAATAAACCGAAAACAGAGTAAGACTTTGTATTCGAAACCAAAACATCGCAGAAGGTAAACTTTGAAAAAAGTTTTTTTACCAGCTTTTTCCTCTTCTCGCTTTTTGGCAGCTTCTTCTCTCTGTTGGCGAATCAGAGCCAAACGATCTGTACACACAGAGACACACACACAGAGAGGATAAGATAATCAATAAATCCCATTTGGAAACAGAGAGGGAGAAGTGATAAACAAGAGATTTCTCGTTGTTTACCTAAGTCCTTTCTTGCTTGTTCAGTTTTGCCTTGCTCTTGCAACCTCATGTATCGCTCATGAGCTCGCTGCTTCTCTAGCTCCTCTCTGAAAATTAGTAGATATACAATAATCAAAGCAAAGTTAAAATGATAAAAAAGCTTAAGAGGGTTTAGCAATAGCAACAGACCTTTCACGTCTTGAGAGTTCAGTGGTTTTACTAGTCTAAGAAATAGGAAAGAACAGAAAGAAAATTCCAAGTTATTAAGACGAACAGATATTTCAGATTTACAGAAACAGACAACTAATTAGATAACTTACATCAAGGTCTCTTGCTTTCAAGGTCTTTTGTCTTACTCGGTTAGGGTTATCAACTTCGATCACAGATTCAGTTCCTTTCTTCTTCACCTGATATTATATACCAAAGCAAGATTAATTTAACCAAACAATAATGATCAATAAGGCCACATGATATGAAGGGTCTATGAAGGGTCTTCGCTCACATCAGTGTCATCATCGGATTCTTCATCAGACTCCTCTTCTGACTCATCTTCGACATCTTCTTTCTCAGCTTCGTATTCAGCTTCTTTCTGGTCATGTCATCAAAGGGCCAATGATTCGCTCATACACACATCAATAAAAAAGTATCAAAATGTAAAAGAAAACTATTAAGTACCTGTTTGAATGACCGAGGACGTACAGCAGAAGTGCCAGCAACTAGCAAACACAAAGATCACCAAGTTTCTAAATCAATACTAATCCACATAATCTCAATTTTAGAGAATCAAAAAACCCACAAATTTTCTAGAACTGGACCAGATTACACTAAGTGAATAAGATCATAGACCTTTAAATATCATATTCAACCAGAGATTTTATACATTATTCGTACAAACAGGAAACAAGGTGGAACCAATCAATAAACTCATCCAAATATGGAACTAAATCAACAAAGGGCTAGATCAAGCAAACAAGCTTAGACTGGTCAGAAGGTGGCAGAAAAAATATGATAAGAATTAGCAAAACTCTATCTAGCAAACATGAAAACAGATTTAAGATCATAACAACCAGATTAAAAACCATGCAACAGCAAATCAAAACCTAAACTTATGAATACCCAATGATCCTCAGAACAATCAGTGATCGAGAATTCATCAATCAAAACAATGCTCGTATTTTGACTAGTTGAATTCAATAGAACCGATTTAAAGAATGCTCGTATTTTCAAGAGAACTACAAAGCGAGCGAACTCAAGAAATCAAAACCCTAAAATAGAAAACTTACGAATATCAGCTGCACTAGAGAATCGGCGTTGGCCGGTAGGTTTACCCTTGAACTTGCCTCTTCCCATCGTTTCCAAAAACCCACTCCCAAAAACAAAATTTCTCTTCGAATTATAAAGGAATAAAGGAAAAAAAAACTAAACCGAAGAATTTGATTCTTAACCCAGAAATCGAATTGATTCGAAGAAGAATATAGAGGTTGGCTTTTAGAAAATAGTGGAGGATCTTGTTCTCTCTACCGTTTACGACGAAGAGACGAAACCCCTAAAAGCCACTTTGGGGAGTTCTGATTTTGATTTATTCCACTTACTCGTATATCTAGCTCATTAGTTCGTTTCGTGGAAAGGAAAAAAATGTGGATTATACCCTGAAGTTATATATTTATCAAAAAAATACACATACTTTATCAGATCTAAAACAAAACAATATACTTTTATGTTTTCCCGTTTTAAATCGAATATGAAGTTAAATCACTTAACGGAAAAAATAACGGTATTAATTAACAGACGACGTTGCGATGATGGACCCAAAATAAAACAAGATACTTTTACATATACCCGTTTTAAACCGAAAACTTTCAAATTCGATCACATATACCCGTTTTAAACCGAAAACTTTCAAATTCGATCCAAAATTAGACATGACGTTAAATCACTAAACGAAAAAAGGTATTAATTAACGGATAACGTGGTGATAACGTGGATACAAGAAGTAATCAGAACTGTCGACGTGGACATGACATGAAAAATTATATAATTAAAACATAAAATTAGACATGACGTTAAAACACTTAACGCAAAAATAACAGTATTAATTAACGGGCGACGTGGCGATAACGTGATACAAGAATCAATCAGATCTGTCCATCTAGACATGACACAAAAAGTCATATAATTAAAATAGAAAATTAGACATGACGTTAAATCACTTAATGGAACTGTCCACGAGGACAAGATCCAAAATTAGGCATGATGTTACACTTAACGTAAAAAAATATAATGATACAATTAATAATAATTGTGTTTCCATAAAACAATAGTAATTATAATATATATTTATTAAAATTATACATAAATATTAGTATAATTATAATATTAATATTAGTAATTATAATATATATTTATTAAAATTATACATAAATATTAGTATAATTATAATATTAATATGGCTAATATAATTAGGGAAAAACCCTGAACTTATATATTTACCCAAAAAAAATACACATACTGTATCAGACCCAAAACAAAACAGGATACTTTTATGTTACCCGTTTTAAACCGAAAACTTTCAAGTTCGACTCAAAATTAGACATGACGTTAAATCACTTAACGATGACGTTAAATCACTTAACGGAAAAAAATAACGGTGTTAATTAACGGACGACGTGGTGATGACGAACCCAAAACAAAACAAGTTACTTTTATATTTATCCGTTTTAAACCGAAAACTTTCAAATTTGACCCGAAATTAGACATGACTTTAAATCACTTAACGGAAAAAAATAACGTGTTAATTAACGAACCACATCATAATTAATATAATAGTGATATAAATAATAATAATCTTATTACTATAAAAATAGTAATTATAATATATATATTAATTAAATTTATACATAAATATTAGTATAATATAAAACTAGTATAATATATATATTAATTAAATTTATACATAAATATTAGTATAATATAAAACTAGTATTATTTAGTATCATAAACATGTAATATTAAGTATGCTATTTAACGTTAATTATACTAGTAATATAATTATATTAGCCATATTGATATTATAATTATACTAATATTTATGTATAATTTTAATAAATATATATTATAATTACTATTTGTTTATGGAAACACAAATATTATTAATTGTATTATTATATTTTTTTACGTTAAGTGATTTAACATCATGCCTAATTTGGGGTCTTGTCCACGTGGACAGTTCTGTTAAGTGATTTAACGTCATGTCTAATTTTCTATTTTAATTATATGACTTTCTGTGTCATGTCCACGTGGACAGATCTTATTGATTCTTGTATCACGTTATCGCCACGTCGCCCGTTAATTAACACTGTTATTTTTTCCGTTAAGTGATTTAACGTCATGTTAAATTTTCTGTTTTAGTTATATGATTTTCCATGTCATGTCCACGTGGACAGTTCTGATTACTTCTTGTATCCACGTTATATATGATTTTCCATGTCATGTCCACGTGGACAGTTCTGATTACTTCTTGTATCCACGTTATCGTGGTTGTCCGTTAATTAATACTTTTTTCCGTTTAGTGATTTAACGTCATGTCTAATTTTGGGTCGAATTTTTAACGTCATGTCTAATTTTGGGTCGAATTTGAAAGTTTTCGGTTTAAACGGGTATATGTAAAAGTATATTGTTTTATTTTGGGTCCATTTTCGCCACGTCGTTTGTTAATTAATACTGTTATTTTTTTTCGTTAAGTGATTTAACATCATGTCTAATTCTGAGTCGAATTTGAAAGTTTTCGATTTAAAACGGGTAAACATAAAAATATCTTGTTTTGTTTTGGGTCCGATGCAGTACGTGTGTTTTTTTTGGGTAAATATATAAGTTCAGGGTTTAATCCACATTTTTCTCATATTACTAGTATAATTAACGCTAAATAGCATACTTAATATTAATATGTTTATGATACTAAATAATACTAGTTTTATATTATACTAATATTTATGTATAAATTTAATTAATATATATATTATAATTACTATTTTTATAGAAATAAGATTATTATTATTTATATCACTATTATATTAATTATGATATATATATATATATTTGTATCTACGTTGTGGTCCGTTAATTAACACGTTATTTTTTTCCGTTAAGTGATTTAACGTTATGTTTAATTTTGGGTCGAATTTGAAAGTTTTCCGTTTAAAACGGATAAATATAAAAGTATCTTGTGTTGTTTCGGGTTCGTCATCACCACGTCGTCCGTTAATTAACACCGTTATTTTTTCCGTTAAGTGATTTAATGTCATGTCTAATTTTGAGTCGAAGTCCGTTAATTAACACCGTTATTTTTTCCGTTAAGTGATTTAATGTCATGTCTAATTTTGAGTCGAACTTGAAAGTTTTCGGTTTAAAACGGGTAAATATAAAAATATCTTGTTTTGTTTTGGGTCTGATACAATACGTGTGTTTTTTTGGGTAAATATATAAGTTCAGGGTTTAATCCACATTTTTCCCTTTGTCAAACCGACGAAGCTTTTTTTTGCAGTAGAATAAAACGCCGTCGTACATGGCTCACTTTTAAGCCTGGGCTTGGGTATGCATTGTCCGCTACGCTATCTGCATTGTCCGCTTGGTTACTTCTTTTACCTGTTATTCATCCTTTTGTTCTGTTCTGTTTTTCAAGTATTCACCTCTAATAAGTAATATTACTTCTAAGTTCTACCTAGTTATAACATCTGTGTACCCTACATCTCCTTGGGATCAATTCCAGACCATAGTAAATTTATTTTAAAAGAAGAAAGTTCATCTTATAAAATTAAAAGAGAATTGATGTTTATTCACTATGATTGTTCATATATTTATACAGAGATAATTGCCAAGAATCTAGAGCTAGAAATTAGGAATTTACAATAATATCGAATATATACTTCCCTAATATCATGATCGATGATTGTGTCAATATGATTGCTGGAAATTGCCTCAATATTATGACAGCTAGATTATTGCCTTAATACGCCCCCTCAAGACGGAGGGAGTTCACAAACGCCGATCTTAGACATGATCATGGTGAAGCGTGGTCTCGGAAGAGGTTTAGTTAACGCATCAGCTAATTGATCTTTGGTGGAGACATGAGAGACACGGAGAGCACCAGCTTGAACGATATCGCGAATGAAATGATAGTCCAGAGCGATGTGTTTCATTCGTGAGTGGAATACCGGGTTCGCAGATAGGTAGGTGGCACCTATGTTATCACAATAAATGACTGGTGTAGAAGGAATGGAGACGCCAAGGTCGGTAAGAATAGAACAAATCCATTTGAGTTCGGCGGTAGTATTCGCAACAGCTCGATACTCCGCTTCAGTGGACGAGCGTGCAACGCCACGTTGCTTCTTAGCTGACCAAGAAACAGGATTGCCTCCAACATAGATAATATATGCATTCGTGGAGACAAAATCATCAGTATCTCCAGCCCAATCTGCATCAGAGAAGGCATGAAGAGTAGGAGATGCATTGGAACTGAAGAAAATACCATGGGTGGATGTCCCAGCAAGGTACCGTAATACACGTTTTGCAGCTTGCCAATGAGCATCGGATGGACGATGCATAAACTGTGAAAGACGATTCACAACATAAGCTATGTCTGGTCGTGTAAACGCTAAATATTGAAGACTACCAATGACGCAACGATATTCTG
>CM071717.1:28944016-28954090 GCA_036630335.1 Physaria fendleri
CTATTTTTGTAAATTGAATAGATTCTAATAAATATTGTTTTCAATAAATAATTTTAAATTTATTTTCTAGAGATTCTCAAATCGTTTTAACTAAAAAAGTCATTGTTAATAAATTTCTTTTTTTTGGATGAAAATATGTTAGATAAGACTAATAGATTAATGTTTATTCATAGTCTTTTTTTGATAAAGATTATCTGTATTTATCTATAAATATTTCTATAGGATTATCTATTATTATTTGATAAATATTATCTACAATTTGTTTGTGCATATCTATAAATATTTCTACCGAATTATCTATGATTATTCTTTTGATAAATTTTATCTACTATAAAAACTTTAAAGTTAATATTTTTAGATCTAATTATTTGAACTATAATAACATATATGTAAATAACGAAAGTTAATATTTTTAGATTTAATTATTTGAACTATAATAACATATATGTAAATAAGGTTCGGTTCGTTATAACGATTCTGCCGATGACACATAAGCATTTTTATTTTCAAATAACATATACATATATATAAAAACTCATCATCATGCCTCACAACAAAAACCATTCAAGAAAAAGTTAGTTCCCATGGGAGATTTTGATGAAGATAATGACTTCTTCCGTGATGAAACAATTGAAGAATATGGCCAATTCTATTATCCTCCTCCTCCACAACAACAATTCATTAATCCTCCTTATCTTTATAACCATCATCATCATCATCAGTTTCAAAACCAACCTATCATGATGCATAACAATATGCATCACAGGAAGAGTTTGATATCAATTTTTATTTCTTGGCTTTTGGGTTTGTTCGGAATAAGACCTAGACCTATGATGCACATTAACGCTTATCCTCCTCCATCATCATACACTTCAATCTCAGATATAATATATGGTAATGACTTAGATTATATAATATAATCAATAGTGTTTTCGATATAATAAGTAAGGGACTACTCATATAACCCTAATCTTGAAATTTCTGGAGTCCCAAACGAAATATATCAAATTTATGAAATTCATTTGTTATCGTTGATTAATTTTTGTTTATATCTTGGGTCTATCATCATCTGGTAATGACTTAGATTATATAATATGATTAATAGTGTTTTCGATATAATAAGTCAGGGATTATTCATAATTCCGATCTTGAATTTTCTGGAGTCCCAAACGAAATATATAAAATTTATGAAATTCATTTGTTATCGTTGATTAATTTTGTTTTGTGATTTTTTTTTAAAGATAATATTTTTAGAGAATTTTTGTTGTTGAAAAGAAGGGTATTTTCTATACTTTTTGAACATAATTTTTTTTTTCTTGTTGTGCAAAAAAGAAAATATTTTTCTTCTTATGTTATATTGTTTTTTTTTTTTGTTAATTTTCTTATGTTATATTGTTGTTGATTATTATTATTATATATATATTAAAAAAAATTGGAATCCCTATAAATGGGGAATTTCATTCAAATGTTTCATAATAATGTCCTTGAGACCAGCTATGTCGCAACAAAAACCTCTTGAAGTATATGATCATATGATAACTAACAATGTTGTTGTATACATTTGCAGAACGCTTTGAAGATCAATCAAACGAAGATTCAATCGATGTAAAATTAATATTCAAAAACAATTATGAAAATCTCAATCTCATTTTCTTGCCTAAAATGTTGAATATTTTTATTATAACACAGAACATAATCCAGCAGATACAAGAACGTGAAAGTGAAAACATACCAGTAAGATCAGAAGACGAAGGATTAACAAAGAGACAAATTTCTCAATTATCTACCATTAAGTTTAATCCTTCTCTTGAAGATAAAGAGTACATTACTATCTTAATTTCCTCTTTTTTTTTTCTCCTTCAAATTACAAAAAAAAAAAAGTATTCTTAGAAATTTAACCAATTTTAAATATAAATATTAGATTTAACATTATTAAAAATATGCATTTTTAATTGCATACAGGTGTATCATATGTCAATCAAATTATACTCGGGGAGAAACAATGATCATTTTACCCTGTACTCACAAATACCACAAACATTGCATTGCTCGTTGGCTCCGAAACAGTAAGGTTAGTATCGTCTTTTCATATATATTTTTCTTTGCATTATTAACGATCTATTTAGCTTCCGAAATATTGATATATTAACAGATAGCCTACGTTCTTTAACTTGTGGATGATCTTTATGACAATTGTGTTCAAACTCCGTAGTCACATTTAAAATCGAATTAAACTTTGTAATCGCATCTTACTCTAATAATTTAATTCTACTCCGAAATGGATTAATGTTTCTCACACTTGCAGAGATGCTGCATTTGCAAAAAGGAAGTGGCTGTGTGACATTGGGTTTGATCAACTGACAAATCCATAAAACATGAACATTAATATTCTCTTTTATACAGACCCTTTTTTTAGATTTAACCAAATATATTTGTAAGAAAATTTAAGATATTACATAATTAATATATTGGTTGAAATGTTGGGCTTGCACCATATATGTTGGACTTAAAACATGAAATTAGGGCCTTATATGATGGGCCTAAAACATGATATAGGCCATGTATATGGTTGCGCATTGGCTTGAACATCCATACAAAGAAGATGGGAATATTGTTGAAAAGCCATTTAAGTTAAAAATTAAATGGCAGTCCTCCTAATACTCTACAAAGATTCACTAAGATATATATTTTCTTTTTTTTTTGGCATTTTTTATATTTGTTTATATTATTTTGCATGTTGCATGTTCTAAGATACAGTTTGGCAATTGGCACACAAGAGAGCATCACCAATCAGAAAAGACCAAATCGATAAACATGAACATGAGATTGTGTTAAGTAATCAAAATTATTAGTTTATAAGTCGTTGTCTGAATCTATAAGTCCAAAAACAAAGTTTAAGTAAAAGACAATTTTAGTTGAATACATTGGCTCATGCACAGTAGAGAAGACAATGTATAAGTATCACCATGCACATTGAAGCTGTGTGTCACTCAAAGACATTTTTGAAAATGTGATTCTGCCACAAGAAGACAACCTTAACCGTTTCAAATTTGTGTTTTAGATTCAGCTCTTTTTAAATAATTATTTCTTCTTAATATCTTGCTATTCTTATCAATTGTCATAGCTAGAGGTCCAATGATTTTCTTTGAAAAAAAGATTATCAGATCCAATATTTTTTTATTCAACAAGTAATAAATATATATATCACCAATAGTGAACGATCTATCTAGCTACTTCCTCAATAATGTTTTGAAGTATTCACAAATATTAAAAAAATATTCTAACACACTTCATTATTCAGTATTTAAATTTTAAAATACTATAGCACGCTAGCTCTACTGATAAAAATCTGTGAAATAAGTTCGTCAATTCTACTTGAAGGCGTTACTTGAGAGAAGTCTTTTTCTTTGGACTAAATTTAACATGGTCTAAACTTCTTCGCAAAGAGATATACGACATGGGTTTGAATTTCCTGAAGATTTTTTACAAAATTAAGATTATTTTGACTATTGTTAGTGAAGATAAAATCGGAAGTTTATATACATTTCCATTATAAAAATACAAAAGCTCATTTTTTATCTTATTACAAAACAATTGTTAAAAAATTTATTACTTTCATCCCACATTTTTATTGTTTTTCACCAAACATTCACATATAAAGAACTTTTCACCATCGTATTAATTACAGATTTTTTTATTTTTTATTTTTTTGTATTTTATGAAATAATATGAATTAAATGCATCAACAATTTTTTCTTTTGAAAACAATTTTTTTTTCTCTCATTTTTGCTACAATTCTACGGTGGGAAAATAGGATCTTTTTTAAGAAATTTGGTCAATCATATTTTTTGTGTTTATAACATTTGTCCTACTAAAAAGCTAATTTTTTTTTTTTTGTTATAAGATGCTATGTTTGTTTTGATCATTCAATAAACATGGAAAATAAATGAACGCTAATACTCAGTCCAAACAGTTAACCTTCTTTTTTTTGATAACCCAGTGTCCGAACCATTTTAGCGTGGACTGACTAGTACACCGGGCCTAACTCCACGTCCAGTGGACTGACTAGTACACCGGGCCTAACTCCACGTCCAGAGATTTTTAAGCCTCTACTTAAGGCCCCCCTGCACTTAGTGGTCTGGGAGTAGCCAGATCGCCTATTAATGGACTATCAGGTAAACTGCTGTGAATCGGAATGGTGGTAGCCACCCAAGTCTAAGCCCAGACTTCCCGAAAAAATCGTGAGGTAGTTCGTAGTGGCGGGGAATCGAATCCGGATGGTGATGGCCACCACAGTCCCGATCCCAACGTGATGGCCACCACAGTCCCGATCCCAACCACTACGCCACGATCACTCGAGCCAAACAGTTAACCTAATAAAAAAAACTGTTCATTTGCTCAGCTTTAAAAATTGAAATGATTAACATTACCAAGTTCCAAACCCTAGTTTAGAATCTGGTATCGACATCAAGATTGTACTAGCTAGGCGAAATGGCTAGTGGACGAGGATGACATAGAATTCAGTTGCTAAACCCGTCAATCTCCTCTTCCTCCTTGACATATTCGCGGGTTTATGAATTTGTTTTCTCCCTCATAAAGTGATTTGTGCAGTCGACGCCAAGAACCCTTAGTTTGATGTAAGTCTGCCTTAGTATTTTTTTCCGACCCAACTCATTAGAAGTGGCTTAAGACATCTAGATTGGTTTGGCAGGGTAAAAGCTGCCCTTGACTCTCTCAATTAGGAGAATGTCATTTTGCTAGGATGAAAGGTAGCCTATGTAGTGTGAGCTTTAAACAATTGAAATGATGAGACCTTTGGTGCTCACCAATTAGCTTAAACATTCTCTTAGGTTACATGACATTTAGCTCTCATTGTCATTGAGCGTTATGTAGATATATGGGCCTCACCAAGCCCAGTAGCTTTCTTTATTAATCAATTAATTATGTGTTCTTTCTAAATTAAATGGCAGTCCTCCTAATACTCTACAAAGATTCACTAAGATATATATTTTCTTTTTTTTTTTGGCATTTTTTATATTTGTTTATATTATTTTGCATGTTGCATGTTCTAAGATACAGTTTGGCAATTGGCACACAAGAGAGCATCACCAATCAGAAAAGACCAAATCGATAAACATGAACATGAGATTGTGTTAAGTAATCAAAATTATTAGTTTATAAGTCGTTGTCTGAATCTATAAGTCCAAAAACTAAGTTTAAGTAAAAGACAATTTTAGTTGAATACATTGGCTCATGCACATTAGAGAAGACAATGTATAAGTATCACCATGCACATTGAAGCTGTGTGTCACTCATAGACATCTTTGAAAATGTGGTTCTGCCACAAGAAGACAACCTTAACCGTTTCAAATTTGTGTTTTAGGTTCAGCTCTTTTTAAATATATTTTTTAATTAATATCTTGCTATTCTTATCAATTGTCATAGCTAGAGGTCCAATGATTTTCTTTGAAAAAAAGATGATCAGATCCAATATTTTTTTATTCAACAAGTAATAAATATCACCAATCCAATGATTTTCTTTGAAAAAAAGATGATCAGATCCAATATTTTTTTATTCAACAAGTAATAAATATCACCAATAGTGAACGATCTATCTAGCTACTTCCTCAATAATGTTTTGAAGTATTCACAAATAAGTATTAAAAAAATATATTCTAACATTCAGTATTTAAATTTAAAATACTATAGCACGCTAATTCTACTGATAAAAATCTCTGAGATAAGTTAAAGATCGTCAATTCTACTCGAAGGTGTTACTTGAGAGAAGTCTTTTTCTTTGGATTAAATTTAACATGGTGTAAACTTCTTCGCAAAGAGATATACGACATGGGTTTGAATTTCTTGAAGATTTTTTACAAAATTAAGATTATTTTGACTATTGTTAGTGAAGATAAAATCGGAAATTTATAGACATTTCCATTATAAAAATACAAAAGCTCATTTTTTTTATCTTATTACAAAACAATTGTAAAAAAAATTATTACTTCCATCACACATTTTAATTGTTTTTCACCAAACATTCACATATAAAGACCTTTTCACCATCGTATTAATTACAGATTTTTTTTTTTTTTTTTTTTTTTTTTTTTTTTTTTTTTTTTTTTTTTTTTTTTTTTTTTTTTTTTTTTTTTTTTTTTTTTGTATTTTATGAAATAATATGAACTAAATGCATCAACAATTTTTTCTTTTGAAAAACAATTTTTTTTACTCTCATTTTTGCTACAATTCTACGGTGGGAAAATAGGATTCTTTTTTAAGAAATTTGGTCAATCATATCTTTTTGTGTTTATAACATTTGTCCTACTAAAAAGCTAATTTTTTTTTGTTCTAAGATGCTATGTTTGTTTTGATCTTTCAAAATAAATGAACACTAATACTCAGTCCGAACAGTTAACCTAATAAAAAAAATTGTTCATTTGTTCAGCTTTTAAAAATTGAAATGATTAACATTACCAAGTTCCAAACCCTAGTTTAGAATCTAGTATCGGCATCAAGATTGTACTAGCTAGGAGAAATGGCTAGTAGACGAGGATGACATAGAATTCAGTTGCTAAACCCGTTAACCTCCTCTTCCTCGATAAATCTGTGGGTTCTTCAATTTATTTTCTCTACTGCATAAATCACTTTATATTTTCTCGATAGAATTCAGTTGCTAAACATAAGTCTCTCTTTTATATTTAGTTTGCGTATTATTATAAATCTGCCTTGATTTAGTATTTCTTTCCGACCCGACCCACCAGAAGCGGCTTAGCTTATGTTAAATATAAAAGAGAGGCTTATGTTTGGTTCCTTATTATGAGACCCCTTTATCCGGTACAGATTATATCTTTGAGACGGTTTTACTCTCTTTTAAGAGATTTCAAAACTCAAACTATATGGTATTGAGAGGTAACTTTTGGATTCGCCTGCTGCTAGCTACATAATTCTTCCCTCAATCTCTTTCATCAGGGACTACCGATTGTACGACTGCAGAGTTAAAACTCGTCTATCCTTTTATTGCTTTAATTATGTTTGTACTCGTAACTTTTCTTTTGAAGATGAGGGTGCGAGTTTACCCTCGATTGTACTAGAACGATTTAACGAATGAATGTTGCTCGACAAAAAAAGATTGGTTTGGCAGGGTAAAAGCTGCCCCTTGACTCTCTCGGTTTGGAAAATGTCATTTTGCTAGGAAGAAAGGTAGCCTATGTATAGTGTGAGCTTTAAAAAATTGAAATGATGAGACCTTTGGTGCTCACCAATTAGCTTAAATATTCTCTAAGGTTATATGACATTTAGCTCTCATTGTCATTGAGCGTTATGTAGATATAATGGGCCTCACCAAGCCCAGTAGCTTTCTTTATTAATCAATTAATTATGTCTTCTTTTTTTTTTTTTTTTTATCTCTTCTTTTTTTTTTTTTTTGGTCAACTACTTGTTTCATTAATTAAAAGATCTTACATTTTGGGATAGTACAAGTCTAATGACTCAATTATCCTCTTACACAATACTAGAAACAAGTTCCTAACCACAGAAATCCAATTACATAGATAATACTTTAAGACCTGCTCTGGCAAGCTTCTGTGAATGGTCGTCTGGTTCAACATGTGATACTTTAAGCTCTTACTAGTTTGGAGGCTTCTATGAATGTCCTTCTGGTTCAACTGATAAAACAGCGAATCTGCACTTATTAAGCAAAGACCAAAGATCCATTTCATATGACTAGTTCGTCCTAGTTTATCGCCAAAACCTAATGTCGTTGCCATTAACTTGGTATAGCTTTGCAAACCATCAAGAGATTCCTCGAGTATAGATCTCGAGAATGATACTGAGATATAAAATCCAGTTAAAAATGCCGCACAAACGCGGGAACATACCCGATCAAAGATCAGAAATAATCGCCCAGCACTAAGGATGGGATAGAGCACGATAGTTACAACGGGAATCCGAGAGAACCCGTGGAGATCCAACCCAAAGTTCACCAAGAACAACTTAATTAAAAGGTTCAGAACAATGGACTTGTGAAAATCATACCTGTCACGACTTGAGGAACACTGGTGATTTCTACTGTCACAACTCAACACATCCAGCCATATACTGACATCGTAAGAGAGATACCTTTCTACCATCACGGAATTTAGTCCGTGTAATGCACCAAAGTCCACAAGGAACTTAGAATTTAGGTTCCAAACAATGGGAGTGGTAAGGTAGCATCTTTCTTGTTTTGAAGAACACTGGTTGAGTTTGCAGCCTCTGGTGGGATTAGAAGAATTCGGTCCATTTGAACGACCCATTACCAGAGAGATAACAGGGTTAAAACCACTTGTCTCGCTTATCAACTTCTCAGGATTCCAAAGGGAAGGGCAGAGTCGAGCAGAGATAGAGTCAAACCACAAAGAGAAGTTCGATTGTGTTGCCTGGAGTGATGATGTGTTGAGAATAAAACTCGAACTGTTAATGTGCGCATCCGGGATAACGGCCAGAGCCTCCGGAGGTCCAGGACACAGAACTCTCGGTACCTTCTCCAAATGAAACAGGGAAATGGAGCTATTACGGTATAGTTCCGGCAAATCCAGCCACGAAGGAAGCAAAGTTGAGTCGATATGGGAGTATGAAATTGATGCTCGCGGACCCATATAAAACGATGAAAGATNNAGTAACATTTTCAAGATTATTTGTAAAACCGGATATATCATATCACAAAACAGATTGTTATAAAATCCGCATATTTTAGAAAATCATATCTCATAAAATACTTCATGAAATCTCAAGTTTCTTAGCACTCCCACCACTAGCGACTTATACTACGATGCCGTCAGATCTCCTCAGGACCATCAGAGGGTGATCAATTCCTCCTCGCAACATTGAGACTTACAGGTTCACTCGGAACCTCTACACCAATACACATGACACAATCCCAATCGCGTCCTAAGACGCATTACTAACTATTACTCAAACTTAATTTACCTTATCTATTCTTCACTTGGTACCTAAGTACTTATAGCAAGCAATTAATAGTTTAACACATCACACGTTCAATCAATACGATTCAGCAATCAATCATGCATATATATGTATACACACAATCAAGCAATCACACAAGCACATTCTTAACACATCACACGTTCAATCAATACGATTCAGCAATCAATCATGCATATATATGTATACACACAATCAAGCAATCACACAAGCACATTCGAATCATTAACAATATTCTATCAATTATATATACTTTCATACTATGTACACACACATACACATTCAACAATAATCAACAATTGCAATTCAATAAAGTCACTCAATAATGCAAACATGATTCTGTTCTATTAGACCCTATTCGTGAATATCAAACATACATGACAATGCAATGCAATATGCCTATTGCTATATCGTAACCTCTTTTATGCAATCTAAACGAGTATCCTTTTTATGATCTTAAGTATGCAATCTACATGATATGCATTCAACCATAATCATACGAACTCATCCCCATATGCAACATCCTATCCTTAGCTTACTGATGCAATGCAAACCTCAAAACATACTTTATAAAACAACTTATTGAATTTAAGGACATTCATCCTTGCATAAGTACCCAATAAGATTAGTACCCCAAGGCAAACAAGCACATGTACCAATCATATTAGGTCCTATACAAGTCGCATTGTATTGTCATGAACATCCCCAATTCAATTCAAAACCATTTCATTACAATACTTTGAAAACCAATAAGACATAACATATCTTTGAAAATCCGATAACTTTGAAAATTCATAACTCATACTATACTTTATCAAATCTCAAAATCCTTAGCATTTCAGAAACCTCTTAGGGTCTAGTTTATAGGAAAAATATGTTCATAATACGTCAAACCATATAGGTAACATTTTCAAATCACCTCATAGGTATCATTTTCAAGTTCATCTTTCAAATCGGGTATTTTGTAAAAACAGAACATTACTTCGACTTTCGAAATTCAAAACTTTTACAATACTTAACCAAAACTCAAACTTCTTAGCAATTTGAAAACCTCATAGGGTCTACTTTATAAGGAAAATACGTTTAAGAAAC
>CM071717.1:29023021-29033353 GCA_036630335.1 Physaria fendleri
ACAGTTTGATCGGTCATCTTTGCTAGATCAACCTCAGAGAGAAGGCTTTGTCCGTTGAATCAACGTCTAAAGTGGAATACAGTTGCAGGCTGTATCAGAAAGCTTCATCAAAGTGGAGCTCGTGGGGAGATGTGATTCTCCTAGCGCATCAGAGAATCAAGACGAAGAGGCCACCGGAGACTTAGCGCATCAGAGAATCAAGATGAAGAGGCCACCAGAGACTTTTGTGGGAGAGACCCATCACGAACCCAGACGTCTTCAGACCTAGGAGATGAAGAAGGACACTCGAGGCAAAAAAAACCGCTTGAATCTTCAGACCTCACTCGAAACAAACCCGAATCAAGAAATTTCACCATCAGCGATGACTAGGTTTCCGGCAAATCGGATGGAGAAGACTTGCTTTAGACAAAAATTAAAAGGAATACACCCCCTCCGACGACGAACAATGCCGTGCCAGAGAGGGTGAAGATCGTTGATAAAGTGGCGGCTTACGAGAGATGAGGTTGAGAGGAAAAAGATGAGCGCGTGAGAGGGACGCAATTCAAAATAATATTTAATATAACTCTTATATGAATTTTCGGAAAAAATTAAGGGCCACTTTTTTTTGTCATGATAAGGGCCAATTCTTTTGGAATAGTATCTATTAATTTGTATATATAGTTCAAATTTAAAGATGTGTTGAGCGAATCTTTTCTAAAAAATATAATGTGTAGAATGGTCTAAATTTTAGGATAACTACAATTTTATGAAACCTAAATTTTACAAAAAATCATTATATATATTATTCTTTTTGTGTGTTGATTGTCCTTGTGTGTGTAACGCCCGTCTTCTAGAGTAAGTCTAGTTTCGTGTTTCTGCAAGGGTGTAGGACAATTCGTGTATGTTTCAGGATAGAAATAGTGTTTTCTTTCTTGATTGTGTGTGAGTGTGTTGAATTGTCTTGTGTGTGTGTGCTGAGTAGAATCGAATTAGTAGTATCGTTGGTGTTTAGCATTGGGTTCTAGGATGTGTCAACTAAGTGAAGAATAATCAACATCACACCTATTTATAAATTGCTCTGTTTCAAAGGAAATTTGGTCTCTAGGTTTGCAAGGAACCCCTCCTTCCTCTATTAATATGTCCTCCATGGATAGTTTTATTGGATATATTTTTGATCTATTTACCTCTCATAAGACTTCTTTTGGCTTCTTCCTTGGTTGGCGCCTTTGGAAAACTCGAAATAGTCTTCTTTTTAGACAAATTCGTCAAGACATTCCTTCCTTAATCCTCCAAGCCTTGAAAGATATGGAAGAATGGAATATAGCCCAACAAGAGTCTTCATGCATCAGAGATCATCAGACAGTCGCTCCACAAATCCCTGATCCAACAGGCATGTTTACATGTTATTCCGACGCTTCTTGGACATCTCCAACACAAGTATTTGGCTATGGATGGATTCTCAAGGACCAAAATGGTAACCCCATTCTCCAAGGACAAGGATCTCATTCTTCTATCCCCAATCCTTCAAGGACAAGGATCTCATTCTTCTATCCCCAATCCTTCAGAAGCAGAGGCGTATAGCTTACGTATGGTTGTTCAACAGCTTGCTTCTTTAGGATACAAGGATATCTCCTTCCTTGGAGACTCTTCTCTTATTTTCCAGGCAAAAACACTCTCATCGAGGAGCGTATTCGACGCTATGGACATTTTACCTCCCAGTAATTCTGTCATCATTGAAGATATTGCAAGAATTACAAGGACATATGGCACCAACTTCAAATTTAAATATGTCCGGAGATCGAATAATTTGGAGACGGATGAACTAGCTAAAGAAGCCTGAAGACTTCATCGTTAAGACACAATTCACTGGTTTTTCTGAACCTTCCTCATGCCTTAGTGGAAAAAAAAAACCTTTATAGAGTTCAGGATTTTTTTTTTTTTTTAAAAATGAATCAACTCATAAATATTAAAGTAGCAAAAATATAATTAGCTATTTATTTTCTTTGGACTGAAATGTAATTAGCTCAATTCATATTCTTGCCGAATGAATATGCCCTCAAAAGGGGTATAATTGACATTTTCTCAATCTCTTGGTATCTGAGGGAAGAGTCGAAATTGGTGAGAGACAGAGTCAGTCGCGGGGATCAGAGAGAGAGAGAGAGAGAGAGAGAGAGAGAGATCAATGGGGGCGATAACAAGCGCAGTGATAGCAATAGCAGGAATAATATTGGGATGGATAGACATTCCCTCCTTAATCCTCCAAGCCTTAACAGATATGGAAGAATGGAATACTGCCCAACAAGAGTCTTCACGCATCAGAGATCATCAGATGGTTACTCCACAGATCCCTGATCCAACAAGCATGCTTACATGCTATTCAGACGCTTCTTGGACATCTCCAACACAAGTATTTGGCTATGGATGGATTCTGAAGGACCAAGATGGTAGATCCATTCTCCAAGGACAAGGCTCTCACTCTTCTATACCTAATCCTTCAGAAGCAGAGGCATACGGCTTACGTATGGCTGTTCAACAGCTAGCTTCTCTAGGATACAAGGAGATATCCTTCCTTAGAGACTCCTCTCTTATTTTTCAGGCAAAAACACTCTCACCGAGGAGTGTATTCGAAGCTTCGGACACTCTACTTCCTAGTAATTCTGTCATCATTGAAGATATTGCAAGAATTACGAGGAAGTATGGCACCAACTTCAAATTCAAATATGTCCGGAGATCGAATAACATGGAGGCAGATAAACTAGCAAAAAAAGCCCGTCGAACACAACGTCAAGACACCATACACTGGTTTTGGTTTTCCTAAGCCTTCTCATGCCTTAAAAAAAAAAAAAAAAAAAAAAAAAAAAAAAAAAAAAAAAAAAAAGTTTAGAAAAGATTCGAAGCTCACTATCAAAAAAATTTTGATCTTATTTATTTTTTATTTTTTGGGAGAACCTGATCCCTTAATTTTTCTTTTGATTTATTTTGCTCTTTGTAACAATTGTTTGTTTTGTGCCTTGAACATTAACTCTCAATTTATAGACAACCCAAACACTATTTTTTTTTCTTGAAAATAATATAAACCTAACAACTCATTTATTGTTGCAACTTAAAAGATTTCTATGACCCATAAACCAAAACCTTAACACTGGGGAAAAAATGGCTTGAAACAAAACCAATAACAACCAAACTGGAACCATAGAATCCACCTAAGTATATTCGGTTCCCATCAACAATTCACAATAAGTAGACCTTATTCAACATACATTATATAAAATCTATGCATCTAGATATTATTCCCTGATATACATGTAACATGTACCACAAATTCAAACACACCCAAAAGAAACAATACAAGATAAAAAGACACAATATTAGGATTCTACTGAAAATGGCAATGCGGTTGAATCTGCAGCCTCTTCTTTTAAGTAAAGAAATAAGACACTATGTTCCTACAACTTTGTTCTGCTTCCATGATGGTCCTGCTACGACATTCTTTTCCGCTAATGACAATTTGGTGATACCGTTTTCTTGCTCCTTTGAGGCACACATGCTCAATGGTAGTTTTTTTAGCTTCACTCTTCCTCTTCTTTTTCTCTTGCTCCTTTGAGGCACACATGCTCAATGGTAGTTTTTTTAGCTTCACTCTTCCTCTTCTTTTTCCTAATAAGCTACTCTCTTCCCCTGTTTTCTCCTTTACCGGTCTATCGTATAAGATCAGCTTCCCATTTACTTTGGCTGTCTCTACTTCTTCGTCATTCGAGCTGTCTGAATCCACAATACCAGCAACATCATGTCCATCATACATAGTACTAGTCACTATACTCTTTTGCTTCTTGTTCTTATGACCAGAACAATCCTTCAAGACTCTAGGACAATTGTCTATAGCTCGATTCAANCTGCAGCCACTGCTTTTGAAGCAATCATGGCTTTCTCATTAGCAGTAGCTCTAGCTGCTTTTGCAGCTTTAACCGCTAAAGAAGCGGTTGCTTTCGCTGTCTGAGCTATCTCTTCGGGAGATTGTGTCTGGTTATGGAGTTGGGAAGTCAATAGATTGTCCAGATGAGTCTGCACATCGGTTGAAGCAGAGGAGGAGCCATTTGAAGTTGTGGTAGAAGACGAAGAAGCGAAAGGAGGGCTTGGAGATTCTGAATTCTGTTTCTTGAATCCGGCGAGTAAACGTTTCCGTGGAGGCAGAAGTGAATCAGATTGGAACTGATTCACATCGCAAGAATTTGTGGCCATTTATTCAGATCAGCTAAAATCTTGCTCCTTTGAGGCACACATGCTCAATGGTAGTTTTTTTAGCTTCACTCTTCCTCTTCTTTTTCCTAATAAGCTACTCTCTTCCCCTGTTTTCTCCTTTACCGGTCTATCGTATAAGATCAGCTTCCCATTTACTTTGGCTGTCTCTACTTCTTCGTCATTCGAGCTGTCTGAATCCACAATACCAGCAACATCATGTCCATCATACATAGTACTAGTCACTATACTCTTTTGCTTCTTGTTCTTATGACCAGAACAATCCTTCAAGACTCTAGGACAATTGTCTATAGCTCGATTCAANCTGCAGCCACTGCTTTTGAAGCAATCATGGCTTTCTCATTAGCAGTAGCTCTAGCTGCTTTTGCAGCTTTAACCGCTAAAGAAGCGGTTGCTTTCGCTGTCTGAGCTATCTCTTCGGGAGATTGTGTCTGGTTATGGAGTTGGGAAGTCAATAGATTGTCCAGATGAGTCTGCACATCGGTTGAAGCAGAGGAGGAGCCATTTGAAGTTGTGGTAGAAGACGAAGAAGCGAAAGGAGGGCTTGGAGATTCTGAATTCTGTTTCTTGAATCCGGCGAGTAAACGTTTCCGTGGAGGCAGAAGTGAATCAGATTGGAACTGATTCACATCGCAAGAATTTGTGGCCATTTATTCAGATCAGCTAAAAAAGTGAATCAGATTGGAACTGATTCACATCGCAAGAATTTGTGGCCATTTATTCAGATCAGCTAAAAACCTAAAATGGATCAACAGTATCAATTTCAATCGTAAATCAAGATCGAGAATTCAGAACATAGATGAAACTTATCAGCTACATCAAAATTGATAATGATGGAATAGATCAGTAACAATCCATAATTAAATCAAATCGTAAGAATAAAAAACCAAAAAGGAAATCCATAGCTAAAACCCTATGGATCAAAATATTCTCATAACAACACCAAAGCAGAGTATATTGATCATATAATAGTTTGATCAAAGATTCAACATTCCAGAATACAAAAGTGAAGCTAATATATAAGGAGAAAGAAAAGAGTGGGAGATGAACAAGGTTCTCTGAGAGTACCTGAATGGTAATTACAAAGGTGAATTCACTTGCGGCTTTGAACAAAGAAAACAGAGAGAGACAAACACAGAAAATTAGGGTTTTCAGAAATGGGGAAGACAGAGAGAGGAGATTAGTTTTTGTTCCAATCTCTGATTCATTTTTGTTTTTGTCTTAAAATTTTCTTTACGTTTTCTTTTACATTTTACCTTTTCATGACTTCAGAAGATCGAATAGTATATTATGATTTGCTTCACTTAGAGTAGTACTATCTTCTTCTTCTTCTTCTTGATTCTGATTGCTTCTTTTTTTGAGATTCTCTTTTGTTTCTTCAGGAACAAACTTTTTTATAGGCTTTTCTAATAGATCACATCTTGAAAATAATGTATCTGATGATACCCCTTCATATAATCCAGACACCACGGCTTTTCTAATAGATCACATCTTGAAAATAATGTATCTGATGATACCCCTTCATATAATCCAGACACCACAAGAAGATCTCTCACAAATACTTTGTCTGGATTGCTTAAATCAATCACCATATTCTCAGTCTCTTGAGGTGCTTCTTCTTCTTCCGCAGGTGTTGGCACTTGTACATCGGATTCAAGCTCGTTTATTTGTCTTCTTAGTTCTGATATCAGCAGAAACAGAGTGAATGAGATGATAAACAATTCAAGAATTTTGTTTAGTTTCCTTACCACTTAGATTGGAACTGATGTCTCTGAAGACTTGATGCATACTTTTCTCATCTGTTACAGTCACATGAGGAGGTGTTGAAACTGGACTGAGATAATCCACATTTCTCCAGAACTCTTCTGGTGTACTGCTGCAGACTGATGCAGGGCTTGGAGGAACTTCTGTTGAATTCTCCTAAGAAAGACACAACCTGTGTTAAGAACCCTGGAATTGAACATATACCAAAGAGACAGAGTTTGAAAGTTCTTACATTTCGATCGTAAAAGTTGTTAAACCTCGACCCAGTCACAAAATCTTTGATTGATTCATCCTCAAAACTGTTTGATTCAATCATTGAACGTATCTTCTTACCAAATATTCTTCCTCTAAGTGTTGATCTAAAGCTGGAAACTTTCTTCCTGAGATTGAATCTTTCTTTTCTCCTGATTGGATCCACCACAACAGCTGGTTCTGTTTCGGAATCAGCATCTTCTCGCTCTGTTATTGTAGCCTCGTGCTTTCTCATGATCTGCGCACCCGTCAAAACATGTCGATCCTCTAACAGAAGTTTACCAAATGATGTCCCTGAGACAGGTGCAGATAATGATCTTTTGAGAGTTCTTGGTGAAGATACTTCTTTCTCTTTCTTTAATCTCAACTCTTCCTGATCAATTTCCTCAGTTTGTTTCCTCAAGCTCGCTGCATCTGACACAGTAGGTCGCAAAGGGCTACCACATTTGATCACTGAAGGACTCATATCTTTTCTCAAAACATTCTTTAATCTCTCAGCCAAAAGTCTTCTAGTATCTCTACTTATAAACTCAGTAGGAGAATCTAGAGGAGCATTGCACTGAATCTCACTCGCTACGTAAGATCTCATAGATTCAGACTTCGGAGAAGGTCTTTCGCTAAAAGGAGTCTCGATCCCGCTTCCTCTAACTGATGAACTTCGATTGATTCATCTTCAAAACTGTTTGATTCAATCATTGAACGTATCTTCTTACCAAAGATTCTTCCTCTAAGTGTTGATCTAAAGCTGGAAACTTTCTTCCTGAGATTGAATCTTTCTTTTCTCCTGATTGGATCTACAACAACAGCTGGTTCTGTCTCGGAATCAGCATCTTCTCGCTCTGTTATTGTAGCCTCGTGCTTTCTCATGATCTGTGCACCTGTCAAAACATGTCTATCCTCTAACAGAAGTTTACCAAATGATGTCCCTGAGACAGGTGCAGATAGTGATCTTTTGAGAGTTCTTGGTGAAGATACTTCTTTCTCTTTCTTTATACTCATCTCTTCTTGATCAATTTCTTCAGTTTGTTTCCGCAAGCTCGCTGCATCTGAGACAGTTGGTCGCAAAGGACTACTACATTTGATCATATCTTTTCTCAAAACATTCTTTAATCTCTCTGCCAAAAGTTTTCTAGTATCTCTACTTATAAACTCAGTAGGAGAGTCTAAAAGAGAATTGCACTGAATCTCACTCGCTGCGTATGATCTCACAGATTCAGATTTCGGAGAAGGTCTTTCGCTAAAAGGAGTCTCGATCCCGCTTCCTCTAACTGATGAACTTCTCTTAAGAGCTGTTTTGCCTTGAATCTCACCTTTTAACCTCTCTTTAACTTCCTCAAGAAACTCTTCCTTGAATCTCACCTTTTAACCTCTCTTTAACTTCCTCAAGAAACTCTTCTATACTACTTCCTTCCATCGTAGTTGTCCCTGAAGAAGTAGTCAACGAATCTTCGTAATCATACACTCTCTGAGGACCAGGTTTCAGAACCACAATCTTAGTTGGAGCTGATTTCAAGTTAAAATCCCTACCAAAGCTCCTAGTTCTGTTTCAGAACCACAATCTTAGTTGGAGCTGATTTCAAGTTAAAATCCCTACCAAAGCTCCTAGTTCTAGTGAAAAGCCTTTCTTTTGCTTCCCGAGCAACGTATCCCTCAGATTCGACGATTCTTGAACAATCTTTAGACCTTTTATCAGCTTGCCAAGCTTCAAACTCTCTTCTAAATCTTTGAAGCTCTTCTTCTTGAGGATGTTCTCTACGTATTGGTGTCGTCTCCATTACATCTGATGGTGTTAATGATGAAGATAACCTCCCTTTTCTACTACTTCTTCGTCCACAGTCTTTCTCCTTATCTAATCGATCAATTTTTGTGTGACGAGGATTGAACCAAGCTGATGATGATTTAGTAGATTCTAAAGGAAGTGTATCCATTCCCATTAGCTTAGCTACAAGACTAGGTGTGTTCTGTTTATCGTTTGAACGTTTTGAAAGCTCTTCCATTATCTTCTTCTTCATTGATTCCTCAATTGGGTAACAGCTTCTCTCGTACCATTCCTCTTCCTCAAATCCATAACTCTGCTTTTGATTTTTAATTTAAAGAAGAAAATAAAAACACTCATAATGTATCCACATGCCTTTTTTTTTTTTTTCCAGTTTCAGTGATAAAAACAAAAGTTCGTTCGTTGTTAATTACCGGTTTATCTTTCTCGTTATGGTATTCTCGTTATGGTATGTCTGAAAATTGTCGACTTGAAGCTCGAAACTATTCCTAGGAGCTTCCAGATCTGCAATTAATAAATCATTTGAATAATGTTCGAAACCCAGAAACAAAATTTGATTATAAATTCAGTGGATTTCTCACCTTCGTCGCGGTTTTTGTGGTGGGAAAACACTTTCCGGGAAAAACTGTTATTGTGGAAATCGAAGAGATGCAATAATCCTCCCATTCTCTCAAGCTATTGGATCTCCAATGAAGAAGAATAGAGTATTTGAAATATCGATCTGATGAATGATTAGAGAAGAAACCCAAAATCCGACAAGAGAGAGTGAAATAAATATACGAATTCTGTCTTAAAAGAGAGAAGAAAGGTTAAAACTTTATTAAACAGACCAAACAGAGCAGAAGGATCAGAGACAGATTCTGAAACGAGGAACAGAACAGAATTATGTTTACGTCACGAATCGATCGAGAGAGAGGAAAAAATTGTCAATTGAATTGTCTTTGGGTAAATTAATGAAAGTATCGAAAATGGAGATTGTGAAAAGGATGAGGGGAAGAGAGAGAGTAGGAGTGGGAAACTGACGAAACAGAGAGACGTAACACAACTCATCCAAAGTACAAAAAAACACTTTCCGGGAAAAACTGTTATTGTGGAAATCGAAGAGATGCAATAATCCTCCCATTCTCTCAAGCTATTGGATCTCCAATGAAGAAGAATAGAGTATTTGAAATATCGATCTGATGAATGATTAGAGAAGAAACCCAAAATCCGACAAGAGAGAGTGAAATAAATATACGAATTCTGTCTTAAAAGAGAGAAGAAAGGTTAAAACTTTATTAAACAGACCAAACAGAGCAGAAGGATCAGAGACAGATTCTGAAACGAGGAACAGAACAGAATTATGTTTACGTCACGAATCGATCGAGAGAGAGGAAAAAATTGTCAATTGAATTGTCTTTGGGTAAATTAATGAAAGTATCGAAAATGGAGATTGTGAAAAGGATGAGGGGAAGAGAGAGAGTAGGAGTGGGAAACTGACGAAACAGAGAGACGTAACACAACTCATCCAAAGTACAAAGTACGGAACTCCGGTCGCTTTCTCACTTTTGAAGAGAAACGGAATTTTGCAGAAGAGAGAGAGAGAAACGTGGAGATTTTTTATTTGAAAAATTTTTAACAGAGTAATTCTTCTCTGGGTACGTACGTGGTTCCTGTGAGCAGCTCCAAAAAATCAATTATGTTCCAAAAATAATTATTGAATTTTGAGTTTTATTTCTTGTTAACCGTTATTATTATTTTTAATAAACATCCCCTATATATTATTTGGGAAGCAAAAAAGCTGAGGTGTCATCACCACAATGATTCTCACGAACCTTATTTACAAGTTTGCCATTTCATAATAATTAAAATATATATTAGAATAATAATTTTTATATTTAGCTAATTAATTAAATCGTTATTTAGTAAATTAATTAATTACTATATTTAGCTTAATAATTAATTAATTAGTTATTTATCTCATATATATCACTATCAATTAATTATTACTATATTTCATTATAAAAAATTATTTTTTCCTAAAATTTGATATATCGTTAATATGTATATCACTAACAATTAAATCCATAAAAACTAACAACAATTAATCACAAAAAAAAAAATTATCGGTGCTATTAAAATATTATAATATATTCTATATATTATTTAAACTAATTACAAATATATTTCTTTAAAAATTAATTCCGCACTTAGTGCCATTATTGCCATTATTAATGCCATTATTCCGAAATCAGTCTTATCATTAATGCCATTATTGTGAATGAATAATAATGTTACTGAAAATTAGTTTTTTTTTTTTTTTT
>CM071717.1:29033409-29045649 GCA_036630335.1 Physaria fendleri
GTTGGAACGTGAACAGAAGGGTAGTTGTTGGATTGTGAAATCAGTCTCTTCGGTATTAACTTTCCAATAAATTATTTTGGCAAATGATTTTATTAAATTAATATAAATTTAATAATAGATATTTAAGGAAAAGTTGACCATAAAAAATGTTATGTATCTAACAGCTCATGGAACAATGGGCCAACATTTTTTCTTATGATTATAAATCATTTAAGACAATATTCCTTTTAAGTTTTAACTTTGTTTTCCCCAAAAAAAAAAAAATCCTTAATAAAAATAAAATGTTTGGAGGAAAGGAAGTGGAAAATTGCAATTTTAAAATGTTTCTAAACAATTTATTGCTACAACAGTTGGACACATCTACATTTATACATAAAATTTTGAGTGGTTGACAAAGAATTTAGTATTGATACAGCTTATAATTATCAAAATAGATAAAATATTAAACTTATTATAAACTATAATTGAAAAAAAAAATGATAAATAAAAAATAGTAATCAGTTAAACTATTAAAAAATTTAAGGAAAAACATTGTTATTCTAAAATTTAAGAAAATATTTAAGGAAAAACTAAAATAAACTAAAATAAAATTTAAGGAAAAACATTGTTATTCTAAAATTTAAGAAAATATTTAAGGAAAAACTAAAATGAGTTGTTATTTAGGTTTAGAGTTGAACCATGCATGCCACACTACTAACATTGACCCAGTTAACAAAAAATACATATTGTAATTGTCTGTAGATATAGCGTTTGCTAACGTTTGCATAAGAATTAATAAATCAAACCTCGAATATTAATAGTATTTCATTATTTTAAAAAATAATAATATCAACCCTCGATCATGGTTGAGATGCAATTGAACATCGAGAAAATGACATGTTGTAGTTCTTGGTTACATGTCATACATATGTAATTTTGATTTTTGTTATTACCAATTACTTCACATACGAAAAAGATCTAACATGTCTTGTAACACCAATTCAAAAAATTTAGCAACAAAATCTAGACTGACAATAACACTTAACAATTTAATGTGGTTTTCTTAGACCAATTTTAAGTTAAATGTTTTGCCAGTTACTCGTTTTGTAAAATCGCAATTCGCAAGCTTATGCTTATTAGAATTGACATTGTTCATGATAATTTTTAATATTATTACATAAAGCTAAGGACGTTGCTGCTTACAAGCACAACACTAATCCCCCATAACTATGTATATTTACAATTATATATAGATCTTTTAAAAAATCATTGTAATAATCTAGTGGCTGTTACGAATAATTATATTCCATCTAAGTACCCCGTCACTAACCCTCAAAATTAGTGACCTACTAGAAAATGTTATATAAGATTACCAAGAATTTTAATATCACCCAACTACATATATTTTATCTTTATTTTTTTTTTGATAAAATAATAAATTAATCTATTTATCTGTGTTTTTTTTTTTTTTTTTGGGGGTCATGCATGCATATTATTTCATTTGACTATAACAATAATATTTGTAAAAAGTCAGTTGACGAGCTAACGTAACGAGAAATGAAAACACAAACATAATTTGTTTATTTTTGATTAAAGAAAACTTAGAGCACCAAAACAAAATCTAATTGACAACGTAAATATCAAAGAAAACATTGATTATAGCTCAAGAAAGCTAATACTATAAAATTAATTCATAAACTAGAAAGAAATAATAAGTAGAAAAAAGGTAGGAATCGATAAGAATACAATAATAGTAATACGATACAACTCATGGTGATGGTGATGCCTTTGTGGGGGACTTTTAGTTGTAAAGTTATGACTCAAAACACGCTTTGCTATTTTTATTTTTATTTATTTATTTATTTATAATGGTCTCAAAATATTAATGATGGATCGTCATGTGCTTCGTATCCTACCCCCGACTCTCCTCCATTATTACTTCTTTCATTTCTTTTATCTTTTTCGTTATTAGTTTTTTTTTTCTTAAATGTAATGATTGTATTAACAAGCAAAAATTGTGTATAAGGATACCATTAAACCAATAAAATCAAACCTCAGAACAAGATGAGTTAATATAAGAAGACTATTCACTAGCTAGGTAAATTATTTCTCATTTTTTTTTTGTCAGGAAATTATTTCTCAAAAAGTCCAAATGGGATAAGAATGAGGGTAGAAAAAAGAATACAATTCTTTAGTATGGTTTTGACAACTTTACTGTTCGATCACACATAAATATCAAAAAGATACAAAACGATAGAATAATACTCATTTTTTAAAAAAGAATAAAAAGAGACTGATAGGAGTAAAGGCCTGACAGACTCTGCCATTGAGTATGGAGAGGTGAAGAAGCCTCTTCCATGTTGACAAGATGCCCACATATGATACATTAAAGAGTCTGAAAAGTGGTTGATGTCTTACCATGGATCATCATCCGACTTTGAAAGAGTAGACAAAGTAGGATATTGTTTCCCTTGGTCTAACAGTTGTCCATCAGAGAACAATGAGTATAGGACTAATAAGGCACATAATATGTGCTATTCCAGTTAACATGTTTTAAAAAGGATCCAATAAATGTTGATGTTTTAAAAGAAGTCAAAATAAGTTCAGGATTTAAAATGTCTTTGTGAGGAAAAAAATACACCCCTATTACATGATTTTGAAAATTCATTGTTTAAAAAACATTTTTGATTTTTCTCAAATTAAATCTCTAATTTTGTTCGGTCCGGTTTATAAAATTATGCCTAGTTTATGGTTTAAGACTTTTGATTTTCAATATAAAAACTTCGGTTTAATGATATTAAACCCCCAAAACCGGTATTGTTACTTAAGCCGTACCGGGCGTGAACTTCGGTTTGGTAGGTTAGAGTGGTTAAGGTACACTCGGGACTAGATTTGCAATTGAACCCTAAAAATCCCGAACTCTCCTCTTTCGCAAAGATGGTTCGACTTGTGGCGGTGATGCTACTGATCTAGTTCGGACGTAATTACATGTTTCTAAGTTAAGGTTGTTCCTTTTGTTTCTTTGTTGATTAATAGTTGATACATCAAAGTGGAAGAAGGTACACGCAAGTGATGTTGGAATTAGGAATTCAATGATCCCAGAATCATCTTTACATGTATTGAGACTCCTTAGACGTCAAGGTTTGTGTTCTGTATGTATTAGGTTTTCTTTAAGCATTGATGTTGAATAATGATAAGAAGAAGCTGAACTATTTGTTTCTCGTCGTAGGTTTTGATGCATACCTTGTTGGTGGGTGTGTAAGAGATTTGATACTTCATAGAGTGCCAAAAGACTATGATGTGATCACTACAGCTAATCTTAAGCAGGTCTATTGGATTGGTTTTCTGATTATGTTATCTTGTCCAGGGTCTTATGTTTTGATCAGTGCTTCACACATCTCGTTTGTTTTACAGATCCGGCGGTTGTTTCATCGTGCTCAGGTTATTGGGAAACGGTTTCCTATATGTCATGTGTGGATGGGAGGTTCGATAATTGAGGTCAGTTTTGTGGCCTTTGTTTTGCGTAGTTTCAGAGTTGTGCTTTTATCTTCTGTTTAATATTTCCGTATGCCTTTGGCATTTTATTTTTGTGTATTCCTTGACACTCTTCATATAGGTGGCCAGTTTTGACACTGTGGCACACAGTGACAGTGAGCATGAAAATGATTTGGAGAAGTCCAAAGAGAAATATGGTGTTCAACTGGATACTGAGTCAAACAAGAACAACAGCCTCTTTAAACTGTATTCTGGGTGGGATGTAAAAGACTGTAATCGCTGGAGGAATAGCTTGCATCGGGATTTTACTGTTAACAGGTTTAGTTCTGATCATTTTCTTGTACGGGAAAGGACTTTTGTATGTTTGGCTGCATCATACCCACCAACTTACTTGTTGTATTAAATCTCGATGCAGTTTGTTTTATGACCCCGTTGATTTAAAAATTTATGACTACGCTAATGGGATGGAAGACTTGACGGATCTTAAGGTTACTAACTTAGCTTACTGTTTCTGTATACATTTTTTGTTATTTCTTTTCTTATTAACCATTGTTCACTAATGCAAATGCAGCTTCGAACACTTGTCCCTGCACATTTGTCATTCAAGGAAGATTCTGGTATACCTTAATTATTGTCCTCACGGTTTTGTATCGAGACAAGGTGATTTGTTTAGTTTAATACCATGTTTTTTCCCCCCTCTCAAATACAGCTAGAATTCTTAGGGGATTGAGAATTGCAGCACGATTGGGTCTATCATTATCACCGGAAATTGAGACTGCAATACCTGAATTTGTATCGGCCGTTGCTAATATTGGACAGGTATTTTGACTGCTTGAACTTGGATTTACTTTGAATCACCGCCTTTATATTAAATATAATGTTCATGGGACTAGCTATTACAATCGTGCTCTTTCTTTGTTCAGTTTAGATTAATCATGGAAATCAATTATATGCTTGCTTATGGTGCTGCTGCACCTTCCATTCTTCTTCTCATGAAGTTTAAACTACTTCATGTGTTACTTCCTTTTCAGGTATGTAAATATTATTTATTAATCCTGAACTATTTTTTTCCTATAAAATATTTTGATGAAGATGAATTTCAGGCAGCTTACCTTGATCGAGCTAGTGAAACATCTCTATCAAGTTCCTTGATGCTAGTGGTACGTGATGTCTTAATGCAAGGAGCATTTTCTAGTGAACTCATTTTAACATTTCTGAGTGTGGTTTATGGTTGATGCAGAGGCTATTCTCCAATATGGATAAATTGGTTAACTGTGATCGACCTGCTGATTCTAGATTATGGTACGTCATTTATATCAACAGGCATATGAATCTTCTCTTCATTGAGCTCTGATTAATGTCCTGATTTGTATTGAATAGGATTGCTGTGTTAGCTTTTCACATTGCACTGGTGCGTAACCCCCAGGAGGCCATTGTACTACGTGCTTTTGCCGCTTTGCTATACCACGGAAACTGGAGCAAAGCTATAGAATTCGCTAGAGAACATGAAAACTCAGTACTTGGATATGCTCCTGAGGTATCTAAATCTTCGGGAAAGAGATCTGACCAATATATTGCAGAAGCAGTTTCAGAATTAACATATCTATTACAAGACACTCAATATGTTCTAACTGAAATGGAGGCTCTCCGGGAAGCCCTCTATTTATATCCGGATTTCAAATGCTCTGGCCTTGTAAGTGTAAAGACATGTATGCCAACTTTGAGTTTGGTTTTATGTTTGGTCTTGTGCTCATATTAACATAGCTAATGTATTCTATGAATGTTCCAGATATTTTTTGGTTTTATGTTTGGTCTTGTGCTCATATTAACATAGCTAATGTATTCTATGAATGTTCCAGATATTTACCTTTTTATCATGTTTTGGGTAAATATTTACCATTGATTTGTTATATCTCAGGTGTTTATACCAAAGAAAAAGGGAAGAGAAGTAGCAGAAGGGTTTGCTGAATTGAGTGATGTGGAATCATATAAAAGCGAAAAGGAGGGATTCTGTATTGACTATCTCTCGCTTGGGAAGGGAAATCCGTGCGAAATAAGATTTGTTCTTGGCAAAATCATTCTGGACACCCTCACAGAAGGTACCGTCATCTGTTCTTGGCAAAATCATTCTGGACACCCTCACAGAAGGTACCGTCATCAAACGGCCAAAATCAGACAAGAAGAAACAGAGAGCCATAAATAAAATTGTTCCAGGGGCTTGCATGGAGAAGAAGGATGAGTTGGTCTCTAAGGCTTCAAAGGAAGATAACAACAGTGGAGCTCCAGGCCATGGATCAAACGTATCTACAGGTGTAAAGATTTTGAAGAGGAAGAGAGAAGAGAGCAAGCACAAGAATGGCCAAGAGACTCAGGAATGTCCAAAAACCCTCTCTGGTTCAGCAAAGAATCAAGATCAGACTGTTGTCCAAAAGAGAAAGAGAAGAGATAACAAAAAAGCGCCGGTCTCTGAGGTGCCAAAGCCAAAGACTTCAAAGACAACGAGATCAGATGAGCAAGAAGTGGTTGAAATTCTCTGTGGTCCTGCAAAGAATCATAAGCATCAGACTGTAGACAAGAAGAGCAACGGGATTGGAACAAAAAGGTTTTATGTTTGGTCTTGTGCTCATATTAACATAGCTAATGTATTCTATGAATGTTCCAGATATTTGCCTTTTTATCATGTTTTGGGTAAATATTTACCATTGATTTGTTATATCTCAGGTGTTTATACCAAAGAAAAAGGGAAGAGAAGTAGCAGAAGGGTTTGCTGAATTGAGTGATGTGGAATCATATAAAAGCGAAAAGGAGGGATTCTGTATTGACTATCTCTCGCTTGGGAAGGGAAATCCGTGCGAAATAAGATTTGTTCTTGGCAAAATCATTCTGGACACCCTCACAGAAGGTACCGTCATCGAACGGCCAAAATCAGACAAGAAGAAACAGAGAGCCATAAATAAAATTGTTCCAGGGGCTTGCATGGAGAAGAAGGATGAGTTGGTCTCTAAGGCTTCAAAGGAAGATAACAACAGTGGAGCTCCAGGCCATGGATCAAACGTATCTACTGGTGTAAAGATTTTGAAGAGGAAGAGAGAAGAGAGCAAGCACAAGAATGGCCAAGAGACTCAGGAATGTCCAAAAACCCTCTCTGGTTCAGCAAAGAATCAAGATCAGACTGTTGTCCAAAAGAGAAAGAGAAGAGATAACAAAAAAGCGCCGGTCTCTGAGGTGCCAAAGCCAAAGACTTCAAAGACAACGAGATCAGATGAGCAAGAAGTGGTTGAAATTCTGTGTGGTCCTGCAAAGAATCATAAGCATCAGACTGTAGACAAGAAGAGCAACGGGATTGGAACAAAAATGTGGTCCTGCAAAGAATCATAAGCATCAGACTGTAGACAAGAAGAGCAACGGGATTGGAACAAAAACATCAATCTCTGAGCCTAAGCAAAATAATTCAAAGAACCTTTCGAAGGACAAACAAAAAGTGAAACGCAACAACATGCCTGAGAAGGAGTATCAAAATGCAAAACATGTCTTCGTTTCTGACAAATCTGTGAGCGATCTTGTAAAAGTTCTTGAAAAATCGAGTCAGGAAGTTTCTTGTAAAGAGGAAACTGACTTGCTATCATCAGAGAAGAATAAAAAGAAATCGAGAAGTCTCTCAAGTCTCTTCAGGTGAAGTGGATGAAGGCTTATGTTTACTTGTACTCGAATCGATTTGTTTCATCTTGTTTTGATTCTAGAGTGAAATTTTGGCCCTGAGTAGTATAATTGATGCAAATTAGAGTTTATTTTAGTAAAAATCTCATATTGGAAGTTCAAGATTTTTCATCACTGCTACAATATTCAAGAATCCAACTCTCTCTCAAAAAAAAGAAGGAATTTCTGTTTAATTTGGAAACTTAATTTTGCCTAAAACCGATCTGACCCGAGAACTAAACCGATTTGATCCGAGTTTAATTTGGAAACTTAATTTTGCCTAAAACCGATCTGACCCGAGAACTAAACCGATTTGATCCGAAAACCTATGCAAGAAGAACCCTAAAACAAAAACCTTAGCGGTGAATCGAAGAAAACGGAAAAGAGAAAAAATGGGGAAAATTCCGCCGTCGTTTCGCTCCATGACATCGACGCAATTAGTCAGGAAACCCACACCATCTTCTCCAGCGCCGCCGCCTTATTCTCGCAACAGAACCGCCACGAGAGAATCTACTAAACTTCCCCAGAATCCTACTCGAGAGCCCTTGAGGAATCCGTTCAAAACACCAGATCTCTCAGACGCCAAAAGCCTTTTCAATTCGATAGCAGCCACTTCGAGAATCCCGCTCGATCTCAAATTCCATAACTCCGTATCCCGCTCGATCTCAAATTCCATAACTCCGTCATCCAATCCTACGCCTCAGTCGCCACCTCCGTAGACGATACGGTGAAGTTATTTCAGCACATATTGAAATCGCAGCCTGATTTCTCTCCTGAGCGTTCAACTTTCCATATATTGCTCTCACATGCTTGCAGAGCTCCTGATTCATCTCTTTCGAATGTTCACCGAGTTCTCAACCTCATGGTGAATAATAGTTGTGAGCCTGATCAAGTCACTACCGATATTGCTGTCAGGTCTCTCTGTGAAGTGGGTCGAATTAGTGAAGCTAAGGATTTGATGAAGGAACTAACAGAGAAAAACTCGCCTCCGGATACATATACATACAATTTCCTTCTGAAACATTTGTGCAAATGTGGATCATTAGGTTCTGTTTACGAATTTATAGATGAGATGAGGAAAAATTATGATGTGAAGCCAGATCTTATCAGCTACACTATCTTGATTGATAATGTCTGTAACTCTAAGAACTTGAGGGAAGCAATGAGACTAGTTAGTGCCTTAGGTGATGCTGGGTTTAAGCCAGATTGTTTCGTCTACAACACCATTATGAAAGGTTACTGCACATTGAGCAAAGGAAGCGAAGCCATTGGTGTATATAAGAAAATGAAGGAAGAAGGTGTTGAGCCAGATCTTGTTACTTACAACACTTTGATTTTTGGACTATCGAAATCGGGAAGAGTCGAGGAAGCTAGGAGGTATTTAAAAACCATGGTTGAAGCAGGTTATGAGCCAGATGCTGTCACTTATACATCACTGATGAATGGTATGTGTAGAAAAGGAATGGTTGAAGCAGGTTATGAGCCAGATGCTGTCACTTATACATCACTGATGAATGGTATGTGTAGAAAAGGAGATGCTTTAGGTGCATTGAGTTTGTTAGAAGAAATGCAAGCAAAAGGGTGTGCTCCAAATGATTGTACCTACAATACATTGCTTCATGGATTGTGCAAGGCAAGGTTAATGGATAAAGTGATGGAGTTATATGAATTGATGAAATCAAATGATATAAAGCTTGAGACTGCTGCTTATGCTACTCTTTTGAGGGCTCTTGTTAGAAGTGGAAAAGTTGCAGAAGCTTATGAAGTTTTTGATTATGCAGTTGATAGTAAGAGTCTGACAGATGCTTCTGCTTACTCTACACTTGAAACTATCTTGAAATGGCTAAAGAAAGCTAAAGAACAAGGCTTGGCTGTTTAATTACTCTACACTTGAAACTATCTTGAAATGGCTAAAGAAAGCTAAAGAACAAGGCTTGGCTGTTTAAGTAGGTATTCTTATGTATTCAAGTCCTGTTATTTGATACGTTATATTGAAATGAGAGTTTCATGTATACAATCAAACAAAAGATTCGAGTCTACACGTGTTCATTGCCCAAGATGTTGAGGCTAATTGGACAATTTAGGTAAGAGATAGGACTGAGGAATAAGATGGTTGAGGAAGATCTGGATTTCTTTACCTACCTATACGACCATTGAGATTATTTTAATCAAATACAATTGATTAGCAACTAATTATGTGGCGACATAGGAAGCATAAGAGACGATGACTCATCAACTATGTGGTTATACTACCACGCATAATGTGACAACCGAAGTTATAAAATAATATGACAACTCATAATCGAACATTTTTCTCCATAAGATTCGGACAAAATTATTGTAATAAAATCTTAATTATTGTTGATGTTTTGTTGGTATAAATAGAGCTTGTTGAATAATCATCAGTATAGAGAAAAAGAAACTCAAACACAAAACCAAAATGGTGAAGATGATGATCAAGAATCATGTAAGATCTATAAGCTTACCTTCGAGATCTCATCCTAGCACAGCAGCGATCGAGGAATCACTCGACAAGCTTCTAATCAACATAAACACAACAACAATGACTTCTTCATCTGAATCAGGAATCACTCGACAAGCTTCTAATCAACATAAACACAACAACAATGACTTCTTCATCTGAGTCAGTTGTGTCTTGTTTAGAGGGGTTGGAGGCTTTGTACGAATGTACGGAGGAGTTTCTTAAGATGGGTTCAACGCAAAGTGTGTTGTCGTTTAACGATGCGAAGAAGAAGAAAAAGAAGAAGATGAAGGGAAAATTTATTGAGGAAATTCTTGATGGTTCGTTGAAGCTAATTGATGTATGTAACATCTCGAGGGATCTCATGGTTAAGACTAATGAGCATGTTCTTGGTCTTCAATCTTGTGTTAGGAGAAAGAAAAATATCGATGTTTCGGGCTATGTCGGGTTTAGGAAGAACTTGAGGAAAGAAGTGAAAAAGCTTCTTGGGTCTTTAAAGAACATTAATTTAGGGTTAGTGATGATGAGAGATCATGATCAAGATTGTGATAGTCATTTCTTGGCTGTGATTTATGCAATGAGACGAGTCGTTTTGATGACAGTTTCTGTCTTGAAGTTGTTCTTGGAGTTCTTGTTGGGACAACAAAACGGGAATGATATAAGGAGCAAGTTAGCTTCAGTTCTCAAGAACAAGAAGTTTGATGATCAAGATAAGATGGTTAAAAACGAGTTGGAGAACCTAGATTCTGTAATTTGTGGAGATTTTATCGATCATGATGATCTTCATATGAGGCTTGAGGAATTTGAGGCATGGATTAGAAGGTTTGAGAAGAGTCTAGAAGGATTGTTTCGAAGGTTGATTAGAACACAAGCCTCTCTTCTCAACATAATGTCTCAATAGATGCATTAATATTGTAATCTTCGTGAATATTTGATATTAGAGAATTTTCCCGAGGGATATATACATTATTATACAAACATGAAATTTTGTAAACACTAGTTTTTTGGCTGACACAAACATATTTCACCAAATATGTCGAACAATGAAAATTATGAAATTATATTCCCTAATACAAAAAATGCAAACATAACGAACAATGAAAATTATGAAATTATATTCCCTAATACAAAAAATGCAAACATAAACAAGTATTCTTTTGGCTTCTTATCCATTCAACAAAATATTACGACACTTGTTTATGTTTTGTTGTATAATACAATCCTTACAATAAAATTTGGTATCTCTTACTAATTCTTGACAGTTGATGAATTATATTTATGTCATTTATGAGCGGTTCAAAGGACTCTATTGCTTCCTTGCAGGTCATTTCATATCCATATTCTCTCTCTTTTTGATTAGAGCATCTCCATTGCAGAGATGATTAAGGAGTTTGTTAAAGTAAAAAATTATAATAAAAAAAAGATAAAGTGAGTGAGAGAAAGAGGAGACGGATGAAAATTAATAGTTTTAACATCCTGTTTCGTAGATAGTATCGCCAAGTGTCACAATATAATTGGTCAAGTTATATAATAGAAATTTTGATTAAATTAAATAATCAAATTTTGTTAAAATATTAATTTTCCTTTGCTTAGGAATCATACCACGAGTGGAGCTGCTCTTACTTGCTAGTTTTATCTAATGTCCATAATATCTCGTCTTCGAACAAACCAATAACAAAAGTCTAACAAACAGGGGGATTTGAGACGACAAAATAAGTCTCATTCGTGTCTCAAATGGCCATTTGAGACACACAAAGGATAGAAATCGCGCGTCTTCTATATCCTGTCATAAATATTTTGGGTGTCTCAAATATGTCTTGATATAAGACATTAATTAGACGCGTGCTATGTTATATATATAAGACATATATATTTGAGACACACAACAACATGAGATGTGGATTCGACATTCTGTTTTAAGACACATCTGAGGGCATATGGGTATTCGGTTCGGGTTCGGTTCGGGTATTTCGGGTTTCGGGTTTTCGGGTTTAAGAGTATTGGATAAAGTACATATTATGTTCAATAAATAAATTTTTAGTTCAACAACTAAAGTAACATTGAATAAAATAGGAGTTCATCGAATAAATTTTAAATTCAAAGTTATTTATAATTCTTAATATTGGTGTTTAATTTATATGCAAAACAATTATTTGATTTAATATTTTTTATCTAGATATATTTTATATATCATTTATAATAAATACGTGTATTACACGGGTGTTTAACATCTAGTAGAATATAATGCAAAACTAATTAATCTAATAAGTTAGCCCTGGGCATATGGGTATTCGGTTCGGGTTCGGTTCGGGTATTTCGGGTTTTGGGTTTTCGGGTTTAAGAGTCGAAGATCCATTCGGGTATTTTAAAATTTCGGTTCGGGTTCGGTTCGGTTCCTATCGGGTTCGGTTCGGGTTCGGGTACCCGATATTATTGGGTATTAGAACCGAAGGAACCTAAAAACCGACAAAATCCGAGAACCAAAAATCAAAACCTGAGAAAATCAATGTTAAAAACAGAATTTAAAACATTAAATAGTTGAGAACTATGAAACTTTATGAATTTTTAAATGTCATACATCCCATACC
>CM071717.1:29162281-29177397 GCA_036630335.1 Physaria fendleri
GAGAGAGTTTCTAAACTAATAAAGAAGTTGAGTTCTTTATATTTCTATTCTTCTCAAATTTCCAACATCTACATCTTAATTATTATTATTTTCTAATTTTTATCAAACCTTTTTTACTCATGATCCATAAGACCATTTACAATGGTTTCATTATTCAACACCCTACTTTTTCATAGACATCATCTTCTCTCTCTTCTACATAATCATTCAACACCCATTTAATTTTCATACTCTACAATGGTTTGTTTAACACCATGTCCCACATTTTTATTGAAACATATTATTTTATTAAAATATATTTAAATATTATTAAAGTATACTTAACTTTTAATTAGAACACACATAATTAGTAAAATACTACACATACAAACCATAAAACTAATACATAAATTTTAAAAAATTTAAAAACTCGGAATAGATGATAGCATGAAGAAATTTGAGTGAAAAATCATATTTTGGTATATTTTGTAATAATTGGAAGAATAGTTTTGAAACTGAAAATTATTAAGATTTTGATAGTTAAATGGAGGAATAATAGAGTTTTGAGTGTGTTGAGAATTGATATTAGGATTTTATGTCTTCTTTTTTTTTTTGTCATGAAGGATTTTAAGTCTTAAAAATACTAATTTTTTGTTTATATCCGAATTAAATGAAACAAGTCTCTATTTATAGAGTTTTAAAAATGATGAATTTTGATATAAAAATATAATATAATTTTTTCAATTAGATATAAAAATATAATATAATTTTTTCAATTAGTAAAAGATAATTGAGTTGAAAGATAAGGGTTAAAAATAAAAATACAAAAGGTATAAAGACAATAAAATATTAATAGATTTTAAAGTAAAATAGTGTTAACAACGTGAAAACTTTTATATACTAGTGAATATATGTATGATTCAACACCCAAAATTACCAATGCATCAAATTCAGGTGTGAAAAAAAAAATTCAACAACCTCACTGTGATGGTCTAACCCAACAACTTTATAAAACCAATATTTAAATCATCTGAACTTCGATTCTAATGTCAGAGAAAAAATCAACTACTGGCCTATCAAACTTTTTAATTTGTATAATATATTTTTTGTTCAAGAATATAATTTAACAATAATAACATTATATTGCAGATTATATTATTCCAGCAGGTTGGACCGTGATGGTGTGTCCACCAGCTATACATTTGAATCCAGAAATTTATGAAGATCCTTTTGTCTTTAATCCATCTAGATGGGAAGTGAGTACATGAAAAAACCTTCTACAATTAAGTAAACTAAATCGAAACAAAAACTGATTCAAATAGGTGAAAGACAGGGATCAGAATTTTCTCAAACCTCCAAGAACTTCATGGCGTTTGGTGGCGGATTAAGATTCTGTATCGGAGCTGACTTTAGCAGAACCCAAATTGCAGTTTTTCTTCATACCCTGGTCACAAAATACAGGTTGAACAAACTACTCCTTTTCATTAAAATTTTAACATTCATAAAACAAATAAATAATAATGATGTTTTGTGATTTTTGTTTCTCTGGGATTTATTAGATGGGAGGAAATATAGTTAGAACTCCAGGATTACAATTTCCAAATGGGTATCATGTTAAACTCAAGAAGAGAGAGATATGATGAACATCTCAATAAGATTAATGTTGAATAATGTTTATATACTTTATGATCTTTTGATAAGTATGGTTTTCAATTATAATGTAATAATAATTCACTCTTCTGTTTTAGTTCCAAGAGATTAAATATTACAAAAAACACATTAAAAATGTAATGATGATACCATTTGCACTTTGTTCTCATTCTTTTTTCTTGATAAATGTTAAATCATGGTATTCAAGATAATAGAGTAGATTTCACTCAGGAATGGTCTCTAATTACAACACAAAAAGTTTAAACAAACATAGATGAAATAAGAATAAAAACATAAATGAAAATCGGATGAAGCGGCAATCACAAATCAAAAGTAGTAAACCCAGAAATCACCTCTAAGAAGCTGGAATTCTCAACGGGGGTTTTCACAATATCCTTTAAATGGTGTTTGGAACTGAAGTTCTGAATCAAAAATTGCGATAGAATTAAACAGTGGAAATATATTTGAATGAAAGAATATGAGAGACTTTGACACTGACACATACGCTTGCAAACGAGGTGGAAGAAAAAGAAGGATCATTGGGAGAAAGACAAATGTATGGGAGTGGCTGCCATGAAAGAGATATAAAGAGAGAAGTCATCTGAAGTTGGTTTAAGAATCTGTCACATTGGTTATAATTAATTTAATTTATTGTTTGGTTCGGTTTTATTAGTTAACCGAAGGTTTCGAAAATTATACCACAACAAGGGTGTAAATGGATTCGAACTTAAATCAATCTATGTGGATTTATGTTTGCAATTTCCAATTTGTGTATGTTTTAATCGAAAGGCAAAATTTGTGTGTATATGTTATTATATTAAAAGTTTTGTATGTTGATCTTTTTATTAAAAGAACTTATTTTATTTCTAAAGCGGCAAATTGTTTTGTTTTTTTTTTTTTTAACTAATTAATTAACTAAAGCGGCAAATTGTTTTGTTTTTTTTTTTTTTAACTAATTAATTAATTGAAGAACTTGACATGTATTTCTGCTTACATGGAAATGATTCATTCATTATGTTAACTAGTAACATAATTGATCAGTTAAAGTAGCTAATATAAGCAAACGATATATAGCTAAAAGAAATAAAAAATAGTGCTTCGAAAAGCGGTGAGAAAGCGTGAATATCAGGGTGGATACAATATAACTATCGATGACTCAAATGCTTCGGGCATTCCAAGGAGTTGAAGATAGGTGGCGGTCGTAGGGAGTACATATCAATGACCCGCTTTTGTGCTGCTTTAAATAGGTTTGAACTGACGAGACGAACCGTCAAACAGTTAAAAACTGTTCCGTATTTACCATACTCAATATTAGAGGCCAAAAAGTTGGATTCCCTCTTATCGATGGGTGATTACTCGATAAGGAAGTCAAAACTGTAACATAAAGATGTGCCACTAACACCTGCTGAATTAGATGACCAAAACAAATTTGGGATCTAAAACTCTTTCCATCTAAATATAACTTTGCTAACCCAGCCCAACAAAAGAAAATTTGAAAAGGGCCTTCATAAAATGAAACAATATTAGGGTTTGGGAGCAACTCACCATAGCCTATTCTACGGATATAAAGAAAAGTGGAGCACCGTTGATTGTAGTAGGTGTTTTAGTCTCATACGCCGGAGAAGGTTCATGGTCAGTGTACGAATTGAAGCATTGAGCACGGCTGTAACGGGAAGCACCATGGGCGATCTGAAGACTGATGCTATCGAACTTAGGCACTTCGATGCTGAAGTTGACTCGACAACATTGCTCATTGAGCAAGAATAAACAATCACAGGAGGACCATAATCTATATGGAAACTCATCACCATGGTCAAATAGGAAACATTAAGAGCTTCACTGGTGATGGCAAAGGAATTAAAGTGAGACAACTTCGGTAAAAGAAGCGGAAGAAACGGAAGGCGATCAAGAAGGCGACCGAACTAACCTAGCGATTTTCACGGAAGCTACTGGTGCTTCCCGGACTTCGACGGATTTCGACGGCGATGTCATCAGACGTTCTCCCTCGTTCTCCAACCCATTCGAAACAGGCAAATCAACTGTTCTCTGATGAAGCGTTTCCAAAACTTGGTGCTTCGAAACCTAAAAGTCGAGCAGAGACTAGACGTTCTTCTGTGAAAAGATCTTCAAATATGCGTGAGGAGCAAACAAAATATGATGTTCCTCCGGCCATGAATACTAGGGATCCTCTTGAGAATTTGTCTAACAAATCTCAAGGGGAAAAGTTAAGCCCCTTTACTCTAAAATTGTTAACAAATCTTCTCGGCTAAAACGTTATATCGTTGATGCGATTATTGATTCAGGTAAAGCTAAGGCGAAAGTTCCTGAGAACATTACAAAGGACGCTAAGCCTTTATGGGAAGAGTTTCTTGTTGGTCGATTCCCGGATAAAGCTTCATACATTGGTAAGATACATATGGTAGTGCAAAAGATTTGGACAGTGGGCTATAAGGATCTGGCTATTGAGGCTTATGAAGTTAATGATCGTATGGTCAAGTTTCTTGAGGCTTATGAAGTTAATGATCGTATGGTCAAGTTTCGTATTCCACACCGAAAGGTTCTGAATAAGGTGCTCAATCGTTCTACTTGGAATATCCTAGGACAACCTATGGTTCTCTCTCGATGGTCTCCGGTGATAGAAGAAACTCAGCCTCCTCTTTTGAATATACCACTTTGGGTCACTTTAAAGAATGTCCCTAGAAGTTTGTTTTCGGATAATGGTCTAAGTTGGTTAGCTAGCATTGCGGGTGAGCCAAGATACCTTCATTCGGACACACTGCAATGCAAAAAGTTTGATGAGGCCAAGATTTATGTGGAACTTGACTTAACAAAAGAGGTGACAAAGGAGTTTATAGTGGAAGTGGATGGAGAAGAGTCGGTTGTTACCTATTCGTATCATTGGTTACCTCCTAGATGTAACTGTTGTTCTAAATGGGGCCATGTTGCTGAGTTTTGTCTAAAGAAGAATGGCTTTGAAGATTTATCTCGTAAGGAGGAGTTGGAGGACAAGAGAACTTCTGAGGAGGAGGTAGTAATGAATTCAATGGCAGTCAATCAGAACCACGAGCGAAACGAGGGTGATGATAATACGGATTTGGAAAAAGGCGAGTATGTGTCTTCTAAGGTTCAGTCGGATATGTTGGAGGTGCAGAATGAGGGTTGTGGTAGTGTTTCGAGCTCTCCTCAATCTACAAATGAAGAAACAGTTCCTTCCTCTGTAGAGAATGTTGTTGATAAAGCAGGGTAGGGAGATATTCCAATGGAGAATCAGGATACTAACTTAACTCTTGGTGAGAAGAGTAAGATGGCATTCATAGAGGATTCTTTGCGAGTGGAAGCGAGTGTTACTGGCGATTCTAAGCAGGATGAGAAAGAGTGGACAACAGTTTCAGGCCAAAAATCAGCTCGGAAATCTCAAAATAATGAGATGGAATCAATAGAATCGCCATCGAAATTTGCAGTCTTGGAGACTGAGGAGAGAGAGGTGGAAGATGTCGATTCAAAAGAAGATAATATTGAAGTTTCTGTTGAAAATTCTCATCAGATTCAGACTCGTTCGGCTAGAATAGCAGGACAATATCAGAAAAAAGAGTCTCCAAAAAAGGAGAAAGGGAAGAGGGGGAAGGGTAAAAAACATTCCTAATGTATTGGTTTTCTTGGAATATTCGAGGTCATAATAAGTCCTCTAAACATAAGATCATTAGATCTTTTCTTGGAAAAAATAAGTTGAAGTTTGGTTGTATTTTGGAGACGAGAGTAAAGGAACCGCGAAGTGCTTTTATTCAGTCTCAAGTTTATGCAGACTGGTCATTGCTTTCAAATTATGAGCATCATGATAATGGTCGAATTTGGGTTATTTGGAGGGATGATGTCCGAGTAACTCCGGTGTTCAAAACTAGTCAAGTTATAACTTGTTTGGTTGAGTTGGGCACATATATTGATGGGTTTTATTGTTCGTTCGTCTATGCTTCGAACTTGGAGACCGAAAGGAAAGAATTGTGGAACGATTTGACGTACCATACCACGTCTCCTCTATTTTTGGGGAAAACTTGGCTGATTTGTGGTGATTTTAACGAGGTTCTAGATGTGGAGGAACATTCTCATATATTGTCGATTGAGAGTTTTAGTGGAATGAGAGATTTTCAAGATCTTGTTCGTAGCTGCGAACTCACGGATCTGGAAGGTAATGGGCCTCTTTTTGCTTGGAGTAATAGGCGTGAAGGAGACTTGATATTTAAAAAGCTTGATAGATTTTTGGTTAATGAAGATTGGTATAGTCATTTCCCTCAGGCATATAGTGTGTTTGAAAGTGGTGGCTGCTCTGATCATTTAAGAGGAAGGGTTGTTATTGATGTACATTCGGTTCAACGTCGGAAACCTTTTAAGTTTAGTATGCGCTTGTTAGATTTGACGACTTCAGCTCGGTGATAGATGATTTTTGGTCTCAGCGTCCGCGCTTGTTTGTGTCGACCACAGCCATGTTCAAGTTTTCTAGAAATCTCAAGAGGTTGAAGCCGACTTTGCGTACGTTAGGGAGGAAGCATTTGCATAATATTTCGGCAAAAGTTCAGGATGCTCTCGAGTCTTTGACCTCGGCTCAGTTAGTTACCCTTTCTAATCCGAGTTCAGGTGCTATTGCTGACGAATTAGAGGCGCAAAAACGTTGGGATTATTTGAGTGATATTGAAGAACGTTTTCTTCGGCAGCACTCTAAGTTGCATTGGTTGAAGGTTGGGGATAAAAATAACAGATTTTTTCATAGTTCTATTCAAGCCCGAAGGAAGAAGAATAGGATAGCAGAGTTGCGGACGTGTTTGAATGAGACCATTGTTGATCCGGACAGGATTAAAAAGGAAGCAGTTGATCATTTTACTAAGTTTTTAAATCACGTTCCGGAGGATTATGATGTATCATTAAGTGCTGAGGTAGGAAATTTGGTGGATTTTCGTTGCACTTCAGATCTTGCTGAGTCGCTCACCCGGCCAGTTACAGATCAAGAAATAACTGATACAATATTTCAGATGGCGAGAAATAAGTCTCCTGGCCCGGATGGTTTCACGTATGAATTTTTTACTGCAACTTGGAGTGTTATAGGGTCGGATTTTCTAGTAGCTATTCGATCGTTTTTTGAGACAGAATTTCTGCCTAGAGCGGTAAATGCAACTATTTTGGCGTTAATCCCCAAGAAAGATGATGCAGTTTCAATGAAGGATTATAGACCAATATTCTTATGCAATGTTCTCTATAAGATCATATCTCGGATATTAGTTGTTCGCCTTCGTGAGCTTCTTCCTCTGATGATAGCTTCTAATCAATCGGCTTTTATCCCTAAAAGACTTCTAATGGAAAATGTTCTTCTGGCTTCTGAGGTTGTTAAGGATTATCATTGTCCTGATATCACTCCTAGATGCGCTATGAAAAAAGACATCTCTAAGGCATCTGATTCTGTACAGTGGTCATTTCTTCTCAGTGTGTTGAGAGTGATGCAGCTGCCGGAGCAGTTTGTCAGGTGGATTGAAGTGTGTATCACTACTCCTAATTTCTCTGTTCAAGTTAATGGTGATTTGGCTGGATTTTTTGGTAGTTCTAGAGGATTGCGTCAGGGTTGTTCCCTCTCTCCTTTTCTCTTCGTTATTTATATGAATATGTTGTCTAAGATGTTGAATATAGGAGCGCGGTCGCGGAAATTTGAGTACCACCCGCGGTGTGATGTTGTGGGTTTGACTCATTTATGTTTTGCTGATGATCTTCTGATCTTTGCTAAGGGTGTTCGTACCCCCATTGAGGGAGTTTCGGAGATTTTATCTCAGTTCTCTAAATTATCGGGTTTGGCAATGAATTTAGACAAAAGCTCGCTGTTTTTGGGTGGAGTTTCTCTTGTGGATCGGCTCGTTTTGAAGACTTCATACCCTTTTGCCGAGGGTATTCTCCCAGTCAGGTACTTGGAGCTTCCTTTAATGACAAAGCGAATGGAGTTTGATGATTACATGGTCTTGGTGGAGAGGGTTAGATCGATTATGCAATCTTGGACGTTGAGGTTTTTGTCTTATGTTGGGCGAGTTTTATTGATTAAGTCAGTAATCTATGGAATAATTACCTTTTGGCAAATGGCTTATTACTTACCAGCTGATTGCATTCACAAGTTAGAATCTCTTTTTACAGCGTTTATTTGGTCGGGTCCTGAACTTAATAATTCTAAAGCGAAAGTTGCTTGGTCAAGAATTTGTTTGCCTAAGGAAGAGGGTGGTCTTGGGCTCTTTTGTCTAAAGGAAACTAATAAGGTGAGTTGCTTGAAGCTTCTCTGGAGAATTGTGTCTAAAGTAGATACTTTGTGGGTTCATTGGATCAATAGTTTTTTGCTTAAGGGATCTTCTATCTGGTCGGTTAATAGCTCTTTGTTGGGAACTTGGATATATAAGAAGATTTTAAAGATGAGAGATGTTGCAAAAAATCTTCACCTCTTTGTTGGGAACTTGGATATATAAGAAGATTTTAAAGATGAGAGATGTTGCAAAAAATCTTCACAAGGTAGAGGTGAAATCTGGAAGAGGTACCTCTTTTTGGTATGATAATTTGTCGGACTTGGGATGCTTGCTGGATTTAGTTGGCTCTAGAGGTTTCATTGATATGGGTATTTCGAAATCATCAATGGTGGTAGATGTACTTCATGCTCGTCGACGAAGAAGAAGACATAGAAACCCTCTTTTCCGGGCGATTGAGCAACATATTGATGGCTTATATGACCGTGGTTGATCTAACTTCTGATTCGGATGTTCATTTATGGAGATGCAGAGAGGATCGTTACACAACTACATTTAGCGCATCACATACAAGGCAGTTAATCCGACAATCTTCTCCTCGTGTTGGTTGGGCGTGGATTAAGTATGGTAATCCGAAACACTCTTTTATGTTTTGGTTATTATGCTCGGATGGTTTGCAAACGATGGACCGTGTTAGTTCTTGGAATAGAGCTGCAAACAAGAGTTGTTGTTTATGTAATGTTCAGAATGAAAGTAAGACTCATTTGTTTTTTGAGTGTATCTACTCGGTTCAAGTCTGGAGTGGAGTGGTTGGCACGCTTATGGGCACGTATTTCTCAAGTACTCTTGCTAGCATTATTGAGTTTATCTTTCGAGAAAAATGTAAGGTCAATCGATTTTTAATTAATTATGGGTTGCAAGCAGCTGTTTACATAGTCTGGTTAGAACGTAATGCTAGAAGATATGGTCAGATTCCGCGTTCTGCAGATATTTTGGTGAAGATTGTAGATAAGCAAGTCAGAAATTGTTTAGAAGTTCTTCGCCAAGAAGGGATTGTCTGCTTTAGCTAGAGATGGGTTACATATATGGTTTTCGACTCGTATGGTAGCTTCTTAGTCTCTTGGTGAGTCAAAGATCTAGGCAGAGAAGGTTTGGAGTCTTTGATATCAAGAGTGCTATGCAAGCTAAGATTTAACTTTATGTTGCTTTCTGATGTATTTTGATCCCGACTTTGTGGAAAAGTTTTTTATGAATAAAATTTAACATTCATACAAAAAAAAAAAAAAGTGAGACAACTTCAAAGGAAGCCTTGGATTCAAGATCCCAGTAGCAACTGAACGAACTTGGCATATCTTCATTTGGAAGACGTGAGAGACAAAATTAAAGATATTATTCTTGTGAAAGAATTTGTAAAGAAGAAGAATTATTAAAATTAGAAATTAGTAACATGTAAGTTCATTCATTATCATGGATCATATCATATTTGATCACCTTGTCCTTTTTTTTCCTTTCAAAAAAATTTATAGATTAATGTGGGGGGGGGGGGGGGNACGTATATCGTTAATTACTTTATATATAGTCAGATCATCTTAGCTAACAGATATATTTATAATGTCTATCGCACAATATAATTAAGAATTATACATTGATTTTCAAGGTTTATATATCTGCTACTACGTCTAATTCTGTTGAAGGATTTATTATTTTAAACTATGTATTCTAATTTTTAGATAAGGTTGCTAGCAGCCAAATTAGACGTTAATCTTGAGAACTGAGCAGAAAAAAAGTTAAAAAATTAAGGTGTAAGATAATTTTTATATTATTAATTGGAATAAAAAAATCCTTAAACTTCACAAGATTTGCCACCAGGACCACCATAAAAGAAAAAGTAATCTAGGAAAGTAATATGACCTGCTCTTGGTTTTCTAATTCTTAATCCGTAACAATTTGGACTATCTACCAACTTCTCTATTGGAGAATCTTCGATTTTAGATGGGAAATAGTTTGAATCTAAAAGTTCCACATTTCTAAAAAAAGCTGAATCGGTTCCCTCGATCGGAAAAAGACCATTACCCATAGGAGGACTTACACCTGAATGAGAAGCATGAACCACACCTCCAACTCCAGCCATATTTGCACCGTTACTCAAAAGATCAAATAACTCATGTGGCCAATATCCTACATCTATGTTAGGTGTTCCTAGTAGTTCATTTTCCATTAGTGTATACCACCAGTCTCCTGTTTGTTTATCCTAGTTTATGTATATCAAAGGGAAAAAAATATCATGAGTTAATAAAACAATCTCATTACTAAAACAAATTTGTTAAATTGTGACAGCAAAATACTTGATGGATGAGGCTATGCAATTGAACGGGAACTCCTGGTTTAAGGTCAAAAGGTTGGCCTAATGGAACCTCATGTGATGTTTGAACAAATCCTGGACAAGCTGTATTGTAACATCCTTTTCCATCTTTACCCTATTGCACATAATTATTTTTCTTTTGTTGATCGATATTTACATTTTCTATTGTTATCACAAAAATTTAAAAAATTATAATAATATAGTTATTAAAACATTAAATTTCACTAACTACTATAGCTACTTTTTCTTAATAATTGATTTTCTAGAGTTTTTGGTTTTTTATTTTTCACAAATATCGATTCTGAATAATCAATAATTTTTCAATAAGAATTACACTAAAACTGTTTTCTATGTCTATTATACTATTAATGAAGTAGACAATAGTATTAATATAATTAAAAATAAATATTAATTACGTTTGTGAGAAATATGAAAAAAAATATTTTAAAAAAGAAATACTAAATAACTTGAAACCAATAATCATTCAATAAATTAAAACATCTTTATTTAATATTTTAAATTATAAAATTTAACAATATTAATTTCAGAAAAAAAGTTTCTCTATTTTAGAATATAAGGTTTTTAGTTTTTATTTTTGTTTTACAATATTAAAGGATACTTCCTTAAAAAAATTTGTAATTTTTTGTCAAGGTAATAAAGTTAATGTTTAAAATCATTTATATTTCATCTATTTTATTATTAGCTAAATCATCTAATTATTTATGGTAAAAATATTTAAAATATATAATTAATATACTTTCAAATGACATATTTTTAACTAATAATCTTTATATATTAAAAAAATAAAACAAGATATAAAAACCTTCCAAAATCCATACGACCAAACTCTTCTGTCGCCGAATACATCTTGATTTATCTGTCAAAAAAAATTACATTATGGCTATCCAAGATTATTAAATAGATTGATTATAATAATAGAATATAGAAACTGTACCATTAAACCAGCTGCGATAACGTTGACTTGGTTATTCAATTCACTGCTTATATATATTTGACTATACGAGGCTTGATGTTTGCCGATGTGTAGATCATATCCCCCAAAGGAAGCTTTTATAGCGTGATAGGGACCTTTACTTACTCGTACTCCAGCAATCTACCAAGTACAAACAGTTATATTCACAAATAAATGTAAGTTTGTGATCTAATGCACAATGTATTAGGAGATTTGAGATGATCATATATGCTTACATGTGTTCCATGCCTATCTTCCAATAGTAGATGGACACTTTTCTCAGACAATAATTGCGCTTTGGCGATGTATTCTTTTGTATTTCTCAATATTGGAACTGTTCCATATGAACATCCAATTTTGTTCTTGTACGTTATGTTGATGCCTGTTACATGTCTTGGAAACGATGGTTTCATCTATAAATTGGCATTATATTGTCAAATTCTAAAATATTATTTTATATAAAAAAGTAATATGTAAGAGAGGAATTGCAAAAGCATCAAAGCACCTGGATTGTGTGGTTTTTGAGCAAGGGATGATCAAGTCCTGGTTGCTTATAAATGTCAATGCAATCGTACGTTACATTTTTACTTATCTGCCGCCAGTAATGGTCCAAAAAAAAATTAAAAGACAAAAATTGTTAAAGAGAAAACACACAAAACAAGATGTATCTCAAGTTTTCTTATTTTTAAAGCTGACCTTGAAAGATCTCAGAGGCAACATACTTTGATCGAAAATGTACTAAGGCTGCTGAGAACAGAAGAAGGAAAATATTCACAACAAGAACCATTATCATTTCTGTAAACATTTTGCATTAGTTTTGATTCCTCAAGACTGCAAAGATTTTGGTATTTATATACATATTACAATGTTTAGGATAGAAAGCAATTTAATTAGATTATAAGAAAACAAAAGCAATATACTTACCTTTTTGTTTGACTATTTTATAACTATTATTTAAATTATTATAAATAGAAATACAATTACTACAATGTTTGACTATGAGAGAATCTATACACATGCCCACATTGGAGGAGAGAAATTTGACATATGGTAAAGAGATGGGTTGAAAAAGTCAGCTATCAAAAGGTCCACACTTTTGTCATTTTCTAAAGTTTTGACATCTGCAACGGTGCATGGATCCCACGTGTTGTCCACACTTCCTTTGATTCTCTTTCTTTCTTCTTTTCGAAACTTGATTTTTTTCTTGTATTTACCAAAAAGAGATCCATGTTTTTATAAAGCATTTGATGATTTTATCAACATCAATTTGAAGATTCAATCGATTTCTTCCACATTTGAAAATCCAGATTTATATTAAAATCCTAGATTTTAAGTCTTTGAAACTTAACCAAATTGCAAGAAGAATGCGATATTCATTACATTTCTATCATCACCCATATGCATCCTAGTCTCCATCAAATTTCAGATCGACGTATTTGGACACTTTCCTCAACTAGCCAGTAAGTATACTACCAAATCGTTTTACCACAACCTAACTTAACCCATATCCTCTCTAAATCTCACCTCATCTTTCCACCTAGCCTGCATCGCTCCATTACTAAAAAAAACTATTGAGCTTCAATATCCAACCCTAATTGAAACACTTTCTTGGAAACTCATCCATAATGCACTTCATCTTTCTCCAGCCCTCCGACTTCGAGGCAATCAAGTTGAACCCTTATGCACTCTTTATCTAGAAACGGATGAATCAATCCCCCACCTCTTTTAGACATACATAGTTTCTCGAGAAATTTGGGAACATGCTCTGTCAGGCCTCCACAGTAGTTTTATACTCTTTCATTCAATTGTTGACTTTTTCCAGACGATTTGGTCTCACATTGCATCCACACAATCACACCTCCCTATTAATCTCTTATGACGCATGTGGAAAGCTCAAAACGATCTGATCTTTAACAACCATTGCCAATATATATATTATACACCAAGCCTTATCTGATGATCAAAATTGGCTTTCTATGCAGGAAGAATCTTCTAACACATGGTCTCCAATCTCAAACAATTCACATTTGGAATCAGGTTCACATAACAGTTATTCCCACTGTTACATTGATGCTTCACATTTGGAATCGGGTTCACATAACAGTTATTCCCATTGTTACATTGATGCTTCCTGGATTGATCCTAACCCTCTATCAAGCTATGGTTGGATTGTGTAGGATCAGATGGTATCATACAAGGTTGTGGTTGTTTAAATCATATTAATAGTCCCAATGAAGCTAAAGTTTTAAAGTTTTTGCACTCAGAGAAGCAACGAAATAGCTACAATGCCTAGGATACACGGACATTCCCTTCCTAGGAGACTCCCAAACAATTTACCAAAACGAAATAGCTACAATGCCTAGGATACACGGACATTCCCTTCCTAGGAGACTCCCAAACAATTTACCAAGCTCGGATTCTTTAAAAACTATCTAAAGGATCATCATATCATTGTACCCATTCGTTAATTACCATTGAAGACGTTTTCAATCTTGTTAGAACGCAGGGCCTTCGCTAAAAATTCAAATACATCTCTAGACAAGATAACATGCAATCGGACAATCTCACTAAGCAAGCAAGATGTGCTGGGACACAATCCACAATCCGATGGATTCACTCCTAGGAACCTTAAACGGGGGAAAAAAATTACTAGCTATTAAATCACAAACAAAAATATTTTAAATATATTTCAAATATTTTACCATATTTTTGGATTTTTGTTTTAATTATATTCGAATAACCAAAATGTTTCGAATATTTTAGATATTTACGAATAACTGAAGGGTTATCGAATAATATCTTAACTCCTACTTTTACTCACAAATCTCATAAATAAAATTCTTTTGTTCTTTTCAACGAATCGTTTGATTTAGTTTAGCTTTTTGGGTTTAATTGATTTAGAGTTATGTTTCGGTTACTTCGGTATAGGAGTGGTTCCCATGAAAGAGATATAGAGAGAAAAGTTGGGGTTAACGAATCTGAAACAACAAGACACAATGCATTTGAAGTTGGTTTATGAATCTGCAACATTGGTTATAATTAAATTTGTTTATTGTTTGGTTCGACCTAGTTAGTCGAGGGTTTTGAAAATTATATCAGAAAACATTAATTGGGTAAATGGATTCAAACTTGTTTATGTTAGCAACTTCCCATTTGTGTATGTTTTTATCGAAAGTCTAAATTCGTGTGTATATGTTGTTATGTGAGAATTTTCGTTGTGTAAATAGGTAGCCGATCCTTGTATTAAAAATTTATTTTGTTTCTAAATTGGCAAATTGTTTTGTTTTTTTTTTTCCAAAAAAGATTAGTTAATTAATTGAAAAACGTGGCAAATCTTCATTTGGAAGATGTGAGTGACCAAAATTAAAGACATTATTTCTATGAAAGAATTTGTAAAGATGAGAACTTATTCAAATTATAAATTAATACATGTTCATTCATTATCATGGATAATACTAGGTCTGTGAGCAGACTGGCCCCCGCCCCGCAAAAACTCGTGATATTTTTCAATATCTGAATCTGTCCCGCAAGTTTACGAGTAAAAATTTTGTACACGCACTAACACTTGCAAAACCCGTAGAGCCCGCGGACGACCCGCATAATTTTGAAACAAAAAATCACAAAAAACCAGCACAACACTGCATAAACCCCGCATAAAAGCCCCTCCCAAAAAACCCGCAAAATATTGTAAAAAATGTAGAGACCAATTGTATCTATAGAAAAATTTAAGAAAAAATAATAAAATATTATTAAAATATAGGATAAATAACATAAATATTAATAAACTTTTATTTCAAAGAAACCATTTGCGGATACCTGCGGGATCCGCGAAAAAAGCCCGTAGAAAATCAAGCCGGCCTCGCCCCACCAAAAAAAAAAAAAAAAATCCATT
>CM071717.1:29242618-29252863 GCA_036630335.1 Physaria fendleri
TGTAAACTATATCATTACAAATATTATTTAACATCTATAATACAACTAAATCCGCGCATGGCGCGGGTATCATCTAGTAACAAATTATTTACTATCTGGTTTTCGATTCACAACTGTTCCAAAAATGTAAATTCGAGTTTGTACCAATTTATATAATTAAATTAACAAATGATAATTTTCAATATTCGAATAACCAAACTCAAATCAGATATATCCAAAATTTTAATCAATTTTTATCAACATACTTATTTGTCAATCACAAATTTAAATTAAATGTTGTTGGTATGAATAACAAAATATTTAACACTTGATTTTCGATTCAGAACTAATCCAAATATGTAAATCCGAATTTGAACCAATTTATATAATTAAATGAACAAAGTTTTTTTGTCTATACTTGAATAATCGAACTCAAAACAAAAATTATCCAAAATTTTAATCATTTTTATCAACATAATTTTGTGTCAATCATTTGTATTTATATAAAGATAAAAATACAAATAATATTTAACACCTGGTTTTAAATACAAATGATACAAGACTTAGCTTATAATCATTTGTATTATTATATTTAAATTTTAAAGTAAATGTTGTTAGTAAAAATAACAAATATTTAACACCCGATTTTCGATTCAGAACTGAATCAAAAATGTAAATCCGAGTTGAACCAGTTGATATAATTAAATGAACAAAATAATTTTTTTTCTATACTCGAATAACTAAACTCAAAACAATAAAAAAAGATATCCAAAATTTCAATCAGTTTTTATCAACATACTTCATTGTTAATCACAACATGTGTTTGTATTTATATATTGCATAATAATCAGTTTTTATCAACATACTTCATTGTTAATCACAACATGTGTTTGTATTTATATATTGCATAATATATAATAAATTCTATAACATAATTCTATAAAACTCGAAACTAAAATAATTTATATAAATACATGAGTACTACGTTTTTCTATATATCCAAACTCGGATTGAATATTATAGTCGTGGTATTTATATTCACATTTTATTTTGTACCCGAAAAATAAAATCAAATCCAATATTAAATATCTTCTTTAACATGGGTGATGTTGACTTTAATATTTCAAATTATTATATTTAAATTTCAATGTAAGTGTTGTGAGTAGGAATAACAAAATACTTAACGCGGGATTTTCAATTCAAAAAAAAAATCCAAAAATGTAAAACTTGAACTTGAACCAATTTATATAATTAAATGAATCATAAATTTTCTCTTATACTCGAATGACCGAATTCAAAACCCAAAATATATAAAATTTTAATCAATTTTAATCAATATTTTTTTTTCAATCACAATATACTGTTATATTTATTTTTGTGTAACCATGGAAATGAATATTTTAACGTAATCTAAAATTGTTTCTAAACTTATTTAAAATATATTTTTTTTCTTTTGTTTACAGTGGGTTTAACACAAATAATAGTCTCTACAAAAATATTTTTAATTTAATATTATATTCCAAACAAATATTATATAAATTTCTTTTTAAAGAAATTGAAGTCCCAGACAAAAAAAAAAATTATTGAAGTCAATAACTAATGACCTAGATTATAGGATCTAGATAAATAATTTTATAAAGAATCAAATTTATTTGTAACCAATAACTATAGATTGTATGGTTTCGTTACTTTTTTTAAATTAAATGTTTAGTTATATTCTATTTTTATACTATTTTAATTAATATTTTTTTTCAAAAAATAAATCAATATTCTTTTTCATAATGGCATCACATTGTAAATATCTACAAAACTAAGGTTTCTTTTAATTTTATACTTTCTAAATATTATATAAGATATCTAAATATAGTATATATAAATATAGTAATAATATTTACTTCATCCAAGATTAATTTAACAAAATCTACTTTGTATAGTCGACAAATATTTTTCAAACTTTAATTTAATTTTTAATATTTTTTATCCTATTTTTAGCAAAAAATTTTAATATATGACTAATTAAATACTATATAGATATACTTTTGAAAAATGAAATAAATTGTATAGTCGACAAATATTTTTCAAACTTTAATTTAATTTTTAATATTTTTTATCCTATTTTTAGCAAAAAATTTTAATATATGACTAATTAAATACTATATAGATATACTTTTGAAAAATGAAATAAAATCATAAGGATATAAAAGTAACCCGCACTCCTCAAATACTATATAGATATATTAAACGAGAAATATGGACATGTGAGTATCATAGAAGCATAGAACAATAAGATTTGTCCATGTACTTAGAGACAACAGTCAAGTGTTTTTCAACGGTCAAATTGACACATGACCAAGTCAAATTGACACCTGGATGGCCAAGTAATGACAGGTGGCAAAAAAAATTCTTTTATTTAGTTGGATATATATATATATATATAATGAGTCAAGAGACAATATTAAGTCAACATTTTTTTTACTCTTTACTTTCAATCAGCCTTTTTTTTTACTCTTCGTTTAATTCATCTTCAACCTTCCTCATTCATTCCGATATTCCCAAATCACTCTTCATCTTCAAGGTAATCTATTTTTTTTCCTTTTTTTTCTTCAAGTTTCGATAAACCCTAATTACTTGATCGATAAACCCTTAAACCCTAATCAAGGTTTTTTTTTTATGCATCACTCAGAAAAATCCTACATATAATAAGAAATATATAATACAATAAAAAAATTTTGATACTTATTATGAAAATTTTATGTTTTGTTTATATTTACTTATGCTTTACTTTTTTTTTTCTTATCTTTTGTTCATGTTTTGCTCATAATTTGTTTATCTTTTGCTTATTTTTTTAATTTATGTTTTGTTTATCTTTTGCTTATATTTTGTTTATATTTTGGCTATGTTTTTATTATTATTACTTCGATTAATAAAAGTGTTTTACGCCTCTTAATATAACAATTGATTATATGCTTTAAGTTTAAAAATATTTACATCAGTCATGCTAATATTCTTAAAAACCTATAATGTTTAAGAATCTATATTGTATATATAGAACATATAGTAAAGATGTTTTCATTTTATCTTTTTTCCTTGATCCACGACCTTTCTAAGGTTAACAATCCACGATTTTATATATTCATCATTTCCCATAAGAATATCTTTAAAAATTATTAAACATAAAAATATTAAAAATATTTTAACGCAAAGCTGATAAATAAATTTATTATCACTAATTTCATCGCTTACCTTAAGAATTCATCGAACCTTGTAAAATTCCTAGTGACATATTGTTGTTCAACAAAAGTATCATTAGCTTATTTTAAATTAATTTATTATATTATGAAAATACAGTTCAATAACAGCAACCCAAATGGTTAGCCTTTTCGATTTTGTGTAGAATACAGAGGTTATGATGATTAACATCAATCTTTTCGATATGTTTTACCATAAACTAATATATTAACATAATTTTCTTCATAACCATATGTTTTCTTTTTGTTTTGTCAATCTCACAAGCCATAACCATATGTTTTTCTGAAGATTTTTAATATATATTATGATCATAAACTAATATTTTATCATATACATTGAAGATGAAGAATAAGATATCAATTACTTTATTAAATCATAAACTAATATTTAATACTTTTTTAAAAAAAAGTATTGCTATTATTATTTATTTATTGTAATCATAAATATATGAATTAGTTTTGAAAAAATCAAATATTATGAAAGATATAAATGCTAGAAATCAATTATTGAACTTATAGTAGTAACAGAATGTATATTCGAAATTTTTTGAAATCTTTAAAATTTGAAAAAAATTAGGAGTTGATAGTAGATGTTTTGCCTGAGTTATATTGTGTGTAAAATGAAAATTAAAAAAAAAAAAAACAATTTATAATAGAGAGATTAAGTGATTCTTGATTAAGTAGTTCTTTGAATACCCAAACTACTTAATCAAGATTATTAATCTATTAATCTTTGTATTATAAAATGTTTTTTCTTTATTTTCATTTTACACATAATATAATCAGGCAAAACATCTACTAATAACTCCTAAATCACCTCATAAATTCTTAACTATGCCAATAATAATAAATCATCAATTCAAATAATGATAAAATAATTGATTCATAGTAGAATAATATGATAAACAAAGTAATAAATGTGAGTAATGTTAATCAACATAATTCATTCATTACTAATTGAATATATTTTTAGATAATTAAAATATTTTAATCTAAAACATGATTAATACCCTTGCCTTGCGAGGATAAATCCAATTATGTCCATGATATTCCCCACCAACAAAAAAAGTGTAGAAGTATTTATGTTGCAAATCTTATGATATGATAGTGACATAATCTATAGAGATTATTAGAAGCTTAGCTTGAGATAGAAAAAAAAAAAAAACATTGAATGTTTGTCGATCTATATGTTATTTTTGTTTCCTATTTTGCAATCAAAATTTTCATGTTTTTCTATTTAATATTTGGATAAACAAAAATCTTCCATTTTTATGTTTAAGTTAAAAAATTAATTAAGTACATAGATTATTTTAATATTTGGATAAACAAAAATCTTCCATTTTTATGTTTAAGTTAAAAAATTAATTAAGTACATAGATTATATTGAAGAGTTTAATAACAATAAAACCGCGTGGTGGATATATTGAACCATGTGGGTATGGATACGTGACCCGGTCAAGTGGCTTAACAATTTCACTTTTCTTTTGTTGGTGTAATGAGACAAAAAAAAAAAATCACTATTCAGTCAACATTTTTTTCTCCTACGGTCGTCGATACCTGCAATTTCTCAGTTCCGTTTCATCATCTTCTCAATAGATTTTCCAAATCTCGTCTTCTTCTTCTTCCATTGTTCCATTAATTCACAAGGTAATCTACTTTTTTCTTCTTCGTTTTTTGTCGATCGATAAACCCTAGATTTTTTTTTTTTTTTTTTTTTTTTTTTTTTTTTTTTAAAAANNNNGATTAATTAATTGTTATATCTATTTTGAGATTCATAAACCTTACTTTCCAGGATATTTTATTGGGAATTAACTAATCGTTGTATCTATTTCTTTTTTCGTTTTGGGATTATAAACCCTAATTTCAAGTGTTGTTTTTGATTCATTACAGGGTTTTTTTTACGATTCTGTGAGAATGGTTGTTGCAATACCAAAACTTAAGATAAAATGTGGTCCAGAAGGCCCTCTCAGAATTTACGAAACGTTTCCTGATAGTCTGAAGAAGCACTCTACTGGGAAGAAGCGTGGGCCAAACGAGTTAGAGGATGTTCAATCTAAGAAGAAGCAGAAGCTATTAGACTGTGGATTTTGGTCTGTTCAGTGTTTGGCACTGTTAAAGTTTCTGATTGAGCACCGTGTTGGATGGCCCTTTACCAAGCCTGTGGATCCTGTTAAACTCAACATTCCTGATTATTTCTCTATCGTATCAAAGCCAATGGATTTAGGTACTGTCAGATCAAAACTTTTGAAGCATGAGTACGGTAACGCTGATGAGTTTGCAGCTGATGTCCGCCTTACATTTGCCAATGCCATCCTGTATAATCCTCCCGGAAATCCAGTTCACAAACTCGCCAAGGAGATTAAACAGATTTTTGAGGTCAGATGGGAACTTCTCAAGAAGAAAACTGTTTCAAAATCATCTGCTTCTTCTAAGAGACACCCAGCTGAAGTCAATTGTTCTGGCCCTGGAACTGGAACAGCAGCCTCCTCTAAGATTTTCTCCTTGGCTTTGACAGAACAATCAAAACAGAACTCAAAAATGGTATGATATATATATATATATATATATATATATGTTTAGAACCATAGACTTGTTACCATTCTTAATGACTAAGTTTCTTACTGACGTGATTGATATTTTACAGGTGAGGATAAAGAAACCCGGTCAGTGCCTTGGAGTCGGTTCTTCTGTGAAAATCCCAGCCAAAGGTAGTACACTCACTGTTGGAGATATTATTTTCTGCTTTTATTGTTTTCTCAGCAGTAAAGGCTTATCATTTTCATAACATATTGCAGGCTCAGCTCAAACTGCAACCTGTAAATGTGGTTCATGTGGTAGAATTATTTGCATATGCCTCAGGTCCTGTAGCTCATCTGGAAGTGAGGATTCTTCACTAACGGTATATACAGAGACCATTTTCTTGATCTTTGACAAATTTTATGTTTTGTCACTGTCACTTACAGTAGGCATTTTATGTTTCATTGTGCAAACAGGATTGTCAAGTAAAGAAAAGTTCAGGTGCACAGTCGAGGAAGTCAGATCCTCAATCTAATGGTGCACAGGCGAGCAAGTCAGATCCTAAATCTAATGATGCACAGGCGCACAGGCGCAAACAGGATTGTCAAGTAGAGAAAATTTCAGGTGCACAGTCGTGCAAGTCAGATCCTCAATCTAATGGTGCACAGGCGAGCAAGTCAGATCCTAAATCTAATGATGGCAAACAGGATTGTCAAGTAGAGAAAATTTCAGGTGCACAGTCGTGCAAGTCAGATCCTCAATCTAATGGTGCACAGGCGAGCAAGTCAGATCCTAAATCTAATGATGGCAAACAGGATTGTCAAGTAGAGAAAATTTCAGGTGCACAGTCGTGCAAGTCAGATCCTCAATCTAATGGTGCACAGGCGAGCAAGTCAGATCCTAAATCTAATGATGGCAAACAGGATTGTCAAGTAGAGAAAATTTCAGGTGCACAGTCGTGCAAGTCAGATCCTCAATCTAATGGTGCACAGGCGAGCAAGTCAGATCCTAAATCTAATGATGCACAGGCGCACAGGCGCAAACAGGATTGTCAAGTAGAGAAAAGTTCAGGTGCACAGTCGTGCAAGTCAGATCCTCAATCTAATGGTGCACAGGCGAGCAAGTTAGATCCTCAATCTAATGATGAGGCTTTTCCTGATCTTCGCAATAAAATAGCCAAAGCTCAATCCATTCTAAAAGCAAAACACAAAAATGTCCCTGACAAGGTTTCAATACTCTGTTGATCCCAATTACCTAAACTGAGACTTTCAATATTGTTTTACTGATGATGTCTTGTTTATTAACAGAATAACAAGTCTTGTCTAGTTAGACTACTGATGGAAACGGAAGAGATGGAGAGAACTCTACGTGAAGGTACACATGGTTATTACATTTTCTAAACGCTTAAAGCTTTTCAATATCTGCCACTTAGGTTTCACAACTAAATTTACAGATAAAGCTAGAATTGAAGCTGAGATTAGAGCTGCTGCACGAATGAGAATACAAACCGAATTGAGACAAAAACGTGAGAGACAGAGGCTTGAACAAACCGAATTGAGACAAAAACGTGAGAGACAGAGGCTTGAGCTAGAAGAGGTACTTTGTCGAATTTTAAAAACTGTTTTTTGGTTGCAGTTTCCTAGTAGCCAGTGTTACTGATTTCTTATGTAAACATGTCTACCTACAGATGAAAAAAAGCTTGTATTTTGAAGAGAACAACCACAGGAAAATGGAGAAAGATTTCTTCGAAGTATGTGATTGCTCTAGTCTGAGAGAAATTAGGTTATTGTTTGAAATCCATACAGGTTTGGTTTTAAGAAATGAAGAAGAAATCATCGAAGAAGATCTTGAGGAAGGAGAGATTATTTAGAGTTCTCTTATCAGGGAAAATTCTGACCTGAACAAATGTTCAGATGCCTTGGATTTGTTAGTATACTAATGAAAGTAACTGTTGGTAGCTAGCTCTATTATCTGTATTATCATTCATTCTTTATTCTTTTGTAAAGGCTGAGAACCATTGTTCTCCAGGCCAGACAGATATATGATCTTGTTTAATCTCTGTTTATGTCAAAATCATCTATCAAATCTGAACAACCCTCTGTATGAAACTTGAGCATCGAGCAGATTTGTTAGTATTGGCCTATGGTCTGAGCTTCTCAGTTCTTGGTAATCCTGAGACTCCACATCTATGAGTATTGGCCTATGGTCTGAGCTTCTCAGTTCTTGGTAATCCTGAGACTCCACATCTATGTAACAAGTCTGAAAAGGCCTACCATCTTCTCCACATTTTGCAGAATTTCATTGAAAAAATCTCATGTGAGGCATCATATATTAATGAGAATATATATTAAGTAAGCAAAGATGAATATGTACAAAACTACAAATCAAAGTGACTTGAAGTAAAAGCTGAAGCTAGAAGTAACAGAAACAAAAACTCAAAACAAACAGAGCATTTTGTAGAGACAGTGATATCAGTCATATAAAGTGGTATACCTGCAAGATAATCCAGATGTGATTTATACAAATATAATTAAGAGACTAATAGTATTATTATACTTGTTTTTTGGTTTTAAGGTTAATAACACATGATTAATGCTTCTCTCTATCTCTTCATTGTGATCAATCTCATTATAACAAGTCCTTGAAGAGGTGTATTACCCCATATTGCTTCTTCAACTTCAGAAACATAGAATCAAAACATAGTTTGTTGAGTGGTCTTTCACTTGATCTACAAAAGGAATAAACATAGTTTTTAACTGATTAAAGAAAAAGAATGGCTATAATAGTATCATCATCTTCAAATAATGCTTACCTGTAGTGGCTTCCAATTTCTTCTCTGTCTCTTCACAATTTAGAAAGTTTCTCTATGCATCTTCCAATTTATATATAAATTGACATTATATGTTATTATCTCATAATCTATTACTATAATAGCGCAGTTCATTCTCAATCCTCAGACTGTCCACGTCATCAACTTTTTTTTTAATTATTTTTTTTTTAATTACTTTTTTTTTTTGAAAAAAGAATCGAAATCAGCACAATCTAATGACCTTCCATCATCTCTTATGAATCAAGCACGACTCAACTTCCTTTTCAGTATCTCTTTATTGAGACGTTATCTCTTCNCTTTTCTATAATGGTACTTCACAAATACTATAAGAAGATTTATCTTTCTAAATTTGGATTAAAAAGCACACAATTATCTGAAGATTTACAAGAGATCTCAAACTCAAATATAATAACTTTGTAAAAACATTGTAATATTTTTCTATTTTATTTTTCAATGTTAAAATATGGTAATGTCTATACAACAATGCCTATACTATTCACAAGATAACGCGAAGGAGAAGATACAATAAACAGAGTTTGAATATTCTAAAAAATCAGTAAATCAACGACAAAGCTGAAGACATAAGCTACTAATCCTTGACTCCGAAGGATTAGCCAAAATGTAAGAAGCTGATTTGCCATTTCTCAAACAAGTCATGCTCAAATTGTTACCTACCACACTCGTCTACATCAAAACAAAACAAGCCATGAACAATGTTTGTTTCCATCAACATTGTTGAATAGAGAGATCAATCCAATAATGAACCTAAACCAGGGAAAAATAAACTCGGTTTGGTGATTCAGTTACGCGATATGATGGCTTAGGAGGGTGATAACACTTACCCTGCGACCAAGAGGAGAAGAGAGATGATCCATAAGATGCACTGATATATCATGAACCTACGAGGTTTAGTTCCAGGAGCATTTCTTTGGTTGATCCATCCGTAATGAGGGCGGATTAAGAGTATAAATCCAAGAAGAAAACCCGTAAGAAACCCTCCAATATGAGCAAAGTTATCTACTCCCGGAAGCACACCAAGTCCCAAGTTTACAGCCACAATTATCACAAGAGCTATAATGGTCACAACCTAAGCATAGGCAAACAGAATAAACCTTTTAAAGTTCCAATCTTTGGATCAAAACCGAAAAAGGGGAAGGTATTCTACCTTGTTAGAATAGATAGTCCAATTAATAAAGATCTCAGAAAGCATTCCACCAAGTAAACCAAACACAGCACCAGAAGCTCCAACAGAGATATTCGACCGGAGAAATAGAGCAGACAATATGCTTCCTCCAAAACCCGATATCACATAAAGCAATCCAATTCGTACTGAGAAGGTTATTACACACACATTTCATTACAAAGGATCATCACTAGATAACAAATTTGATACAGAAAAGCATCAAGAGTAGGTACTTACTAAAACCGAATTCGCGTTCCATACGTATACCAACCAACCAAAGAGTCAACATATTCACCAACAAATGAACAACTCCTCCATGTAACCAGTTACAAGAAATTAGACGCCATCCTTGATCTTGTTTAACCACTTTTTTTACATCTAATCCACCCATTTTTTGTAACCTGTTCCAAGTCAAAGTAATCAAAATTTCAACATCATCACAATTCAATCACATTTCACATCGTTGACCAAATCAAATACTTCAAATC
>CM071717.1:29335465-29349174 GCA_036630335.1 Physaria fendleri
GACTTAACTGTTAAAATAGCTCTCTTTACTTTAAAGGTTGAGCGTTTAATCAAATTCTCCTCAAAGGAGAACGAAATGGTCTTGGATCGATCCTTGGAGGGTGAAATAGACAAAAGTTTTCTTTCACTGAAAGAGTACACAGAGGATGGAAATGATCTCTCCCGGGTTAAGGAGGAATGTTGCAAAGAGATATCTTTGTTAGAATAGCTGCAATGGTGGTAAAATTCTCTCCGCAAAAGGAGGATAATATGTCTCGCTTAAAGAGACTAGATGAATCTTCCAATAAAGGGAATCAACGGTACCAAACATAGTACTTAATAGCCTAAAATTATATATTCGATGCAATAAGGCTAAAGGGTTTTGAAAGGCTTCATATAATTTTCTAATTTTAACTTTAGAATAGCCCAAGACCCCTACTATAGCAAGATTTGATGTATGGCCCAATAGGCCCAGTGAATATGTTGCCCTAATAATGTTCGTGTACCTCAATGAGCAGTTGCGGCGGCCGTACCTGACCATTCCGACACTATCCGCCGATAGTTGCCTTCCAAGCTCACGAGTTCCTCCTAGATCCAGATTGTAGATCTGTCTTTCAGATTCGGCTCTAGAATATAACAGTGGTACACAGAGGTTTTTAGCAGAGGTGACACTAGACACGAGAGAGGAGATCAGAGCGCAATATCTTCGGTGTCAAAAGTTCTTCCACAGGTTTGCTTCCCAGGAGAGGGTTAAGAAATAGTCTTCTCTGCATGAAAAATATGTTGTGCACAAATCAAAATCGGTAAGCAGAGAAGACGGGGAAACAAAAAGACAGAGAAGAGCAGAAATAAAGATGGGTCCGGAGCGACGACGACCGTGGTGACCGTCGCCGCCCAAAACCGGATGCAAAATCAGGGTTTTCAGTGATGTATCGAAAAATGTGTCCGAGAGCGTTTTTAAAAAATAGTAGTATTGTCTTTTTAATGCTTCTTGATTTTTTTATTTTTATTTTTTTTTCTAATCTTTAGACATATGTTTGGTCTTTTTAACCTCTGAATAACCCTAACCAATGATGAACATAACCGAAATACCACGTACCAAAATCATTACAACATATGACCTTTGCCAATTCATTCACTTTTTAGTTCGTTATAGTGGCAACCGACACCAATAATTCTATCACTTTTCTTCACCGGGCGATTTAATATTGAAATATTTATAAGGACTGCCATTTAATGAAGCAATTCTTGTCTTCCGTGCCATTTCATAAGATGACTTTTACTGTCTCCGAAACGGACATGTCACTGTCTACAAAAATGACCAGCGTACCCCTGAATTTACAGATATTCACGATTTTATCGTCTTTTACGATCCGTTATAGACGGTTAAATCGAAAATATCTGTAAATGAATTTACAGATATTCACGATTTTATCGTCTTTTACGATCCGTTATAGACGGTTAAATCGAAAATATCTGTAAACTCAGGGACACGCTGGTCATTTTCGCGGACAGTGGCATACACGTTTCATAGACGACAATGACAGTTTTAAAAGTCATCTAAAAAATGGTAGTTTCATAAGAAATTGTCTTTTAAATGGCATAATAGACAAGATTCCTTTAATATTCCCGCTACTTTAGATAACTTTGAACGTTTTAGGGGATTTTTTTTTTTGGTTACTTAGCCTAGTATTTTTGATAATATTCTCACTACTTTAGATACTTTGAACGTTTTAGGGTTATTTTTTTTCACTTAACCTAGTATTTTTATAGTATTTTAGGAATGCAACTTATTTTCCTCTCAATTGTAGCCAAATAGTAAAAATTACGTATGAACTATTATCCTCTTTATAATGCTGTATGAAATAATAGCTATACACTTATTTATCCATGTTTAATAGTTTGAAATTTTTATGAAATAATAGCTATACACTTATTTATCCATGTTTAATAGTTTGAAATTTTTTTACCCATTAATCAATAGTTTAAAATTTTATTTGCCTATTTTATTAGTTTATTAATCAAATAATCTAATTAGTTTAAAGGGAAAACAATCTATTTCCCCACTAATTATGATGATATAGTAACATTTTTGTATCAATTATAATCCTCATTCGTTTGTCTCTGGAACTGAAGTTGAAAATCTTTTTTTTTTGGTCAACCAGTTATTCATTCATATATTAAGTTGTAAACAAAGCTGGGCTTAGCCTACATAGGTTTTCTAACCATGGGCCTTGACCTACATATTTAAGGAAACTAAATATTACAAAAGGAATTGAAGATAGCACATAAGATAAAACAATTAAAATCCGTAGGCTTGAAAGCATCATTCCGGGTCCAAAATAAGGCCCAGAGTTTAACATAGGATGCATAAAGACTCCAAAACAGGTCCAATACTCTACTTTTTTTTTTTTTTTTTTGGTCAACCAGCTATTCATTCATATATTAAGTTGTAAACAAAGCTGGGTTTAGCCTACATGGGTTTTGTAACCATGGGCCTTGACCTACACATTTAAGGAAACTAAATACTACAAAAGGAATTGAAGACAGCACATAAGATAGAACAATTAAAATCCGTAAGCTTGAAAGCATCATCCATCTGGGTCCAAAATAAGGCCCAGAGTTTAACATAGGATGCATAAAGACTCCAAAACAGGTCCAATACTCTGCAAAACGGGCTTCTGGATATAAGATTTAATGGGACATCGGCCCACCAAAAAAATTAGGGCACACCCTTTGCTAAATCCACGCCACCCTTGTTGTGAAGGTAGAGAATTGAGACTTGACAGTACGGCGAAGCATGGCGGCACAACCGGAGATCGAAAATAACTTGAGCAATTGAGGTGCGTCCGAAGTCCGGTGGAGTAATAGGATCTTCTCATAGGAGACGAAATCGGTGTGATGTGTCATAGCGACAAAACCGATGAAACTTGCTGCACGAATGCAGTAACATAACCGATTCAAAATCGGAATTCTTTGCCGGTAAACAGGGACATGAGAGAAGGTTACAATCACAACGGAATCCGGTACGCCGTTGATTCCGTGTATACTCGATCCAATGTTCACAGAGAACAACTTATCAAAAAGGTTCAGAACAATTGGTGTGAGAAAATCGTACTTATCTCGCTGTGAAGAACAGAGCCGGCGATGAATAACTCCGGTGTGTACGGCTTGCCATAAAACTTGTTGGTGAGAATCAGATGGAGCTTTTGTCATGTGTCTCTTGCTCGAACGGGGTCGCAGCTTCATGAGCTGAATAAGACCATTAAGCTTCTGAGCATAGATCCATTGGAAATAGCAAGGTAGCAGGTCGGAGACTATTGAAAACCACCGCGAGAGACTTGACGGAGGATCAGATCTGGGTTTAAAGGTTGGTGAAATGGTTGCTTCGAGTCCAGATCTGAGTCTAAATTGTGCCTTTGTGGTACACAAGATGAGTCTATGAAGCTCGACATAGGCACTTCTTCCACCGAGAGTTGAGCGACGGTGGATGTGACGGACGGAAAATGAACTCTTGCTGTAGAAAACACTGAGTAGTGTCTTGTTCCAGAAGAGGGGAGGGGTGAAAAGTGAGAAAAACGTTAAAAGACAAAGAGGAAGAACCACAACGGTAAGGCAAAGCCCCGGGCGGCGGCGACGAACGTCACCACCACCCAAGACCGACGGAGAAGAAAGATGCTTCAGGACGAGAGAAAAAGTCTATTTTTGACAGTTTTTGTTAATTTAACTAAATATTTGATATTAACATGTAACTTTTTTCATTAATATTTAGAAGGGTCAAATATTTTTTTATAGTTCACATAAGAGCTTATAGGGTCTGAAAATGGTGGTACAACAAGAGCTCACACTGGTGCAGATTTTAGATGGGAAAATCAAGAAAGTAGCAGAAAGTTGACTACAAGTAATTGGAAGTGTGGCCAAAATTGTGTTCGAGAAGACATTGTTCGATGATGTAACCTCATTTGAAAGCGGCCACGGCAATCAGTTTCCATTCTCCAGTTATATGTTATGTCATATCATTTTGAGTTTACGAAGAATGGTAAATTAGGTGAGTATAAAATGTTTGAATTGTCACTGTGATTATTGTGATAATCAATATCACAGGTTTAACAGATTTTATGTTATAAAGATCTAATAATTTGTTATAATATTCTTAATAACTTTTAAAAATAGTTAAAATATTATCGTAATTATAAAAATATTTAGTTAATTAATATATCCGTGCATAGTACGGGTATATCAATACTAGTGCTTAATATTTTTCGTACTTGGTCTGTATCATATTAAGATTTTCTCTGGAGCTACATGAATCTTATTTAGAGAGAGTCTTATATCTCTTCTTTAATGGAATTTCTCAAATTTATACAATTTTAAACAATATTGAAGATAATATGTAGTTCTTTCCTTTGGTTCGCTTTTAATACTGCGAGGTATGCTTTCATTGGTTGGCTTGGCTGTCTAAATCGCCTAGCAACAGTAGATAGGATTCGAGTTTGGAACAACTCACATGACTCGACTTGTCTTCTTTGCAATGAGGAAGAAGAATCCCGATCACATATGTTCTTCTCATGTCGATAGTCGACCTTGATTTGGATGTCATTGGTTGGACGCTTAATGGCAGATATGTTCATGACATCATAGGTAGAGTTGATGACTCGTTTGGAAGGTAGGGGTAGATCGAGAACATGGAGATATATCATGGCATATTGTTTCCAATCTGCTATGTATCATATTTGGAGGGAGCGCAGTGATCGCAAACATGGAGGTCATTGCAAATCAGCTTCACTTTTAGCTAAGGTTCTTGATAAGAATATGCGAAACAGACTTTTGGCAACCAAGGAAATGGGTTGTAGTCGCTATTCTGATGGTCTGTAGTTGTGGTTTTGTACTAGAGGAGCTTAAGACGCCACAATTTTGTACTCTTTCCTTGCTATAGGTTTTTTTGCCCACATTAGATTTCCTTGACAAGGTTTTAATAAGGCAACCATGGTTAGATGCTGCATTTTGGGAATTACACTGATTTCTAAATCTTTTTATGTTTTTGATTTTCATCATTGATCAAATTATGTTGGGAAAAAGTTTTTTTTTGTGTGAATAAAGTTTAACATTTATCAAAAAAAAAAAAAAAAAAAAAAAAAAAAAAAAAAAAAAAAAAATTAGGATCTATTCTGATATATTATAAAACGATTCATGTTTGTTTAGGTAATTTAGATAAATCCGGTTCGATTTGGTTCTTTGGGCTGTAAATTTTACCTATCACAATGACCTAGGGCTCAAATATAAGAAAGTGTCGACACAACCCCAAGAGTCTGAGGGAGAAGAAATGAAATATACTTTCTACAGTCCTACTAATTTGCAAAAGTTTTGACTATTTAATAAGAAAAATTTCATCACATACCATTTTTTCCAACAGTACGAGAGAGAAGAAATGAAATTTCCATCACATCACATACCCATTTTTTCATCACATACCATTTTTTCCGGGTATAATAACCACTAGGTTTAGAAATATTTGAAAAATTTAAAAGCGGTGAATTTTTTCATAACGAGCGAGTGCTGCAAGGTGCTTCTCGGACAGCTTGGTTTCGGAACCGAGACCGGCAATATTAAGCTGTTTTGATAAATAAGCTTCATAGATTTCAACAATAAGACGCGGATCCTTTTCCAGGAGCTCCAAATAAAATAAGCTTCATAGATTTCAACAATAAGACGCGGATCCTTTTCCAGGAGCTCCATATAGTCATCTGTTTTAATAAATTTTTCCATACTTTTTGTGATATGTGACAATGCGACATGATGCAAATATTTTGCATTGTGCTGGCGAGCAAAGGCGTAGGCCATGAGAGAGTTTTCTGAACTGAGTTTTGATACCAAAAATCTCTCACAGTCAAAATGAAGAAGGTCCAGTAGGTATTTATTTGAGAATACCAAAAGATCACATGCTATTTGCTCATCAAGACATGCTTCAGCTGTGTAGAGATAACTTACAAACGTCTGAAGAGCATGATAGGATATGTCGCTGATTTTGATGGTGCCACTGCGGCGCTCTTCCATCTCATTCTCAAACATTGCTCTGAACACAGGCGAATGACTCACCTGACAAAAATATTCATAACATTTTTGAGATACAGAATCCGTAAAAGAAAATTTTATAGAGTATGATTAGCGTTGACTGGAAGAAAGATTACCAAATCTTTACAGCTCTCATGAAATAGGTTACATACAAATGTGACAAACCATTATACAATTAGAGCCGAAAGGAACACAGGCCAAGATTCTAATACTGTATAATAAGGCTAGAAATGTAGAAAACATAAAACTAATCACAAAAGACCAAGAGGTAATCATCTTACGGGTTAAAGAAAGGATATCATCATCCAAGATCCATCATATCAACACTGATGACTGATGATGATCAAATATGTATCATAAAAATGTGGCCAACCATTAGACAATTGGAAATCATGTAAACGGGGATTTGGCAAATTAAACCAATCAATGAGACAAAGAAGCCACCAAGAAGATATTTCTATAACTCCAAAAGCAGGATAGATTTAAAGATTTGTTTAGTCATATAAACACAAATCATCAGTAAAAGCACAAAAATCATCATCAAATGAAGAGAGTACAAGATAGTTCGACTTCTATTTCATCCTATGAAAAGTGAAACTAAGTTGTTTTTGGGTAGGGAGAACAAACCAATACGGATTTGTGAGCAGGAATAGGAGGAGCTGTGACGTCCTCAGAGGCGATGAGAAGGACATCAGTGGAGGGTCTAGGGATGCCATGGTCGAGAGAAGACGATAAGCGAAGGAAAGCAACTTTAGCCTCGAGGTCATCGATCTCGCGTTTGAGTTTTTCCTCAGTTTTTCTGGCTTTGACGTCACATTTCTTGCAAGTACCAGCGTTGTAAGAGAAGTATTTTTCTCCGCAAGAGATGCATCGCATCGCCATATTGGTATAGGAATGGAAAACGGGTCCGCTTACGTTGTTTTGGGCCGATTTAAAACGATCTCTTTTTAGGTCTACAAGGCTACGTTTTTATATGATCTTTTGGGAAGTTCAATTTTCAAAAATCTTTGTAGTTTTAAATTGTTTAAATTATTTTTAGATTTTTTTCTGATTTAGAGTAATTAATAAATTTCACTAAAAACACATGCTTATTTATTACAAATACTTTTCAAATTTTACTTGATTAATTTTGGCAGATTAAAGATTTATTTCTTTTTTTTGGTTTAAATGTGATATTTATTGAAAACTTAACCAAAATGTACTATTTACATTGTGTAAAAAATATTAAAATAGTTTGTTTGGGATTAAAGTTTAAAGAAGAAAGTTTAAAGAAGATTATCTTGGGAAAGTATTCCTTGGGTGCTAAGCCATCTGATTAAGAGTGGATGCATTGGACCGGTCCGTGAATGAAATCTAGCTCGTAGTCTCTGCGTAAGCAAGTCAGAAATTGTCCGAGCAATGATCGTAGCTGCGGTTGGGTTTTGTCCATGATTTCGCCCATTTCGTTCTCGCCATATATGATAGATAGAAGCTTGGAATAGGAAACGTAGGAGAATGTTTGTCTCCTTTGTGCCTTGACTTCGAATAAGAGCTGCAGTGTTTAAGGACCAAACCGGAGAGACAGATGTAAGAAATGGACCACACAGTTTCGACCAGATCGTAAACGCATAAGCACACTCATAAAAAAGGTGATTGCGAGTTTCCAAAACTTCATCACAGAGAGGACATGCTGAGGCCTGACCCCATGTGGCAGCTCGTGCTCCTGTGGTTAAACGATCAAGCATGGCAAGCCATGTAATGAATGAGTAACGAGGGAGTGAGAGTGGTGACCATACTAGCTTACACCAATTTTTCTTCCTTCCTCTATGTCGTATAGCTTCCCAAGTTGACTTCATGGAGAAGGAAGTCTTGTAACAATCTGTATCATGTTTCCATAAAATTTGGTCAGGAAGATCAGTCGCTCTAGGAACCGGCAAACTGAGAATGTGATATACATGGTTTCGCACTAATGGATTTCGCCGAGGTCTAATCTTCCAGGCTCCATCTCTTACTACATCTGCAACTCGTGCCAATCTTGGAATTCCCAGCAAGCTAGGACCAACTTCACCTACGGATTGAATCAAAGGACCCGTCCCCAACCAATTATCAATCCAGAATAGAGTATTATGCCCATTGCCGATGTTATAGCGGATGAAAGATTGTGCGAGAGGTCTGAGTTTTAGTAGCTTATTCCAGATCCATGATCCACGCGTGTTCCTTTTAATATCCCAAAAGGAGGAGTGTCGCAGCAAATACTGCTTTGTCCACACTACCCAAAACGAGCCAGTTGAAGAAAGAAGCCTCCAAATGAGACTTAGAGAGTATGCTATAGACGTATCCCGTAAACGACGAATTCCCAAACCTCCCTCCTCTTTAGGGAGACATATATCCGCCCAAGCGACCTTAGCCTTAGATGTAACCGAAGGAGATCCAGACCAAAGGAAAGCTGAACACATGCTTTCTATCTGATCAAGGCAACGTTGCGGCAGACGGAAAACTGAACACCAAAAATTTGCTATGCTTGTAATAACAGATTTAATGAGTTGGAGGCGACCACTATATGAAAGAAACCGATTCGTCCAAGAGTTGAATCTGGAACGTATGCGATCCAGGAGTGGTTCGTAGTCTGCTCGTGTCATGCTTTTGGTGGTTAGAGGGAGACCAAGGTATCGAATAGGGAGATTCTCCAATTGAAAACCTCTTCACAACGCACATGATAACCAAAAACCCCACTCGCTGCAGCTTTGTTTAGCATCAAACCCAACACGTTATTTGCAATATCATATAAATAAGGGGATAAGGAGCAACCTTGTCTAAGACCCCGCGAACTAGTAAAAAATCCCTCTGTTTCTCCATTTATAGCAATAGAAAACGCAGCTGTAGTTATGCAACCATGGATCCATTTTACAAACAATTCCGGAAGCTGCATTGTATGTAAAACCGCTATGATAAAATCCCAGCGAAGTGTGTCAAAAGCTTTAGCGACATCAACCTTAATAGCGCAGCGCGAAAGAGTGGACTTGCGATGATAATCTGTCACTAACTCTGTGGCAAGTAAAACATTCTCCAAGAGAAGTCTCCCTTTGATGAATGCACTTTGGTTCGGTTCAATAGCCATGGGAAGAATTGCTTTGAGTCTATTGGCTAAGATTTTTGAGATAATCTTATAGACCACATTACAACAGCTGATGGGACGAAAATCCTTGATCGTTTCTGGTGGGTCTTTTTTGGGAATTAGTGCCAGGATTGTAGAGTTCGTTCCTCTCGGCATGAAGAAGTAGTGAAAATAAGATTGAACTGCTATTACTAAATCATGCCCAACTAAAGAAGTAGTGAAAATAAGATTGAACTGCTATTACTAAATCATGCCCAACTATATTCCAGGCTGCTCGATAGAATTCGGCTGTGAAACCATCAGGGCCAGTAGCTTTATTCGTAGGGAGATGATATAATACCGACTTGATTTCAGCAGCTGTGATAGGGGCTACCAAATCTTGTGCCGTTGAGGAAGGACAGCGATAAGTGATTATAGAGTTGAGGAACGCTTCATCTATAGGTTGAACGAGTGGAGATTGTTGTAAGAATGTAGAGAAGTGGTTTATAGCTTCACTCTTAATCCGTCTTTGTTCTTTAAGAATTTCGCCCGTAGAAGATAACAATTGATGGATTGTGTTCTTGCTAATCCGATTCTTCACAGAATTATGGAAAAAACTTGTGTTGCTATCACCATGCTCCAACCAACTTATTCTTGATTTTTGCCTAAAGAACATCTCCTCTGCAGCTGATAAGCGGCTCCACTGTTTTGATGCTACTTCAACCGATTCAAAAGTCTCTGTTGTGGGGTGGAGAAGAGCTGCGTTTTGTGCAGCACAGAGCTCATCAAACGCCTGTTTAGACTTTAAAGTAATTGAGCCGTACTTGTGCTTGTTAAGATGTCTAAGCATGGGCTTTAACTGTTGCAGCTTTGCCGTAAATTTATTGAGAGCAGTACGGGAATGAAACAGAGCTGGGGTCATAGTCCAAATACGCTGAGTCTCTATCAAAAATGCTTCATCGCTGGTGAGGAAATTGTAGAATCGAAAGGGAAAAAAATGCTTCATCGCTGGTGAGGAAATTGTAGAATCGAAAGGGAACTCGTTTTTGCTGCGGGAGGTCACGTAAGAAGGTAATACTACGAACATGATCTGATATCCCATTTGTTTCAAATCGAGTATAAGACGATGAGAATGTGTGCAGCCAAGCATCATTAACCAAGGTTCTATCAAGTTTCTTCCCAATGGGGTCATGCTTCCTATTATTCCACCATGTGAGATGAGGCCCTTCATAACGAAGATCAGATAATGCACACTGAGAGATCATATTCTGAAATCTAGACATACTAGTATAACATCCAATCCTTCCCAATGAGTGCTCCGATGAGGTAAGAATTTCATTGAAATCTCCAACAATAATCCAAGGAACTGTGGCTTCACAGAACAGCTGTTGGTTTTGACATAACTCCTCCCATAAAACTTTTCTATCATCTGCAAAATTTGAAGCATAGACAGTGGAGATGATGAATTGATCACCCGTCGGAGTAGTAATAGCAAAGGTCATCAATTGGGGACCCTTATAAAGAGTATGCACTTGCACTGAGGCTGACCAAAGGAACCAGATTCTACCAAGTCTATGGTAGTCATAGTTTGCTATGTGATTCCAACCAGAGAAAACCGAAGTAGATATTGAGTCATAAGAATCTTCTAAGACTCGTGTTTCAAGAAGACAACCAAAATACATAGTAGAAGAGTTTATTCGTAACCAGTCTTGAACCGCTTTGTGCTTCCTTGGGTCATTAAACCCCCGCACATTCCACAACCAGTCTTGAACCGCTTTGTGCTTCCTTGGGTCATTAAACCCCCGCACATTCCACGCGAAAAAAGACATGATCATTAGTGCTTCCCTGAGGAAGCTTTACTTTGATTTTGGTTCGTATTTTGAGTAACTGTATTGTTGATACCAGCTTTCCTAGGTCTGCCACGACCTCTGCGACCACCTCGTGTGGTGCCTGTAAACGAAGTCTCACCTTCTCGTCCATTAATATGAGGTACCTCAGTGGTTTCGGTTTCCAGCTCATCTTCACTTTCTTTTTGTTGAAAAGAAGAGTGTTCGATATTGTCCTCCACAGTATCCGCCGTTTCCTTAACAACTTCCTCACTTTCATCACCAATTTCCCCTTCTTCTTGCTCTTCACGAAGCACGTTAAAGGGATTTTCTGGGGGTTGATATTGATCAACAGAGCGAGGTGGAGAGGGAGTTTTACGTGGGGATTTCCGTCCCGTCACATAATTCCAACCAGCCTCATCATCTGCAGCATCATCTGTTTTTTGTTGACTCTGCGTAGCTTGAGAGTTCACTTGAGCCTGAGGTGTGGGAGAGGTACTCTGACCCGGCTTCATCAAATTCTCTGTAGTATCAGCCTTATTTGTATGCTCAGCCTTGTCTTGATTCTTATCAGAATTGTCTGGGCATTTGATAGCTTCATGTCCCCACTTTTTGCATAGTTCACACTTCAACGGCACCCATGGGTACGATACCGTTACTGTGGTCTCAACACCATCTGCACCATCTAGAACAATGCTTTTAATGAGCTCTTTTTCAAAGTTAACTAAGGCGAGCACCCTAGCCTCTTCCAGGTTTAGACACTTTGCTGTATTAGGATGTAGACTTTGGTACTTTCCCACAATATTCCCAAGAAACTTCAGCCCTTTTTCTGCATATAAACCATCTGGAACACCTTTGAAATCTACCCACACTGGTATTTTTGACATGTCTGGGGATGACTTCGCAGTGCTAGGGGACCATTGTTGCACCACCATTGGTGTAGTACCAATATGCCACACATGTTCCATTGTTGCACCACCATTGGTGTAGTACCAATATGCCACACATGTTTCCCTAGAATGAACTCCCGAGTTTGTTTATTTGGTATTCGAAACAGAGCCGTGGTTGGGTTGAGAAAATCAACAGCAATCATAGTTCCCTTAGTCTCAGCCTGCTTCTTTGTTCTCCATAAGCGATTTATCGCTGCATGAATTTTTCCAACATACGGTGGTTCATCTATAAAGTAACCAACAATACAGTCACTCCACAGAGGTTGAGAATCATAGATAACATCGTCTGGAATCGTAGCACGGGCCATCCCTCCAGAGATGTGCACAGAGACATCGTTTGAAGTGTTTCCTTGTACTCGATTCCAAGGAGAGTTGGTCTTAGTTTCGGGAGTTTGAGAGATTTGGATAGGTGATTGCGAGTGTTGAGTTGCTTGGTTAAGTTCAGTGAGAGACGGAGGGACCCCCTCAGCCGAGGAGGCCGCCGGCGTTGCCATGACGGCGGCAGAAAAGAAGGTGAAACCCTAGAAGAAGATCAAATATGGTAACTTGCAAAATCGCCAATATCGTCGCTCTCCCCTGTGGATATTTTTCTTTTTTATATAAGTAACAATCGATTAAAGATTTATTTCTTTTTTAACTTTTCCTGAAAACAATTTCTTTTAATTATTGTTTTCAATAAACTTTACCTTTCTAAATTCAAAATATTTTTATTAGATTTTATTCATTATTTGTTTTTTTGGATTTAAAGATTTTTTTTTTTTTTTTTTTTTTTTTTTTTTTTTTTTTTTTTTTCAATGATTCTTAGAATGACATCTAATATTTTTTGCATCAAAAATAGTATATCTTACTAGATCTTCGCAGATTAATTTCTATTTTGATATTAAATTAAATATTTTCATAAGACTATAAGTTATTTATGCTTTATGATTAATATATTAGATCATAAAATACGAATTATAAAGTTAAATATGTTTCCTATATTGAAAAACATGGAAATAATAAAATCACTAATGGAGTATAAAATTATAAAATTAATCTATATATAATAATATAATAAACTTAAATTATGATTTTAAAAATAAATATATAAATTTCTATTTTATATTAAACTAAAAATCGACCTGTGATTAAGAAAATCTAATATATATATATATATATATATATACCCTCACAAATTTTTTTTATTATTTATAATTTAAAGCTAACATCATGTAAGTATAAATAATTATAGAAACTAAAGCACCTTGAGTTACCTTCGAGAAGTATAAGTATTTTTTTATTTTATTTTTGCATTTTTAAAGTATAAGTATTTTTTTATTTTATTTTTGCATTTTTACATATTTTGATATTATTAAATAATCTTTACTATTAATTATTAAATATAATAAAAATATTCTAAATATAATTATGAGAATAAATCTATTAAAAATTACAAATAAATTTATTTTAAAATTAATCATAGATGTGGTAACAATATTCTAAATAAAGGTATGAAAAATTATATATTAAATATCGAAAATTAATTTATTTTAGATATGACGTAACTATCCGTCAACATAAGGATAAATTCGGCAAATTCAAAATAGTATTTCACAAATACTATACGAAGATATAATATTTGGGAAGTACAAAATTGAAAAAAAAAACATTAGATTTGTAGATATTTACATGTGAATGCCATTGAAAAATAAATTAATTTTTAAATTTAATAAAATATGGTTTTTTCTTTTAGATTTTGGTGGGTTTAAAGAATTGATAATTAAAAATAAAATTAATTAATAATAATTAATAATTAATCGGGACAAGCAAT
>CM071717.1:29364506-29376971 GCA_036630335.1 Physaria fendleri
GAAGCATGAGAGAGATCAACATAAGGGCTGTGATGAAACGTAGAGAGAGCTTCATTTTTTGGAGATAAAAGAGAGAGATGGTTGGAAATAGTTATGTGTTTTTGTGTTAAGGTAATGTGGAAGAAGAGAATATGGCACTATATATAGGCAGCATGGACTCAATATCTTTATTTATTTGTATTTGATATTATTTTGAATATTTGTTTTTGTTTCTAGAGAATTTGTTTTGGTAGTTGGATCTTAATTAATGTATTCTGACTATATTAGCTGCCAATGATAAATCAAGTAAAATTTTGAAAAACCATAACCTAATTAATTTACTGGCTTACCCTGGCTTACCTTATCTTTGTTACAAACCAAATCATAAAGTGTATGTATCTGTTTGACAAAGATGTTAAGTTACATAGCTAAGTTGTTGTAATTTTACAATGCATCCTGGTATACAGAAGATTATACCAACTTCCTAAAATATGATATATAAGACAAGATTTAGAAAAATAAGGAGACCCAAACATCTTCTTATAGTATTTGTGAAGTACCAATTCAAAATAAACCTTCATTTTATTAGAATATTACAGCAGCCCAAGGATACGGCCAAAACCAAACAAAAGAAGACGATGAGGAAAGTCAGGTTTGCATGTCCAGAATTGGATAAAGAAGAAGAAGAAGAAGAAGAAGATAGATTAACTGACTGTAGAGACAACACCAACACCAAGGAGAAGACTGATGATGTATTGAGGGTTAAGATGGTGGTGAGTAAGCAAGAGCTTGAACACCAAGGAGAAGACTGATGATGTATTGAGGGTTAAGATGGTGGTGAGTAAGCAAGAGCTTGAGAAGCTGCTTCAAGGAGGAGGGTCAGTTCATGAATTGGTTTATAGGACTCTTTCTCACCAACATCTCTGTGATAAAGATGATGATGATGATGATGATGATGATGTTGAGTTTCAAAAAGGCTGGAGACCTTTGTTAGATAGTATTCCAGAGAACTGATTAGCCAGCCAATAGGATGTCCATATATACTTATATATACACATACTCATAATCAGAGAGACTCAAAGCTTGTTCCAAAAAAAAAAAAAATGTAATACTATTCCAACTTCCATGAGACCCTTATTGTACAAATTTCCAAATTTGTATTAACAACCCAAAAAGTGAAGTTGTTAGGATGGAATTGTCCAAAAGTTTAAAAAAAATCTGAGTTCTTATTTCGGTTTAATTAGTTTCAAAGTCTACATACTAGGCATATCCAGTGGTGTGTAAGCAAAATTAATTAAAGATTCATAATGGTAGGTGAAGAAAATGGCTTCCAAGACCATTTAATTACTATTACACTTATTCAACTATTCAAGTAAACGTGTTTTGTCTTTATCACAATTATTAACTACGTATATACATGTATGTCCGTGACATAAACAGTATATACATGTATGTACCTGTGACGGAGCTAATCTTATCTTATTATTATAATATTTATGAAGTACCAATTCGAAATGAACATTCATTTTATTATAATATTATAGCATTTGTTATTGTAATTAATGGGTCATTAATTATTATGATTCAAAAAAACATTTAATATTTAAAAAAGATATTAATATAATTATTACTGATAAAGACTATATATTATTATAATTTTGTAACAGAAAAAAAAATAGACATATATATATTAAAAATCAGAAACGTACTATTTATATTAATATATTAACAAAAAATGAAATTACAATTTTTAATTACAATTTTTATTTAAATTCTTTTTATATTATTATAAATATTGTATATTTTTTTTCTTAAAGAAATAGTTCTTTTTTGCCGTAATTTTTTCAATAGTTATCATTAAATTATATGAATTTATTTTAACTAATCGTTGTGCAAGATATTATTTTACATAAATTTTTAATGGGTAATCTTTTTATATAATTACATGTTAATGAAAAAAATTACACAATCTTTACAAAATTCAAATTTTTGGAAAACCATAAAAACATTGATTGGCTATTATTTTTTCCAATCAGGAGAAATTACAAAAAAAAGAAACGAAATGGATCGTTCTTATTTTAAAGAAAACAGAAAAAAATTTGTTAGAAAAAAATTATACATATTTTCAGAAAACACTTTAGTTTATCAACTAATTAGTAATCTTGTGACAAGAAATATAATATTAATACTATATAAAAATATGTATGATTTTTTATTTTTAAAAAAATATTTAAAGTAATAAATTTTAGTTTTAATGACAATCTAAATCCCGTGCAATCACACGGGGAGAAATCTAGTTAGAGAGTATGTTTTTCATTCTGCCAAAAGAATGGAGCAACTTGTTGAACTGTCAGCTTTTTAAAAATAACAAAGATGGATATTACGAGCATGTCATTTGGTACTACAAAATCGATTAAAATATTTTTTTTTTTGTTATTGAAAAACATGCGTTCATCTCTCTCAATTAAATTAAAAATTAAAATTTTACATCAAAAAAACGTGTATTTTTCTTTCCAAAAATAAATAAAAAATAAAAAATATCTACCCTTGTTGGCATCAATAATTGTCTTCACCCATAATTTCATTCTTGTTTGCACGTGTAACTGTTTTCGACCACAATTTCGTTCGCCTAGTACTCGTAGACGGGTATCATGTGTTTGTGGACAGAAATTTGGTGGTAGTGTTTGTGGACAGGTTCATGTATCCTAATTCTTGTCATTTTATCTCGTGGGCAGGTTTTTGTCTACGAATACTTGTCCACACGTGAGTATGTACAAGGATTTGTTCACAAGTGGTTTTTGTCTACGAATACTTGTCCACACGTGAGTATGTACAAGGATTTGTTCACAAGTGATCGTGGACACGTCCTTCAATCCAATTACTTGTTCATTTGTCTCGTAGACATGTCTTTGGCTCTGCATACTTATCCATGTATGCTTGTCCAATTACTTGTTCATTTGTCTCGTAGACATGTCTTTGGCTCTGCATACTTATCCATGTATGCTTGGGGCACGCATATGTCCTTAGATGCTCGTGGGCAGGTCCATGTTCGCAGGTAGCTGTCCAAGATCCTCTTAACCATATATCTTTTCAAGCACTAAGTTATATTACACATATGTTAGAAAAAACAAACACCAGAAACGCCAAAACATGTAGACAAGGTAATACCCAAAACAAAACAAAACTCTGTCCACAAGACCAAAATAGACAATCATTGAAGAGAAGATAATACATTGTTATATTTGGCAAAGAAAAAGTCACATGTTAGTCAATGAACAAGAAACATAATTGATACCAAAAATTAGTAAATGAACTTTTCAAATATAGAAATTAGAAATACATAAAATAAGATAGACAACAATCTATCTTACTTGACTCTTCACGAGTGCACATATGTTATTAAAATCAAATACTAAAAGAAAAAATTGCATGCCAATACAAAATCCTTTCCACGAGATGAAAATAGACACCTACAGACAACAAACATGCAAAAGATAATAAGTCAATAAAATGGCATACCAACAAGGACAGCTTTGTAAAATTTAATGGATAGAGAAAATGACACTTACCGCAAAATTGAAGAAAAAAAAGAATATTTTACTGCAACTTTTAAATAATAATTTCCATGATAAAAATTGAAGAAAAAAAAGAATATTTTACTGCAACTTTTAAATAATAATTTCCATGATATACAACTAAACCACAACGAAATGAGACACAAAAAAGATGAGAAGGAATTAACAATTCAAGCCCTTATTGGAAACAAACCTCGTATTGTAGAACAACAGTTCCATCACTAAGAAAATTTTCCATGTCGTACTTTCTAGCTTTCTCACTCACAAGAAGTCCAAAATCATCATGACCTTCACTCTTTTCGTGCTTCCACACACCTGGTGTAATACCCTGTCTCTCGGTATAGTAGAAGAATTTTCCCAGATTATTTTTGAGAAGTTTATTCAGCCAGAAGAAGTGCATGAATCAGTTTAAAAGCTGAGTAAATTGCCATGAAAAGCCTAAAGCCCATGAGAGTTGTTGTTCTGAGAAGCTGAAGCAGTAGGGTTGTCCTGAGTTTTGTTTTGTAGTTTCTGAAGACCCGAATACTACTTGTCCCGTCATCCGCGAGCGCAAAAGGAAAAATTAACCTTATATTTTCCATGGACTATTTAAACCCCAAACTTGATTTTTCACTCATTTTTTCACTCTCTTTTATCTCTCTAAACTCGACACTCTCTATCCTTTTCTCCCATTTTCGAATCTTGCTCTCTCTCTTTTGCATGTCTTGATTTCTTTGACAATCTAAATCCCGTGCAATCACACGGGGAGAAATCTAGTTAGAGAGTATGTTTTTCATTCTGCCAAAAGAATGGAGCAAACTTGTTGAACTGTCAGCTTTTTAAAAATAACAAAGATGGATATTACGAGCATGTCATTTGATACTACAAAATCGATTAAAATATTTTTTTTGTTATTTAAAAACATGTGTTCATCTCTCTTAATTAAATTAAAAATTAAAATTTTACATTAAAAAAGCGTATTCTTCTTTCCAAAAATAAATTAAAAAATAAAAAATATCTACCCTCGTTGGCATCAATAATTGTCTTCATCCATAATTTCGTCCTTGTTTGCACGTGTAACTGTTTTCGACCAAAATTTCGTTCACCTAGTACTCGTAGACGGGTATCATGTGTTTGTGGTTAGAAATTTGGTGGTAGTGTTTGTGGACAGGTCCATGTATCCTAATTCTTGTCATTTCGTCCCGTGGGCAGGTTTTTGTCTACGAATACTTGTCCACACGTGAGTATGTACAAGGATTTGTTCACAAGTGATCGTGGACACGTCTTTCAGTCCAATTACTTGTTCATTTGTCTCGTAGACATGTCTTTGGCTCTGCATACTTATCCATGTATGCTTGTTGTCTCGTAGACATGTCTTTGGCTCTGCATACTTATCCATGTATGCTTGGGGCACGCATATGTTCTTAGATGCTCGTGGGCAGGTCCATGTTCGCAGGCAGCTGTCCAAGATCCTCTTAACCATATATCTTTTCAAGCACTAAATTTTATTACACATATGTTAGAAAAAACAAACACCAGAAACACCAAAACATGTAGACAAGGTAATACCCAAAACAAAACAAAAACTCTGTCCATGAGACCAAAATAGACAATCATTGAAGAGAAGATAATACCTTGTTATATTTGGCAAAGGAAAAGTCACATGTTAGTCAATGAAAAAGAAACATAATTGATACCAAAAATTAGTAAATGAACTTTTTAAGTATAGAAATTAGAAATACATAAAATAAGATAGAAAACAATCTATCTTACTTGACTCTTCACGAGTGCACATATGTTATTAAAATCAAACACTAAAAGAAAAAATTGCATGCCAATACAAAACTCCTGTCCATGAGATGAAAATAGACGCCTACAGACAACACACATGCAAAAGATAATAAGTCAATAAAATGGCATACCAACAAGGACAATTTTGTAAAATTTAATGGATAAAGGGAAATGACACTTACTGCAAAATTGAAGAAAAAAAAAATCTTTTAATGCAACTTTTAAATAAAAATTTCCATGATATACAACTAAACCACAACGAAATGAGACACAGAAAGGATGAGAAGGAATTAACAATTCAAGCCCTTATTGGAAACGAACCTCGTATTGTAGACAACAGTTCCATCACTAAGAAAATTTTCCATGTCGGACTTTCTAGTTTTCTCACTCACAATAAGTCCATAATCATCATCACCTTCACTCTTCTCGTGCTTCCACACACCTGATGTAATACCCTGTCTCTCGGTATAATAGAAGAATTTTCCCGGATTATTTTTGAGGAGTTTATTCAACCAGAAGAAGTGCAGGAATCAGTTTAAAAAGCTGAGTAAATTGCCATGAAAAGCCTAAAGCCCCTGAGAGTTGTTGTTCTGAGAAGCTGAAGCAGTAGGGTTGTCCTGAGTTTTGTTCTGTAGTTTCTGAAGACCCGAATACTACTTGTCCGTCATCCGCGCGCGCAAAAGGAAAAATTAACCGTATATTTTCCATGGACCATTTAAACCCCCAAACTTGATTTTTCATTCATTTTTTTAACTCTCTTTTATCTCTCTAAACTCAAAAATCTCTCTCTTTTTCTCCCATTTTCGAATCTTGCTCTCTCTCTTTTGCATGTCTTGATTTCTTGAATTTTTATGTCAAAAATCTTGAATTTCCTTGTTCTTCTTCCTTGTTCCTTCTTTTCGCGGCTTGATCGTGATCGTGAATTTCCTTGTTCTTCTTCCTTGTTCCTTCTTTTCGCGGCTTGATCGTGGCTTAGGGAGGTGGAGACGCGGTGGATTGACGAGGAGGAGTGGTGATCGGAGGTGATCTCGGTGGTTGGAGCTTGATCGGAGGTGCTTGGGTGATTCTTGAAGTGTTTGGTGCTTGTTTGTGTTGTTATTGGTGAGTGGGGGTTTGATTGCTTAGGTTTATACAAGATTTGTGGATTATTAAGTATGAGCCATGGGGTTAGAGTTTTGCATGTGTTCCATTCTTTCATTTTTGGGTTTCTAATGAGTTGATCTAAGTGTTTTGGGCATGGATCTAGCTTGATCATGGGTTATTTGTTGGTTTGGGTTTGAATCTGAGGGTCAAGGGTTTCGGATCTCATGGGTGTTTGCTTGGTTGTTGTTATTATTTGTTGATTCATGTGTTTTAATGTTGTTTGAGTTTAGATCTAAGTGTTCTTAGTTAGTGCGTAGGTGTTTGTGTCTAGATATAGAGTTTACCAAAGTCTAGGCTTGTTAGGTGGTAATTAGGTTAAGTCTAGCTAGGGTTTCTAGTTAGATTTGCTTGTTAGTTATGTGTTTTCTAGCTTGGTTTAGCTAGGGTTAAGAGTGTGTGTATCTATGCTTGATTGCTTGTTCTGAATTGATGTTGTTTGTTGTGTGATGATCTTAGGCTTTTGAGCCTTATTTGTGCGATTGATGGGTTGCATTATAGTAAGCATTTGTGATAAGTACATGAGGCATATAGATTTCAAGGCCTATGGTCCATCGAGTATGACATATAGTTGCATAGAATGATAGTATTGTTATCGCATAGTTTATGCACGATAGATTTGTAAGGTGCATTACATGTAGGCTCATGTAGATGGCACGTTAGATCTAGCAGCATTTCATGCTAGGTGGGTTGTTTTTGTAAGAGGATGGTTGAGAAAGGTAAGATCAGAGGATGGTTAGAAGTTTGTGAAAAGAAGAAATAGGTGGTCCTATAGGGCCACAGGGAATAGGTTAACTCTCTGTACTAGTTAGCGGGAAGGTGGTGGCTAACCGTGACTACATGCGCGGGGAGCCCTGCATAAGTCTCCCCAAGGGCCGGAGAGTGAGTAGGGCCTGCGGTGTGGGAAGATCGGGACATTGGTGTGCGGCTAGGAAGCCCACCAATAAATAGGGTTCGAGTTTGGTGGAGACGGGCTACTCTATCTTTTGTAGGGAGGGTTGCCTGAAGCAAGGAAACTCCTTCCTAAGAGAAGTGGTCCAGTACTGTTAGCTGACAAATCAAATGTCAAATGCTACAATTGTGAGAAGTTTGGACATTATGCTTTGGAATGTAGAACTCCTCACAACAAAAGAGTAGAAGAAAGGGTCAACTATGTGGAAGAAGTCAACAAAGAAGAGAAAATGTTATTGATGTCTTCCAAGAAAGATGAACAAGAAGAAGAAGTTTGTGAAAAGAAGAAATAGGTGGTCCTATAGGGCCACAGGGAATAGGTTAACTCTCTGTACTAGTTAGCGGGAAGGTGGTGGCTAACCGTGACTACATGCGCGGGGAGCCCTGCATAAGTCTCCCCAAGGGCCGGAGAGTGAGTAGGGCCTGCGGTGTGGGAAGATCGGGACATTGGTGTGCGGCTAGGAAGCCCACCAATAAATAGGGTTCGAGTTTGGTGGAGACGGGCTACTCTATCTTTTGTAGGGAGGGTTGCCTGAAGCAAGGAAACTCCTTCCTAAGAGAAGTGGTCCAGTACTGTTAGCTGACAAATCAAATGTCAAATGCTACAATTGTGAGAAGTTTGGACATTATGCTTTGGAATGTAGAACTCCTCACAACAAAAGAGTAGAAGAAAGGGTCAACTATGTGGAAGAAGTCAACAAAGAAGAGAAAATGTTATTGATGTCTTCCAAGAAAGATGAACAAGAAGATAGTCACAAGTGGTACCTAGATAGTGGTGCAAGTAATCACCATTTTCGAATCTTGCTCTCTCTCTTTTGCATGTCTTGATTTCTTGAAGTTTTGTGTCAAAAATCTTGAATTTCCTTGTTCTTCTTCCTTGTTCCTTCTTTTCGCGGCTTGATCGTAGCTTAGGGGGGTGGAGACGCGGCGGATTGACGAGGAGGAGTGGTGATCGGAGGTGGTCTCAGTGGTTGGAGCTTGATCGGAGGTGTTTGGGTGATTCTTGAAGTGTTTGGTGCTTGTTTGTGTTGTTATTGGTGAGTGGGGGTTTGATTGCTTAGGTTTATGCAAGATTTTTGGATTATTAAGTATGAGCCATGGGGTTAGAGTTTTGCATGTGTTCCATTCTTTCATTTTTTGGTTTATAATGAGTTGATCTAAGTGTTTTGGGCATGGATCTAGCTTGATCATGGGTTATTTGTTGGTTTGGGTTTGAATCCGAGGGTTAAGGGTTTCGGATCTCATGGGTGTTTGCGTGGTTGTTGTTATTCTTTGTTGATTCATGTGTTTTAATGTTGTTTGAGTTTAGATCTAAGTGTTCTTAGTTAGTTCGTAGGTGTTTGTGTCTAGATCTAGAGTTTACCACAGTCTAGGCTTGTTAGGTGGTAATTAGGTTAAGTCTAGCTAGGGTTTCTAGTTAGATTTGCTTGTTAGTTATGTTTTTGTCTAGCTAGATTTAGCTAGGGTTAAGAGTGTGTGTATTTATGCTTGATTGCTTGTTGTGAATTGATGTTGTTTGTTGTGTGATGATCTTAGGCTTTTGAGCCTTATTTGTGCGATTGATGTGTTGCATTATAGTAAGCATTTGTGATAAGTACATGAGGCATATAGATTGCAAGGTTTATGGTGCATCGAGTATGTCATATAGTTTCATAGAATGATAGTATTATTATCTCATAGTTTATGCACGATAGATTTGATGTCATATAGTTTCATAGAATGATAGTATTATTATCTCATAGTTTATGCACGATAGATTTGTAAGGTGCATTACATGTAGGCTCATGTAGATGGCACGTTAGATCTAGCAGCATTTCATGCTAGGTGGGTTGTTGTCGTAAGAGGATGGTTGAGAAAGGTAAGATCAGATGATGGTTAGAAGTTTGTGAAAAGAAGAAATAGGTGGTCGTATAGGGCCACAGGGAATAGGTTAAATCTCTGTACCAGTTAGCGGGAAGGTGGTGGCCAACTGTGACTACACGTGCAGGGAGCCATGCATAAGTCTCCCCAAGGGCCGGAGAGTGAGTAGGGCCTGCAGTATGGGAAGATCGGGACATTGGTGTGCAGATAGGAAGCCCACGAATAAATAGAGTTCGAGTTTGGTGGAGACGGACTACTCTATCTTTTGTAGGAAGGGTTGCCTGAAGCAAGGAAACTCCTTCCTAAGAGAAGTGGTCCAGTACTGCTAGCTGACAAATCAAATGTCAAATGTCTACAATTGTGAGAAATTTGGACATTATGCTTCAAAATGTAAAACTCCTCACAACAAAAGAGTAGAAGAAAAGGTGAATTATGTGGAAGAAAGCAACAAAGAAGAAGAAATGTTATTAATGGCTTCAAAGAAAGATGAACAAGAAGATAGTCACAAGTGGTACCTAGACAATGGTGCAAGTAATCACATGTGCGGTAGAAAGAGCATGCTCATGGACCTTGACGAATCAGTGAAAGGAAATGTAGCTTTGAGAGATGAATCAAAGATGGAAATGAAAGGTAAAGGAAACATTCTTATTCTAATGAAGAATGAAGATCATTAATTCATTTCCAACATTTACTACATACCAACCATGAAGACCAACATCTTAAGCCGTGGACAACTCTTAGAGAAAGGTTATGATATTTGTTTAAAAGATAATAATCTTTCTGTAAGAGATAAGAAAAATAATCTCATCATAAAGGCACTGATGTCTACAAATAGAATGTTTGTTTTTAGCATTAAAAATGACATCACACAATGTGTTAAGATGTGCTACAAAGAGGAGTCTTGGCTTTGGCATCTTCGGTTTGGGTATCTCAACTTCGGAGGTTTGGAGTTGCTATCGAAAAAAGAAATTGTGAGAAGACTACCTTGCATCAACCATCCAAATCAAGTTTGTGAAGGTTGTCTACTTGGAAAGCAATTCAGAATGAGCTTTCCAAAGGAGTCAACTTCAAGAGCCCAAAAACCGTTAGAACTTATCCACACGGATGTATGCGGTCCTATCAAGCCAACATCACTTGGTAAAATTAATTACTTTCTTCTCTTTATTGATGATTTTTCAAGAAAAACATGGGTTTATTTTTTGAAAGAAAAATCGGAGGTATTTGAAAACTTTTAAAAGTTTAAAGCCCTTGTTGAGAAGGAAAGTGGTTTGATGATCAAAGCAATAAGATTCGTGGAGGAGAATTTACATCTAAATAATTCATGAAGTATTGTGAAGATAATGGAATACGAAGACAACTAACGGTGCCAAGATCCCCTCAACAAAATGGTGTCGCAGAAAAGAACAATAGAACAATCTTTGAAATGGCGAGGAACATGCTCAAAAGTAAGAAGCTACCAATGGAGTTATGGGCTGAAACAGTTGCCTGTGCGGTTTACCTATTAAAACGATCTCCACCAATAAGTGTTTCAGGAAAAAATCCATAAGAAGCTTGGAGCGGAAGAAAACCCAGTTTTTTCACTTACAAGTTTTTGAAAGCATTGTTTATTTACATGTACCAGACGAGAAGCGAAGCAAGCTTGATGACAAAAGCGAGAAGTTCATATTCATCGGATACAATGCAAGTTCCAAAAGGATACAAGCTCTACAATCTAAATACCAAGAAGACAATAACAAGTCGAGATGTCATCTTTGATGAAGAAGGAGAATGGGAGTGGAGATCAAATGATGAAGATTATAACTTCTTTCCATATTTTGAAGAAGAAAACTTGGAACAACAAAGTGAAGAGCTGGTTACCCCACCAAATTCACCAACACAAAGTTCTCAAGAAGAGAAAAGTTCGAGTGAGAGAGCTCCACGTATTAAAAGTCTACAAGACGTTTATGAGGTAACCGAAAATTAAGAAAATCTCACTTTATTTTGTCTATTTGCGGAGTGTGAGTCCATGGATTTCCAAGAAGCTATTGAAAAGAAGGCATGGAAAAAGAAATGAATAAAGAGATCGATGTCATACAAAAGAATGACAGATGGGAGTTGACTTCACTTCCAAAGTGGAAAAATACAATCGGTGTAAAATGGGGTGTATAAGGCGAAAAAGAACTCTAAAGAAGAAGTCAAAATTTACAAGGCAATATTGGTAGCAAAAGGATATAGTCAAAGAGATGGCATCGACTGTGGTGAGGTATTTGCTTCGGTTGCTCGCTTAGAAACTGTTCGACTAATTATTCGCTTAGAAACTGTTCGACTAATTATTTCTTTTGCGGCTCAAAACAGTTAGAAAATACAACAAATGGACGTCAAATCAACATTTCTGAATGGAGATCTTGAAGAAGAAGTTTACATTGAGAAACCACAAGGCTACATAGTCGAAGGAAAAGAAGATAAAGTATTGAATCTTAAGAAAGCACTTTATGGGTTAAAACAAACTCCAATGGCATGGAATGCTCGAATCGATAAGTACTTCCAGGAGAAAAACTTCATCAAGTGTCAATATGAGCATGCACTCTATATCAAAAATCAAAATAAGGATATATTGAAACTTCATCAAGTGTCAATATGAGCATGCACTCTATATCAAAAATCAAAATAAGGATATATTGATGGTATGCAGCGTATGCTTATATGTAGATGACTAGATATTCACCGGAAACAATCCAAATATGTTTGAGGAGGTCAAGAAAGAGATGACAAAGGATTTTGAGATGACGGATATTGGGTTGATGTCTTACTACCTCGGAATTGAGGTACAACAAGAAGACAATGGAATCTACATTACCCAAGAAGGTAAGGAGGTACTTAAGAAGTTCAAGATGGATGATTCGAATCTAGTTGGCACGCCAATGGAATGTGGAATCAAATTTTCAAAGAACGAAGAAGAATAAATAGTGGATCCAACACTCTTGAAAAGCTTAGTTAGGAGCTTATGTTATTTGACATGCACAAGACCAGACATCTTATATGCGGTTGGAGTAGTAAGTCGTTACATGGAGAATCCCGGTCGGAGTAGTAAGTCGTTACATGGAGAATCCAACAACAACACACTTCAAAGCAGCAAAAAGGATTCTTCGCTATATCAAAGGTACTATAAACTATGGTTTATACTACTCTATTTCTAACGACTACAAGCTTG
>CM071717.1:29414278-29425436 GCA_036630335.1 Physaria fendleri
CGATTTAGAGGTGGAGGAGATGAGATGGTGGTGTTGCGTGGTGGATCGAAGCTTGGGAGGGTGGTTCATGGTGAAGGCTAGAGAGAAGGAGGCTCGTGGTGATGGAGATAAAGAGGAAGAAGATGGAGAAACTTGGGTTGTTGTTGGGTTTTGAAGAAAACAAAGAAGAGAAGAAGAAATCAAACCGATTTCAAGTATTTGGTGAGTGGGTTTAGGTTTAGAGCATGAATTTTTTGTTATCTATGAACTTGGTTTTTCTTGGGTTTTTGAGATGTTTTATTTAAGTTTGATTTCTTGTTTATTATGGTTAGATTTGTTGATTTATTCCTACATCTAGGTAGATCTAGGCTTAATTTGTGGTTTATGTTGTGATCTCTTGATCTAGAGTTTTGGGTGTTTAGATCTAAGGGTTTGGGCTTGGGCTTTTTGGTAGATTTGAGTAGAAATGTGTTTGGGTATGCTAGATCTATTGTTTTATCGGTTAGATCTTGTTCTTGGGTGTTGTGAAATTATTGCCTAATTTTTGTAATTAGGGTGTTTGCTAGATTGTTGTGGTTTGGAGGGTTTATAGGAAAACTATATTAGGTAATGTAAATTACCTATATATAGAGTTACGTCGGTGTCATTTGCGTGGTTGCGTGTTGTAGCTAGTTTAGAAATTAATTCTAGAACTAGGCCGGCGCCGGAGGTTGTTGAGGCTAAAGAGCAGGGTAGAGTAACGCAGGATGTTCAGTTACTGGAAGTGTAGCTGAGATGCTGAGATGATCCACAGAGATGGTGGAGGCCAACCGCAGAGGCATGCACGGGGAGCAGTCATGAGACTCCCCTGAAGGGCAGAGAGTGTGAGCCTGCGGTGTGGGGCAGCGGGAGGTCGCCATTGGCTCGCGAGCCTTGCAGACAATAGGATAGGTGGAATCCCTTTAGCGAGGGGACTTCTCTATCACCGTGTGAGGAGGATCGTCCCAGGCTAGAAGGGGATCGCCTCTAGAGCAGGTTGCCCAGGAGTGAGGGAACCGCTCAAACTGACGGAATGGGACTAGCGGGGGAGAGCTGGATTTCGAAATCAGGGGTGGAGAACTGGAGGTCGGCTTCCTCCAGGCAATATTGTCGGGGCTACTGCACGGACTGTGTGTTGCGCAGTAGTGTCGGCTCTATTGTGCCGGTTAAGACCCAGAGGGGTAGGAAAAGGGATTGGAGTATAGGAGTTTATATTTGTGAAGTCTAGACTGATTGTGTGCTTGTAAGATCACTGGTTGTGTGTTGCCTGCGATGGCTTTTCTTGTATTGCCGTGTTATTGTTGTGCCGTTGGCTTGTATGTTATTGTTGTTTGTGGTTTACTAGGGAGGTCTTGACGAAGTCTAGCGGTGTACCTGTGGGGTTTCAAGGCACGCAGCCATGTTCAAGGCACGCGGCCATGTTTCAAGGCACGCAACCATGTTCTTGTTGACTGTGCTGCCTGAAACCCTACATGTGGATTTGCTAGGTGAAGTCGGGATCATTAGATTGTTTGGGGTGGGTAGTGATTCTCACTCACTCAGCGAGTAGCGCTGAACCGGGCTCATCTATGTTGCAGGTCTTAAGCAGGTGACAAGGGAAAAGAGGACAAGAGAGGAGCCATTATAGAATAGCCCTGAGGTTTTGAAAAGTGGTTTTGCCGAGTTGTTTTGTAGTTGTTTTAACGAAAAGCATTTGTTTTTCCTAAGTCTGGAAATGATACTAGTCTAACCGCGGTAGACGAACCAACTGCTCGTCCGATTCTTTAGTGTTGGACTAGGATGATGACGGGCAGGGGAGCGGCTGTGTGCCGTTCCGAAACAAATTCCTGGTTGTGGCGCCTGTCGGTCTCCCAAGTTGAGAACGGGGCGTTACAAAGAATATGTGTGGTTCAGGCAGTTTTGTTTTGAATTTAAATATCCGGAGAAAATATCATTTAAGTATTTATATAAATTGGTTCGGATTTAAGTTTGATTTTTTTTTTTCATTATATATCGAATATCATATATTGAATATAATGATCATCTTTATTTACAATATTTACTTTAAATTTATAAATAATAATTTTAAATATTAAAATAAATATCAACCTATGTTAAACAAAGGTATGATCAATTAGCGTACTTAAATCTCAAAATTTAATATAGAATAGTAATCTACAAATTTTAAAATTTGGAGATTCTTTAAAACTCATAATCTTGGATAATAACCATATATGCTTATCTAAGTTATGCTAATACAGCCTATTTTTGTTGCCTTTTTTCTCTTTCTTCAAATTTTTATTATTGTCTTGCTTTGCTTAACAAAAACGTCAAGGAAACAAAAACCTTAGGAAGGGAGCCAAGTCATTAGAAACTTAGCAGCAACCTACTGTTTCTCAATTCCCCCCTACAAATAAGCCACCTGAATCTCCAATCCCTCAAACCACACCCATCTCAAGAAATCTTCAGCCTAACACATAGCCACCTGAATCTCCAATCCCTCAAACCACACCCATCTCAAGAAATCTTCAGCCTAACACATTAAACACACTCAATGGCCTCCACAGACGCAGTTTACCGCCCCACACCAACTCCAGACCATGACACGACTGTTGTAGTAGTGGTGTTTGTCTCTTTGGGTTGTGTCATGTTCCTGGCCTTTCTAGCTTTTGTTATCTGGTTCCTCATCAAGAAGATATCCAGGAAGCACTGTGAGAAATCTGAGGCGGTCCGTGTGGATGAACACTTTAAGATGAAGGAAGCTATAGTGGAGGGACCTAATGGACAAAAGTCTGTGGTGTTATCAGTTGAGGATGATGTTCAGATCCAAGACGCAATCAAGAGAGATGAGAAAGATTTGAAGAAACACAGTGCAGTTGGATCGTCTGTCGTTTGATGTTCCTTAATGAGAATTTATTAATCATATTGAAAATTTATATTTATCTTATAATTCTGTTTGCGTGTATATCATTTGTTTGATGCAATAAAAGAAATTATTTTATGTCCCTTGACAAAAATAAAATAAAATATATTTTATGTGTCCGAAGTTGATAGCCCAATTGGTAGGCTCCTTCGGACACTAGAATCCAGGTCGAAGGATCGATCCCTGGTCCCCACATGGTTGATGGGGTGTTTGGCCACTAGGCCACGTGTTAAAAAAAAAAATATATATATTTTATGTATATACTTTGGAATATGATAGTTATTCTAACTTTGGTTGGTGATGGTTTCGTGTTGTATAAGAAAACATTGAAGTTCGTGGATAACATAAGATAGCCATTAGCCAATTAGACATCGAACTCTTCTATTTCTTATATTTTCCTATGCATACTCTCAATTTCTATGTAAATAATTTGATTCTCAAAAAGTTGGTACCCAAAGCATTAGTAACTTTAATTTCTACATATCGATCTTAACAATCATTTGCGAGTTTGGTACCCAAAGCATTAGTAACTTTAATTTCTACATATCGATCTTAACAATCATTTGCGAGTTTTCTTAATTAACCATATTTGAATATTTATGTGCTTTGTGGAGTAGAAGAGGAGACGCGTAACCATTTATTCTTTGTTTGTAATTACTCAACCACGATATGGAAAAGCCTATCTGAGAATATATTGGGAGGTCGGTTCACATCGGATTGGGTGGCTCTTTATCAGATGTAGATTCAATCTTCTTTTGGATATCAGGAGAAGTTTTTATTCTGCTATGCGTTTCAGGCAACTCTTTATATGATCTGGATGGAAAAAATAAAAGACGACATAGGCATCAAGAACGTACTGAACAATCTCTCATCTTGATTTTGAAGCGGATGGTTCTGAATCAGCTTAGTTCTATACAAGTATTTGGGATGGTGAAGCTTAGGTTGGCTCTTCAAACTTGATTTTCATTTCAATCATAGAGTATAATAATTAAAAGGTTGTCTATGTTTTCTATGATTTTTTTCTAAACTCTCTGTTTGGATACAATTTTTTCTGAATAAATATAACATTCATTAAGGAAAAAAATATATTAGTGGTAGAAGTTAATCATTTAAATGTTAAAGATGTATATAATACAGATTTATTTTTAGCACAAATAAAATATGTATAAATATATTTTACATGTTTATACTTATTATTACTTGAGTTTGATAATTTCAATATAAAAAAAGGTGAGATTGACAAAAAAAAAAAGCAAAAGAGAAAATTGGATATTTTTTTATACACGAAAATCATATTTAGTTATTTAGGTTTTTTAAAAAAGATAATGTGCATGTAATTATTAACTTATTTTAGGTTTGGTTTTTATGTAGTACGGGTAAGGTTTATGCAAAGATAAATGTTTCAAAATTAACTTAAAATGAAAAATATTTAAACATGGAAAAATACACGAATAATTTGAACTTTTAACCAAAAAACTAATAAACTGGACAAGCTATTGGGAAAAATATATCATTGGCATTATAATGTGAATTGAGTTTTTATACAATGAGCATTCAAATTTTTTTGGAGTCGAAGACATCAAAAATTGATATTTAAACGAGAAAATAAAGAATTTCGCAATCTATTAAGTGGAGAAAATTGGATATTTTTTGGGTAAACGAGAATCATATTTATTTATTTTAGGTACCAAAAGAAGGTAATGTATATGTAACTATTTTTATTTTTTTAGTTTTGGTTTCTTTGTAATGCAGGTAAAGTTTTATCAAAGATGAATGTTCTCAAAATTAACTTAAAACGAGAAAATATCTAAACATGGAAAAATACACTTAAAAATTAATCTTTTTAATCAAAAAACCAAATAAACTGGACAAATTATTGGGGAAAATACATCACTGGCATTAGAACGCGAATTGGCATCATTTACAATGAGCATTCGAATTTTTTTGGAGTTCAAGACATTAAAATTTGATATTTAAAAGAGAAAATAAAGAATTTTACAATCTAGTAAGTGGAGAAAAAATATCTTTGGTTACTCGAGAATCATATTTAGTTATTTATGTAAAAAAAAAATAATGTTGATGTAATTATTAAATTGTTTAGGTTTGGTTTCTATGTAGTGAAGGTAAGGTTTTATCATAGATAAATGTCTCAAAATTAACTTAAAACTGAAATATATCTAAACATGGAAAAATACACAAAAAATTAAATATGTATAAATATATTTTACATGTTTATACTTATTATTACTTGAGTTTGATAATTTCAATATAATAAAAGGTGAGATTGACAAAAAAAAAAAAACAAAAGAGAAAATTGGATTTTTTTTATATACGAAAATCATATTTAGTTATTTAGGTTTTTTTAAAAAGATAATGTGCATGTAATTATTAACTTATTTTAGGTTTGATTTTTATGTAGTATGGGTAAGGTTTATGCAAAGATAAATGTTTCAAAATTAACTTAAAATGAAAAATATTTCAACATGGAAAAATACACGAATAATTTGAACTTTTAACCAAAAAACTAATAAACTGGACAAGCTATTGGGAAAAAGATATCATTGGCATTATAATGTGAATTGAGTTTTTATACAATGAGCATTCAAATTTTTTTGGAGTCGAAGACATCAAAAATTGATATTTAAACGAGAAAATAAAGAATTTCGCAATCTATTAAGTGGAGAAAATTAGATATTTTTTGGGTAAACGAGAATCATATTTAGTTATTTTAGGTACCAAAAGAAGGTAATGTATATGTAACTATTTTTATTTTTTAGTTTTGGTTTCTTTGTAATGCAGGTAAAGTTTTATCAAAGATGAATGTTCTCAAAATTAACTTAAAACGAGAAAATATCTAAACATGGAAAAATACACTTAAAAATTAATCTTTTTAATCAAAAAACCAAATAATCTGGACAAATTATTGGGAAAAATACATCACTGGCATTAGAACGCGAATTGACATCATTTACAATGAGCATTCGAATTTTTTTGGAGTTCAAGACATTAAAATTTGATATTTAAAAGAGAAAATAAAGAATTTTACAATCTAGTAAGTGAAGAAAATATATCTTTGGTTACTCGAGAGTCATATTTAGTTATTTATGTAAAAAAAAATAATGTAGATGTAATTATTAAATTGTTTAGGTTTGGTTTCTATGTAGTGAAGGTAAGGTTTTATCATAGATAAATGTCTCAAAATTAACTTAAAACTGAAATATATCTAAACAATAAACCTTAATGAACATACCGGAATTCAAGGCGATTAGGTTTAGGCGATTCGCCGCCTCTCAAGCCTCCGTTCCCGTCATTCTCCTGCTCGTTCCCGGAAGCTATGGCTTCTAATTCCTCTGATGTTTCAATTCCCGCTACTCAATTGCCTCCTCTACGTGACCCGATCCCTCAATTGGAGGGTCAGCTGAATAAGTCGATTTCTGTCTCTTTACCAGATGAGGTTCTTTCTGCTCCTCCATTGTGGTCTTCTTGTGTGATTGGCCATTTTCTTGGCGATGCTCCAAATATAGATTTGGTCCATGCTACTGTAAACAGGGTTTGGAACCATGGAAGAACTGGCTCGGCTGTTATTAAGATAGGAGCTCAATTCATCACTAAGAGAGCTGTGATTTTTCGAATTCCGGATGAATCCCTTCGGAAAAAGGTTCTGGATCATAAGTTCTGGCATGTTTCTTCTATTCCATTGATTGTTCAAGTCTGGTCTCCTTCCACTGTGAATGCTCAGCCAGATATGTCAAGCATTCCGCTATGGGTTGACTTCACGGGGGTTCCTGATAATGTTTTCTCTGAACCTTGTCTTCGCTTCCTCTCTAATCAAGTGGGTGCGTTTTCCTTGTCTTCGCTTCCTCTCTAATCAAGTGGGTGCGTTTTCTAAACTCCATCCGAATACTGAAAGGTGCATCAAGTTGGATTTTGCACGGGTTCTGGTTGTCATGAATCTCAACAAACCTTTACCTACTCAGATAGTTATAGAGGGTGTTACCTCTCCGGTTAAAGTTTCGTATCCATGGCTCCCGGATCATTGTGCTGGCTGTCAGGCTTGAGGTCATTTAGCAGCTGATTGTGGAGTTTACATTAAAGACTTGCCCCAGGTAACTTCGGTAGCTACTCTTGAGGTTAATTCTCAGGATGCAACTCATGTAGTACCAACCTTGAGGGAACCTGCGGCTGAGTTAGGTGATAAAAACCACCCCACTAATGCCTCTACAGCACAACAAGCTCAGCGTGTCGGTTCTCCGAATGCTTCTGCTTCGGCTACACTCAAGGAAATTCTCTCGGATCTCAATGCACAAGTTCCTGCTACCACGTCCAAGCAACTGCAGCTGTCTCATGTTGATAACCAAGGTGATTAACAAGGTTGGACTGAGGTGCGCAAACCAAGTCATTTAGCAGCTGATTGTGGAGTTTACATTAAAGACTTGCCCCAGGTAACTTCGGTAGCTACTCTTGAGGTTAATTCTCAGGATGCAACTCATGTAGTACCAACCTTGAGGGAACCTGCGGCTGAGTTAGGTGATAAAAACCACCCCACTAATGCCTCTACAGCACAACAAGCTCAGCGTGTCGGTTCTCCGAATGCTTCTGCTTCGGCTACACTCAAGGAAATTCTCTCGGATCTCAATGCACAAGTTCCTGCTACCACGTCCAAGCAACTGCAGCTGTCTCATGTTGATAACCAAGGTGATTAACAAGGTTGGACTGAGGTGCGCAAACCAAGTAACAGGAAGTCACTATCCCCAAAGAACTCTTTGCAGTCGCAGTCTCCTAGGTCTGCTTCTTCTACATCTCCATTTGCAGTGTTGCGGGATTTAGAGGAGACTAATCCTAACGTTGATACTGAAGTTGACTCTTCTGGTTCAGAGGGTGCTGCTCATGAGTCTCATGTTGATACAGAGGAGGGTGAGATTACTCCTCGTTCAAGCTCTCCAGTTCAATTGAAGATTAAGTCCTTGATACAGAGGAGGGTGAGATTACTCCTCGTTCAAGCTCTCCAGTTCAATTGAAGATTAAGTCCACTACAAAGAAGAAAAACCAACACAAACCTGCTAACAATATTAAGCCGCAGATAATGAAGAAGCATGCCTCTGCATCCTTTAAAGATTTGGTACGTAATGGTCCCGTTAAAAAACAATCAAATAAGGCTCCCTTTTGGGGGCGATAAATGCTATGGCTAGTTTCTTTGCGATGAATACCCGTGGATTTAATGATATGCGCAAACAGATAAATGCTATGGCTAGTTTCTTTGCGATGAATACCCGTGGATTTAATGATATGCGCAAACACCTATTTCACACCCATCTGAGGCCTCTTTTCTCGCTGAAAAAGCAGCCACCGAGAACTGGTCTCATCTTGCAAGTATAAAAGAGCAATTCTACAGACAGAAATCTCGAGTTCAATGGCTAGGTTGTGGTGATCACAATACGACCTTCTTCCATAACATGGTTAACACCTCCCGGAATTCCATTGTTCAACTTACTAGCAGAGGTGGTACCATCTTAATTTCACAAGGAGATATAGCGTATGAGGCTGTTGACTTCTACCAATCTCTCTACACTCTACCAGCGATTTCTGAGGATATTCATCTTCAATTGGAAATCATTGTGCAGTTTCGCTGCCCACAAGCTTTGGCTGACGACTTAGTTAGACCCATTACAGGTGAGGAGATTAAAAAGGTTCTTTTTTCAATGCCGAGTAACAAAGCTTCAGGTCCGAATGGGTTTACCTCCGAGTTTTTTCAACAAACTTGGGCAACAACAGGTACGGATCTGATTATTGCTGTTTAATCCTTTTTCTCCAATGGCTTCTTACCAAGAGGAACTAATTCCACAATATTAGCACTCATTCCCAAAGTGATACCACCTGCTACAATACGGGATTTCCGGCCAATATCTTGTTGCAATACGGTCTAGAAAATCATCTCTAGGATTCTAGCTAGTCATTTGAAGTGTGTTCTACCTCAAGCTATAGAAGCAAATCAGAGTGCATTTGTCAAAGGCCGCTTGTTACTGGAGAATCTATTGCTAGAAACAGAATTGGTCAAGGATTATCACAAAGCAGGTGCTCCTCCTCGTTGTGCGCTGAAGTTAGATATTGCGAAGGCATTTGATACTCTAAACTGGTCCTTTCTGGTTAAGGTGCTGCGGGTTATGGCTCTCCCTGATTTATTTATATCTTGGATCAGTACATGTTTGTTGGCTCTCCCTGATTTATTTATATCTTGGATCAGTACATGTTTGTCCACAGCTTCTTTTTCTATCATGCTAAATGGCGAATTGCATGGGTTCTTCACAAGCTCGCGCGGCTTACGACAAGGTTGCTCCTTATCTCCCTACCTCTTTGATATTGCAATCAATGTCTTATCTCTGCTTCTGAATAAAGCTGCCGCAAATGGACACATTGGTTATCATCCCTCATGTGAGGCTATTGGTTTGTCTTGGACCCACCGCACACTGTCCTATGGGGGTAGACTTCAGCTTATAAAATCGGTTATCTCTAGCATAACTAACTTCTGGCTGAGTGCGTTCGATTACCTTGTAAGTGTACGGACGAGATTGAAAGAATGTGTGCAGCCTTCTTATGGTCGGGAACGCCCTCCTCTGCTACTGGAGCTAAGGTCAGTTGGGACGATGTTTGTAAACCTAAGAGTGAAGGCGGGTTAGGTATTCGTAAAATTCGAGATACAAGTCTGGTCTTCTCCCTTCACCTCATTTGGAGACTGCTAACCACATCGGGATCCCTATGGGTTGCCTGGGTGAACCATTACCTCCTTAGTTATATTCTTTCTGGGACTTCACAGTTACAACTAAAGGTTCTTGGATTTGGAAGAAGTTATTACATTTGCGTCCCTTAGCTGCTACATTTTTTAGAAAAGAGGTGAGAGATGGTCAATCAACTTACTTCTGGCATGATCACTGGATAGGAGCTGGTCGACTTTGGGAGTTCACAACTGGTACAATTTCGTGGTTCCTTGGTATTCATAGACAAGCAATGGTCGCTCAAGCCGCGGACAGGGTCCATTGGACTTTAAGACCGTCAAGATCGAGCTCCCTACGGTAGAGATCCAATAGCAAAGAAGCTGGACCGAGTGCTTATTAACCCGCAGTGGCTTGATCAATTTCCGGACTCCTACTCTCATTTTGCTGCCTCTGGAATTTCTGATCATGCATTCTCTGTTACCTTTCTATCTCGGGAGACTTGCAGTAAAAGGAAGCCTTTCAGGTTGTACAATTTTGTGTTTGAACATCCGTCTTTTACTCAAGCTATTAAGGACGCGTGGTCTGTTACTCCTCCTCTGTTTCATTCACGATCGGCGCTCTCCCGCCTTCATGCGAAACTCAAGCTTCTAAAACCAATTCTGCGATGTCTTAACAAGACGCGCTATGGTGACATTTCTCAGAAAACAAAGGAGGCGTATGCTACATTATTGGAAAAGCAATCTGCGGCTCTTTCACACCCTTCCGAGTCCTCTTTTCTCGCTGAAAAAGCAGCCACCGAGAACTGGTCTCATCTTGCAAGTATAGAAGAGCAATTCTACAGACAAAAATCTCGAGTTCACGAGAACTGGTCTCATCTTGCAAGTATAGAAGAGCAATTCTACAGACAAAAATCTCGAGTTCAATGGCTAGGTTGTGGTGATCACAATACGACCTTTTTCCATAACATGGTTAAATCGCGCACCTCCCGGAAGTCCATTGTTCAACTCACTAGCAGAGGTGGAAACATCTTAACTTCCCAAGGAGATATAGCGTATGAGGCTGTTGACTTCTACCAATCTCTCTATACTCTACCAGCGGTTTCTGAGGATATTCATCTTCAATTGGAGAACATTGTGCAGTTTCGCTGCTCACAAGCTTTGGCTGACGACTTAGTTAGACCCATTACAGGGGAGGAGATTAAAAAGATTCTTTTTTCAATGCCGAGTAACAAAGCTTCAGGTCCGGATGGGTTTACCTCCGATTTTTTTCAACAAACTTGGGCAACAACAGGTACAGATCTGATTATTGCGGTTCAATCCTTTTTCTCCTATGGCTTCTTACCAAGAGGAACTAACTCCACAATATTAGCACTCATTCCCAAAGTGACACCACCTGCTACAATACGGGATTTTCGGCCAATATCTTGTTGCAATACGGTCTACAAAATCATCTCTTAGATTCTGGCTAGTCGGTTGAAGTGTGTTCTACCTCTAGCTATAGAAGCAAACCAGAGTGCATTTGTCAAGGGTCGATTGTTACTGGAGAATCT
>CM071717.1:29793276-29806550 GCA_036630335.1 Physaria fendleri
ATGGGAAATAGCTATTCTGTAGAGTGGAATATCCTTTTGGCTGTGCTCTCTTCTTCTCAAGGGAATCAAACAAAAACTTTCCTTGCTAGATACGTCTTTCAAGCTACCATATATCACATTTGGAGAGAGCGAAATGATCGGAAGCACAATGGAAAGCAGTTTACTGTGGACATGGTAGTGAAATGGATTGATAACAATGTCCGCAACAGATTAACTTCTCTTAGGGAAATGGGAATCAGCTCTTATACGGATGGCTATGCAATCTGGTTAGAAGCAAGGAGTCAATAATCTCTTATGTGATCTATTTGGCAGATGGAAAACACAGCTTGCAATTCTTCTTAGTCTCTTGGGAATCAGTACTATACTGATAAACCCAAGAGCAAAAGATAAGCATCTTCCCATATTCTTTGGAAGTACTAATTCTACCAACTGCTTTGCAATTTACTTCACTAAAAACTTGGCAGGCGTAATGAGTGAAAGATGAAAGGAGTCAACATTCTATTAGTAGGCTGTTGATGGGATTTTAGCATGGGATCAAAAGGAACAAAACCAAAACAGCTTGTGTTAGCCATTTAGTCTCTTGGGAATCAGTTTTATGATTTTCCAGGAGCAAAAGCTAAGTATTATTTCTCTTGGTTTTGGTTTCTCCTTCTATCCGCCATGTTTAGTTCTTGCCTATAATTTACAGGTATTAATGTTATGCTTTTTAAGAAGTGAGTGAAGCAGGGTTATCAAAGTTGAAGCTCAAGCAGACGTGCAAGCAGGCCTCTTTTCTTTTTTTTTTACTTTATCATTTGTGAATGGGCTTTGTATTTGCTTGTTTGGTTTCTTTGCATTTTGTGCAGGTCTGAAGTTGTCTCAGGTTTGTTTTCTTGTTCCTTAAATTGGGTTGCCATGTAAAAATCAGAGATTTGTTCTGATTGTTTGAACTCATGTATGACTGGTTTTTTTTAGAATAAAGTTTCACATTCTTTAAAAAAAAAAAAAGAGATAGCTTGAAGTATAAGGTTGTTTGGTTTTATATAAGATCTGGATCTGAATTGAAAAAGTAGGAATAGAAAAACCAAACCAAACCAAATCTTAAATTTTTAGATCCCATCAATCAAAATTGAATTGAATCTGTACGGGATCGAAAACTAAGATTTGGTCTCCAATATATAATATTAATTAATATTTAAAAATATTTTGGTTGTACTTAGTTATAATATTAGGTTAATATAAGGTATATATTTATACAAAGTAACCATAAAAATATTTAGAACCAACAATTTTAATTTATCTATATATTTTAATGCTAATTATAGTTATAAGTAACTATGTAAAGAAATGAATAATTCATGTTTTGCTTTTTGATTGGTTTAATTTTAGTAACTAACAAAAAAATAGAACCAAATTTTAATTAATACTTTAGATGGTAATAGTTTCTGAAAACTGAACAAACCAAAAACAAAAAGAACTGAACTAAATTGAACAACCAAACGTCCATAGGTACGGTGTAATCATATCATTGATGAGTGATGTCTAGAACTTGCATAATTAGAGGCATATAACTTTAAGGTTGTATTTCTTTATTTCTATATCTCTAAATGTATATATATAGCTATCAGGCCCGACCCTGCATTAATTCATACAAAACATTTGTATGGGGCCCCACATTTTAGGGGGCCCCATAAAAGAAAGATTTAGTTATGAATATATATACTAATACAATAGTTATTATATAACAAAGAAAGCCTCCTATTTCACAATATGTCAACGGCCCACCTTAACCTACGTCATTTAAAAAAGAAAATTAGGGGCCCCCACAAAAAATCAAATATGGAAAAATTAAACTTAAAAGGCATCTCAATGGAGAAAAATTAGCAAATCTATGTCAATATTTTTTGTTTCAATCAATTTTTTAGCAAATAAAATATATTCTGATTATATATATTAATTAGGTTAATTTCATTAGTTTAATAATATTCTGATTATACATATTATGCTGCTTATACATATTATACTGACCATTCATGTTTCAGTAGCCTCGGCATAAAAAAGCTTCTCAAAGCTGAAGTTAATAAAATTTTACTTACGATCAATAATGTCACAGATAGGTTAAACGGTCTGGCCATGTTATCGATTGAAAAGATTACGATCAATAATGTCACAGATAGGTTAAACGGTCTGGCCATGTTATCGATTGAAAAGAACATATTTAAGTATCTTGATTACGAAAGTTTGATGAATGACTTTGCAGAAGAAAAAAAAAACAGAATCATATTCAAAAGTTAGATTAAACTATCAGTTGTTTTTGGATTTTTTTCGACATTTCTATAGTTTTTTATATATCAAAGGGCCCCAAAAAAAAATTTCGTATTAGGCCACAAAATATGTCGGACCGGACCTGATAGCTATATATGTTTAAGAATCTAAAATAATTGTATTTATAACATTACGTATATTAATATTTAATTTTCAAGACTTTTGAAGTTTTTTTTTTTGAAATTATTGGTCACACAACAATATCACAACCACTGGCCAGTGGCCACCTCGGAATGTTGTTTATTTTGACATCAAATCAGCTTCAATCCTATTTCAACAATGCCATATTGCAATTGCGTTCTTGTTTTTATCCTTTCCTTTTTTTTTTTTTTGTCTTTCCCCTTCTCTGGAGCTGAGCCGTGAGCCCACAGGCCAAAATGAGCTTCATGATCATGATGTGTTTGTGCTGTTTTAGTTCTGAACTTGTGAATAAGAGTAACAGTGAACATTGACAAAAGAATGACCAATAATTAAATATTTCTTTTTGTAACGGAAAAAATGATTCATTAATAATCAAACGGTAACAACATATAAGTGTTCGCTTAATCAGTTCGTCTAATCAATGTTTTTATTCTATAGCTAATCACTACAAATAGAAACATTGAAAATACAGTGACGCATACTAATACCCAAATAGCATTATGCTTAATAGGGTTTGGAGGCAACATAGAGTAAAACATTAGCCCTATTGAAATGGACCTAAAACATAGCCAAGAATAATTGGCGCCGATTTTCCTTTTGGTTTCTGAGACCGGGGATACAATGAGAATAGTGGACGATTTCGAAACATCAATCCGAGAATAGTTCTTTGAGTGGTTTCCGGCAAGACAAATATATCCGCTAACCACACAACGAATCCCAGCACGGTTAAGGGATGTTCCGGATCAGATCCCATATTTGAGAGTTAACGGACATATAAAGACACAAATTGCAATGAAAAGGGTAACATGAACTTGGCATATGAAATACCTAGTTTCAATGAATAAATTAAATATTTCTTCCATTTCAATATACCAAGGGTTTTAGTTTTTATTTTTGTTTCAAAATATAAAGGATTAATATAAAATTTTAATGAAATAAATAGTTAAAATCATTTTTTAGCTGGTAATATTATTTTTTAATTGATTGAAAAATCTATTTTTTATGTAATAATATTTAAAATATAAATTAATATAGGTTTTTAAATAAAGATTTTTTAAAAATTAAAACTCTTTATATACTAAAGGGAATAATAAAAAAGTTGTCTTTAACCAAAAAAAAAAAAGAGAAAAAGAAAAGAGAAAGAAAAATCTTGACAAAAGAAAAGAGAGAAAAAAAAAAATCTCGGTGACGCCAAGCGAGTCGGCAACCACACAAAGAAAAAGTATTAATAGAGTCAAAAGAAGATTCGATTAGATTTTCTGGACAAAATCTGTCGGATATGCTTATTCATAGAATCTCCTCTGTTACGGATCAAAGAGTGTCTTAATCTTTTGACTTCAGAGAGGACCAAAAGAAAAGCCATGGAAACAAGACTAGCCCTGCACACTATATTCCTCCTTAACTATATCCATTAACGAAGAAGCACTTCTATGTAATGAAATTTCTCTGCACACTATATTCCTCCTTAACTATATCCATTAACGAAGAAGCACTTCTATGTAATGAAATTTCTTTCTTTTTCTTTTGAATTAATGTTAAATTTATTCAAAAAAGACTTAGATTTTGTTTTACATTTATGTTTTACTTCTTCAACTCTCTTTAATTAAAAATAATTTCAAATTCTACTCTGTTCTTCATCCACACTTCCTTTAGCTCCTCTTTTAATCTCTATCCTTCCATATCTCCATTGCCTTTGTAAATTTAAAATTTCCTTCCCTTCTTAGAACACTTAGCCTATTAGTGACCAACTTCCCAATAATTTCAAATTCTACTCTGTTCTTCATCCACACTTCCTTTAGCTCCTCTTTTAATCTCTATCCTTCCATATCTCCATTGCCTTTGTAAATTTAAAATTTCCTTCCCTTCTTAGAACACTTAGCCTATTAGTGACCAACTTCCCAATAAATTAAATTTAAAATTTCCTTCCCTTCTTAGAACACTTAGCCTATTAGTGACCAACTTCCCAATAAATACTACCAAGGTGTGTATTTTACGCCCCCTATCTCCATGTTTTCGTTTGTTGCGCTCCAACCAAATAGCATACAAAGTTGTTTGTAAACCATATCGGAGTAATAGCCGCCTATCTTTATCTCCACTTAAGTCTTTATCCAAATGTTGCAAATCTCTCCATTTGCATTTGAATCTGTTTCCCAACACCTTCCTCATAAGCTCTCTCCATATACCCAAAGAGAATGTACATTCAAAAAACAAGTGGTCCCTTGATTCTTCACAGGCATTACAGAGAATACAATTATCATCTATACCAGGTTTCCAGATTCTGACCTGATCCAACGTTGATAATCTATTAATAGAAGCTAACCAGTGAATAAAAGCATATTTTGGAGTAGCTTCCTTAAACCACACATTTCTATACCATCTTACTGAACGAATATAGAGAATATTATTCTTCTATATTTTCTGGATTATTGTTATTTGTTAAGTTTACCTATTCTTATGTAAGTCCCTAGATTTGTGTAACAGACTTGTAACGACTTAGCTTTTATAAGCTGAGTTCAACGTTGATAAGATCATGGAGTTTTTCTAAAGAATCTAGCATGGTATCAGAGCTCTAGGTTCTCTCAATCACATATCTCTTCTTCTCATTTTTTTTCCTCTCAATCTCAATCCTTCTTTCTTTTCTATTTTCACAAATATCATGCATGAACCCCTTGCACTGTAGCTATAGAACGTGCCTATGGTGTCACCAACATCAAGGCTCACATACCCATTGTTCTCGATATGACTGAACTTAATTATGATCCATGGTGTGAACTCATGCTCACACACTGTTTGAGTTTTGATGTACTTGGACATCTAGACGGATCGTCTCTTCCTGCCAACGATGGTGACCTTCCATGGAAGAAACATGATGGTTTGGTGTAGATTAGACGGATCGTCTCTTCCTGCCAACGATGGTGACCTTCCATGGAAGAAACATGATGGTTTGGTGAAGATCTGGCTTTATGGAACAATTTCAAAAGATTTCTTTAAAAGTTGTTTCAAAACTGGTGCTACTGCTAGAGAGATCTGGACATCAATAGAGAATTTATTTTGTGGCAATAAAGAGGCCAGAGCTGTTCAATTAGACAACGACCTACGCACAAAGGAGATTGGCGATAAGTCTGTCCATACGTATTGCCAGGAGCTCAAATCTATCTCCGATCTATTAGCAAGTGTAGGTGCACCGGTTCCTGAACGCACTTTGGTGACCTATATGCTGAATGGTCTAAATGAAAAATATGACAATATACTAAACGTGATTAAGCACCGCCAACCTTTTCCTTCCTTCGCCGACGCTCATCAAATGTTGTTATCTGAAGAAGATCGTTTGAGCAAAATCAAGAAACCTAATCCGATTCATACATATACATCATCCTCAAACACAGTGCTTCAGGTCACGTCTAATGATCAACGGTCCTTTCAACCACCAACATTCTCACCACAAAACAAAGGACGAGGTCGTCGTGGTGGGAGAGGGAGAGGACGTAATAACTTTGGGCAGAGGCCTTTCTACGCTCCTTGGTCTTCTCCATTTTGGACAAATCAACAACCCATGTGGCCACAACAACACTTTGGCCAATGGGCTTATCAGCAACCTCCAACATCCGTTGGTCAAGGAATTTTAGGCTCATGTCCACGTCTTCCAACTCCACAGCCACCCGCTCCACAGTCTTTCGTTGCAGACACTGTTCAACCTACCAATCTCGAACAGACTTTCAATACCATGACGTTGATCGATCCTTCAGACACTCAGTGGTATATGGATTCAGAAGCTACTGCAGATCCTTCAGACACTCAGTGGTATATGGATTCAGAAGCTACTGCACATTTGTCATCAACAGCAGGTACTCTCAAGTCTATATTTAAATTGGGCATTGGAAACTCTGTCACTGTAGGTAATGGACATCAGCTACCTGTTAATTATGCTGGTTCCACATCTATTCCTAGCTTCTCTCGTACACTATCTCTTTCCAATGTTCTTGTCACTCCCTCTATAATCAAAAATCTGATTTATGTTCGTCAATTTACAAAAGAAAATTCTGTTTCTATTGAATTTGATCCCTATGGTTTTTCTGTGAAGGATCTTCACACCAAAGAGATTCTGCTCCGGAGTAATAGCAAAGGTGACCTCTACCCTCTTCTTCCTCTCACAAACACTTTGTCTACTCCTCCTCAAGCTCTTTTGACGTCTACTTTCTCCATTTGGCATCAACGTTTAGCTCATCCTAGTGATGCTGTTCTTAAATTCATTCTGCATAATTCAGATTTTGGTTTTAATAAACAGCTTTCTCCTTCTTTATGTAATGCTTGTCAGCTTGGTAAACAAATAAAAATTCCTTTTGAATTATCTTCCTCTGTTGTTACTGAGCCATTTGAAATCATCCATTCTGATTTATGGACTTCGCCAATTCCAAGCCTCAGTGGGATCAAATATTATGTCCTTTTTCTTGATCATTACTCTCATTTTTTATGGGTTTATCCCCTTCGCCGTAAAAGTGATGTTTTCTCAAAGTTCATACATTTTTCGAATTTTGTTAAAACACATTTTCAGAAAAATATCAAGTCACTCCAATGTGACAATGGAAGGGAATATTAGAACCATAGCTTTCATGATTATTTCGGAAAAAATGGCATTACTTTTCGTTTTTCTTGCCCTCATACTTCCCAGCAAAATGGCAAATCTGAGAGAATGATCCGAACAATCAATAATGCGATCCGTAGTTGATATGCCTAAGATTTTATGCATTCTAACGTCTTATTTGCAGGCATATCGATATCTTTTGTGCATTTATGAGTCTTTTACAGGTCAGAACGTGGCCAAGACAAGGACATTGCTGATAGGTGCTGGAATGAAGGAGAGGAAGAAGATGTGCAGTTTCGTAGCCTTGTTCGACCAAACTGGGAATTTTGTTCGGTCGAACTAACTTCCTATTCGCCCGCTGGCGACCCTTCAAAAGTGTCCGGGAGAAGAATTCTCCACGGATGAATTTCTCTTTTACAGGTCAGAACGTGGCCAAGACAAGGACATTGCTGATAGGTGCTGGAATGAAGGAGAGGAAGAAGATGTGCAGTTTCGTAGCCTTGTTCGACCAAACTGGGAATTTTGTTCGGTCGAACTAACTTCCTATTCGCCCGCTGGCGACCCTTCAAAAGTGTCCGGGAGAAGAATTCTCCACGGATGAATTTCAGCAGCTATCAGCGGTCGAACTATCCCTTAGTTCGTGAATTTCAGCAGCTATCAGCGAATCAAGTCTCAAAGAATTGGAGATTTGAAGGCCGATTCGACCGAACTAAACCCTTGTTCGGTCGAATCGAGTACGCGGAGGAAAATATCCTTTTTCGTCTTTTGCCACGAGACAAGACTTATTTCCCTAATTTCCATTAGTTTTGTTAGACATATAAATACTTCTTTTGTTAAGTTTTTCATTATCACGTTCGAGAACTTTTGTTCAAGGGTTTTTGGTGTTGACCCGGTCAATCTACTGGATTAAGATATTTGGTGAGCAAATTCCTACCTGAGAACTGACCCTTCCTATTAGTATTTTGTGAACAACATTAGATCTGAGCTTGATAATGCATGCTAGTTTATTAACGCCTTTGCCTGCTTCTCTGAGAGATTGATACTCTTGTTCTACTTTCTTTACAATTGAAATTCAGACTTCTATCAATGATTTCTTGTGTTTCTATTGTCATGAGATTGATACTCTTGTTCTACTTTCTTTACAATTGAAATTCAGACTTCTATCAATGATTTCTTGTGTTTCTATTGTCATGAGTAAGTAATTCCCAAGTTAGGGAAAGGGAGTTTCCAATAGGGTTTATGGCTGCAAATTGATCTAACACAAATAGGGTTTCGGTAGTCTGTTTATGATCTTCACCTTTATCTGTTCTTAATACTTAGACTAGCCTAGCTACCTAGTCCTTTGATAAATTGGATGAGATTGATACTCTTGTTCTACTTTCTTTACAATTGAAATTCAGACTTCTATCAATGATTTCTTGTGTTTCTATTGTCATGAGTAAGTAATTCCCAAGTTAGGGAAAGGGAGTTTCCAATAGGGTTTATGGCTGCAAATTGATCTAACACAAATAGGGTTTCGGTAGTCTGTTTATGATCTTCACCTTTATCTGTTCTTAATACTTAGACTAGCCTAGCTACCTAGTCCTTTGATAAATTGGATAGATTTAGAACCCTGACCCGGTCAATCTACTTGATTAAGATATTTGGTGAGCAAATTCCTACCTGAGAATTGACCTTCCTTTTAGGATTTTGTGAACAACGTTAGATATGAGCTTGATTATGCATGCTAGTTTATTAACGCCTTTGCCTGCTTCGAATACCTGTGATCGGTTTATAGGTACTCTAGCATAGTTGCAATTCAACACTGATCCTGGGTTTGCATATCGAATAGTTTGTATCTAAGTTCTAGATGGTGCTTAAGTAGTCCCTGAATAGTTTGTAGATCGTTGCATGCCTATTCCCTGGAATTCTCTTGATCCCTAGCGCCTTTTATTATTGTTTTATCCCAGTTAGGGAAAGGGAGATTCCAATAGGGTTTATGGCTGCAAATTGATCTAACACAAATAGGGTTTTTAATTATCTGTTTATGATCTTCACCTTTATCCGTTCTTAATGCTTAGACTAGCTTAGCTACCTAGTTCTTTGATCAATAGGATAGATCTAGATCCTGACCCGATTAGATTTACTGGAATAAGATATTTGGTGAGCAAATTCCTACCTGAGAACTGACCCTTCCTCTTAGGACTTTGTGAACAATATTAGATCTGAACTTGTTAATGCATGTTAGTTTATTAACGCCTTTGCCTGCTTCGAATACTTGTCATTGGTTTATAGATACTCTAGCATAGTTGCAATTCGCCACTGACCCTGGGTTTGCACATCGAAATCGTTTATATCTAAGTTCTAGATGGTGCTTAAGTAGTCCCTGAATAGTTGGTAGATCATTGCATGCCTATTCCCTGGAATTCTCTTGATCCCTAGCGCCTTTTATTATTGTTTAATCGTCGTTTTATTTAATTGCTTGTTTAATCACAATTGCCTTCACAACCTTTATTTTCTTGCTTAGATAATAGAGAACTTAGAATCTGGTTTTCGTATTGCAATCTGTGTCTCCTTGTGGATCGACCCCGATCTTTACTACTAACGTGTTACTGTGCACTTGCAGTAGGGAACGAGTTAAACTCCTAGATTTTCTAGGTGAAACCTGAGAAGCTTTCTGAGCCCATCAAGTTTTTGGCGCCGTTGCCGGGGAGTCAAGTGAAACCTGAGAAGCTTTCTGAGCCCATCAAGTTTTTGGCGCCGTTGCCGGGGAGTCAACAGCGTTGCTGGATTCTTTAGTTTTTCTTTATTTAAGTTTTTCTTTTCCTTTTCTCTTTTTATTTTTCTTGCTGATTTTGCTTTTAATTTTTCTATTTTTCTACAGCTTGCAGGTGTATGCAAACAAGGAGGAATCAGAGAGAACCGATTCTAGACTTGTCAAATAACCAACTTGCAGCTCTTGAGAGGACTAACAGGAAGAACAAGAAGTCGAACTCATCCAGCCCTAGGATGAATAACACCAACAACAACAACAACACCAACCACCCGCCACCACCAGGCAATGGGCCTTTCCCTAATCCGCTACCACCGCCGACTGGAGGCAAAATATCCCACCTCCAAATATTATAGCTGACTATGAGGCGAGAATGCAACAACAGAACAACGCGCTGGTGCTCTTACAACAGCAAGTAACCCAGATGATGGCAGAGAGAAATCGCCCTCGTAATTGAACCTTAGGAGAAGTTGACAACATCAATGACTTCTATCAGAATCGATCAGCTATAGTAGTTCCACCAGTACCGGCAGGTGAGAGGAGAAACGCAGATGTGAGATCATCTACCATTAGTTTGGTACAGCAGAGTGCTTTCCATGGATTGCAGAATGAGAATCCTCTGAGACACATCGAGAAGTTTGAAGCTTTGGTTGATATGATTCAAGCTACAGGAGCTAGCCTAGAGCCTCTGAGACACATCGAGAAGTTTGAAGCTTTGGTTGATATGATTCAAGCTACAGGAGCTAGCCTAGAGTACTTTCGCTGTACACTTTTTCAGTTCTCATTAGCTGGAAAAGCAGAGCAGTGGTTAGCATCTCTACCTCCAGGATCGTTGACTACATGGGCTGAGTGCAAAGCAGCGTTTCTGAAACGGTATTTCACTAAGGGAAAGACAGCTCAGCTGAGGAGTAGGATATCTGGTTTCAAACAGATGGATGGAGAATCATTTACTGAAGCTTGGGGAAGATTCAAGGAATATATTAGGGAATGCCCACATCACAGCTTTATGGAGGAGCAGCTGATGAGAATCTTTTATGATGGAGTGGATTGGGCATACAAGATTGCTTTGAATTTGGCCAGCAAAGGAGACTTTGCTACTCTAAGTTCGGATGAGGCTAGAGAGTTAGTGGACAATATGGCATCCTCTTTGGAAGAAAGCAGTCCTGAATATGATAGGAAGAAGAAGGTGAACAGTGTAAGTACTCCTTCACTTGAAGAGATTGCAGCACAGGTGCAAGAACTTTTTAGGATATCCGGAGCCAATAAGGAAGTACACATGGTTGGAGAATCAGAAACCGGGAACTATCAAGAACCTGTAGAGGCCTATGCAGAAAACACAGAAGAAGTTAGTTATATAAATGGGCAGGGATATGGACAGAATAGAGGTTACAACCCCAATTTCAGAAACCATCCCAATCTATCCTACAGGAGCACCAATGTCGCCAACCCCCAGGACCAAGTCTACCCTCCAGCGCCTCAGAACCAGCAGCAACAGCCTAAGCAGTATGCACCTAATCCGAGTTTCCAGCCACAGCAGAACCAAGGGTACCAAAACCAGCAGGGATTCCAGAACAACTTTGTGCCACAGTACCAGCCTAGACCGTTCAACAACCAAGGGCAGAGCAACCAGCAGAACTATGCACCAAGAGCCCCTCAGCAAATGCAGAACAACTCACCTCCTGCACAGCAGCCACGAACCACATTAGAAGATATCAAGCAATTGTTCTTCAATGGACATATGGAGATGACTAAGACTATGCAGGAAGTGAAGAGTGAGATCAGGAGCACTAGAACTGAGCTGGAGAACAAGCTAGACGCCTTGGAGACACGTGTGAAGATGGCTGAGACACAAGTTGCTCAAACTGCTGAGAACATGAAGAGACAGCCAGGATCTTTGCCTGGAAGAGGAGAAAACCCGAGGAAAGACATGTGTGTTGTAGCTAAAGCTGTGCCAGCTAAGGATCCTAGCATGTGTGATGATGAACAGGATGTTGATGTTGTGCGTAAGGTGGAAAAGTTAGGAGATCCAGGTCCTTTGAACTTGCAAATCGAGATACAGGGTAAGACTTTTACAGATTGTTTGTGTGATCTCGGTGCAAGTGTGAATTTAATGTCTAATTCTGCTGCTAAGAGCATTGGATTGTGTGATCTTGAGCCTACGAACATTTCTATGAGATTTGCTGATAGTTCAGAGAAGTTACCCCTAGGAGTAGCAGTTGATTTGCCTGTGAAGATAGATAGGGTGCATGTTCCTACAGATTTTGCTGTCTTGGAGCTGGAGAATGAGACCAAGGAAACGATCATCTTGGGAAGACCCTTTTTGAACACAACTGGAGCAGTGATCAACACTAGGGAAGGATCAGTAGTGCTAGATTTGAGGATGAAGGATAAGGAACCATGGGAAAGGGAACAACCGATAGATCCATGTGATGGAACATCCAGCTATATAGTCAGCTTGGTAGAGGCGTCTCGCCCAAGGTTTCCAACAGGAGAAGATGAATGGTTGAAGATGAGACCTGATATAGGCACAACCACAGACCCTCATGATGAAGAGATCCAGCTGGGATTGGAACATTCATGCAAGAAGAAAATGGGAAGTGTTGCACCGTCAGGATTCCGGTCTGTTACCAGACCACCAGACCCTTCTCAATCTTGAGACCTCCAAAGTCTAGCTAATGACTTAAAAGAAGCGCTTCGTGGGAGGCAACCCACGCATCTGTGTAAATATTTCTTCTTTAGTTTTTCGTTCTCTTTTTAGGATTTTGATTTCAAGTACTAACCCACTAATGTTTAGCTGTGAGTTTGGGAGTTCATCTCTAGTGTGCAGGAACAGGAGTACGAGACTTAGACGGATATTAGAAGTTGGTATCTGAAGCCAATTTGGTTGGGCAGCTGCGTGGCCCGACGATTCACAACACTTGGTGAAAGTTACGTCACATTGGTACCCCAGTTCGACCGAATCAACATATAGTTCGGTCGAACCAAGGCTCTGTTCGCCCGCTGAAGGGTAGCAAAAATCATCCGGATGTAAGGTGGACTGAATTCGACCGAATTCAGATACGATTCGCTCGCTGGAGGGTATCGAAAAACACCAGAGAGCTACTGCATATCCTGTTCGCCCGAACAACGGATTCGTTCGACCGAATTGGGTCCTCAATTCGGCCGAATTCAGGAATGATTCGCCCGCTGGAGGGTATCGAAAAACATCCCCGAATTGGGTCCTCAATTCGGCCGAATTCAGGAATGATTCGCCCGCTGGAGGGTATCGAAAAACATCCGAGAGCTATTGCACATTCTGTTCGCCCGAACTAAGGTAAAATTCGACCGAATTTGGTCAGAATTCGACCGAATTCACGATTGATTCGCCCGCTCACGTATGCCAAAAATCACCCGAGAGCAATCAGGTATGATTCGACCGAACCGAAAGGTAATTCGGTCGAACCCAGGTACGTAAATTTCCTTTATTGCAGCTTAATTCGACCGAACCAAAACCCA
>CM071717.1:29822673-29835814 GCA_036630335.1 Physaria fendleri
GAATAATATATCATAAAATTGCTAGTATATATGTACACGTAAAAATTTAAAATTCAAATAAAATCATTATAAATAAAATTAATTGACTACTCGCTAGCCCATAAACCGTGAAACCCCATCGGAAAAGTCAAATTCTTTGGAACCTCTAATCTGCACACGACCGCATTGGCTTCACCGATCTTCTTAGCATCCAGAATCACAAGGTAACATCTCTCCACCGAAACCGCATACTATAAGATGATAGATTTTGTTAGGAGATCAAATAGACGGTGAAGATGGTTCTCCATGATTATGAGAATAAAGAAGAATCCAGAAGATTATGTAGATATTTCATTTATAGCGTACCTCGACCACGAGAATATAACCATCGTCCTCTTCTTCTTTACTTGAGTTTGTCGGGACAAACATGGGTTCACCAACAAATCTTCTAGCTCCGGTCGACCAAGTACGAACAACGTTCGAATCCAAGTCAAACTTCACGACCATATCGAACGGGAAATGAGGAAGTTCGCCTCGAGTGTCGACCAAGTACGAACAACGTTCGAATCCAAGTCAAACTTCACGACCATATCGAACGGGAAATGAGGAAGTTCGCCTCGAGTTCCCGACGAGGCTGCACAATACATGTACTTATTCTTTTTTCCAGACCAAGATGGGTTTATAACCGGAAAATCTGAAGGCTTGTTCCAACCATTTAGAGGCTCTACATCACAACTCTTGCAATCGCCTGAATTGTCTAAAGTCATAGACACGTTAACTAAATGTGGAAGTAGTTTATCGTCTCCTCGATTTAGATTCATAACCGAAGGATCTAGCTTGTTGCTTTGCCAATTGTATCGTTTATCGTCTCCTCGATTTAGATTCATAACCGAAGGATCTAGCTTGTTGCTTTGCCAATTGTATCCTGCAATATTCAATCATTTTTAGATTCATAACCGAAGGATCTAGCTTGTTGCTTTGCCAATTGTATCCTGCAATATTCAATCATTCTCTCATATCAGATATGAACAAGTATATGTTATGAGAGATGTAACAGCCTGATCTAGCTGAAGAACTCAGACGTAATATTTTGATCGCAGAACAAAATTTTTTAACAACGAGTACTCACCCGCCGCTGTTAATCCTTTTACAGGTAAGAATTTAAATACGGTTCTTTGTCATTTATTTTGGCGGAAAACTGTTTAAAGAAAGTTTAGGACCAAACCTTACTGTTTGGGTTTTTCAGCGAGATCGGGCTATTATAAAAGGTTTTTATATGGTAACTTGGTAACTTACCAAACATCTTTTGGAAAAAAAGGTTTTTATATGGTAACTTGGTAACTTACCAAACATCTTTTGGAAATCAAACCAACGGTAAGAACAAGCAGAAGCTTGTATCTGAATCTTTAAATCGCCATTATCTTCTCTAGTCTCATAAGCGTTTCCCGAGTGTATTAGCCATAACTGAGAAGACATTTCGACAGGAACTCTCCAGTCTCGATCTCCCATAGATTTGTCGGAAAATCTAGGGAGGAGATAAATCGGAGAATTCTCGTTGCTTGGGTTTAAAGACAAGGCTGATACCATTGGTGAAACTCCACACATCGCCGCCATGGAACCTAAGAACATATAGATACATATTATCAAGACCGGTCTTGAGCACAAACAGAACAAACACCTGTTTTTCGGTCAAGTATTATTTCTTCGTGTAAATGACTTGTAATAGAAGTAAATGTAGGTTATTACCAATTGGATTAAGCTTAACGCGATTAGCAAAGAGTATGTAATGAGTATCAGTGAAGGCCCAATCATGAATCATCATATGATCATCGATCTTGAATTCTTTCATTTGTATCAACTTGAATTCCGAATCATACTCTGTAAAATAGTTATTTGTCATTACATTACAATAATAGTTATTTTTCCATAATGTTTCTAAAGAATTAAAAGACTATTATTTTACCACAAAATGTGAAGTTGCTTCGAGGTAAAAGCATATCTTCTGCGTTACAAGTGACCGTTAAAAGCCTATCTCTTCGACCATCGATTTTGTAATGTGACAAGAACCGTTTTGGTGGCATCTTAAATACACCTACATATATAAATTAAAATTTAGTGTAATAACAATTGTACTTTATTCGATAAATACAATTTTTACCAATTTTTTTCAAAAAATAACCCCAAAATATGATTAGCTTGCCCTTACATGATTTAGATTCATAACCGAAGGATCTAGCTTGTTGCTTTGCCAATTGTATCCTGCAATATTCAATCATTTGTCTCATATCAGATATGAACAAGTATATGTTATGAGAGATGTAACAACCTGATCTAGCTGAAGAACTCAGACGTAATATTTTGATCGCAGAACAAAATTTTTTAACAACGAGTACTCACCCGCCGCTGTTAATCCTTTTACAGGTAAGAATTTAAATACGGTTCTTTGTCATTTATTTTGGCGGAAAACTGTTTAAAGAAAGTTTAGGACCAAACTTTACTGTTTGGATTTTTCAGCGAGATCGGGCTATTATAAAAAGGTTTTTATATGGTAACTTGGTAACTTACCAAACATCTTTTGGAAATCAAACCAACGGTAAGAACAAGCAGAAGCTTGTATCTGAATCTTTAAATCGCCATTATCTTCTCTAGTCTCATAAGCGTTTCCCGAGTGTATTAGCCATAATTGAGAAGACATTTCGACAGGAATTCTCCAGTCTCGATCTCCCATAGATTTGTCGGAAAATCTAGGGAGGAGATAAATCGGAGAATTCTCGTTGCTTGGGTTTAAAGACAAGGCTGATACCATTGGTGAAACTCCACACATCGCCGCCATGGAACCTAAGAACATATAGATACATATTATCAAGACCGGTCTTGAGCACAAACAGAACAAACACCTGTTTTCGGTCAAGTATTATTTCTTCGTGTAAATGACTTGTAATAGAAGTAAATATAGGTTATTACCAATTGGATTAAGCTTAACGCGATTAGCAAAGAGTATGTAATGAGTATCAGTGAAGGCCCAATCATGAATCATCATATGATCATCGATCTTGAATTCTTTCATTTGTATCAACTTGAATTCCGAATCATACTCTGTAAAATAGTTATTTGTCATTACATTACAATAATAGTTATTTTCCATAATGTTTCTAAAGAATTAAAAGACTATTATTTTACCACAAAATGTGAAGTTGCTTCGAGGTAAAAGCATATCTTCTGCGTTACAAGTGACCGTTAAAAGCCTATCTCTTCGACCATCGATTTTGTAATGTGACAAGAACCGTTTTGGTGGCATCTTAAATACACCTACATATATAAATTAAAATTTAGTGTAATAACAATTGTACTTTATTCGAAAAATACAATTTTTACCAATTTTTTTCAAAAAATAACCCCAAAATATGATTAGCTTGCCCTTACATGACTTCAAATATAAAAATTATGTTAACAGACATAATCGATCCACAAATACAATGATCATTTTAATACGTTGTTAACAGACATAATCGATCCACAAATACAATGATCATTTTAATACGTCTTGACGCTCTCAAACGTATAATTATGATGTAGACATCTACAAGCGTATTTATCAGTTCATAGCATAGTTATGCCTTTGGACGTCCACATACGTGTTTATCATAAACACAATAGCATAAATATTGACGTATTTATATGTTGTGGCTATGACAAGACATATGCATTGACCAGATAATTAGAATATCATGTTAAGACATGATATTTATTTATTTTTCTTTCTTATGGTATATTTTTAAAAGTCAACGAAAAAAAAAGTAGTATTTAGGATGTTTTTCTCCTAAATATCCCTAAATTTTAACTATATAGTTTTTTTTGTTTACCTTAATTATTTTTACGCCGCTGTCTGAATAATGGACTACAAGCTTTAAATTTAATCAAACCATTACCTTGAAGTATAGGTTTCAACAAACCCGCGGCTCTGTCCCATAAATCATGACCACCAAAATCTCTGTCGGAAAAACCATCATCAGCATCACAACCGTTGATCTCAAATCTCCCAACAGTATCCAACGAACCAGAATCAATCTCATAAGGTTCACCACCTTCCCACAAACAAAACAACCTCCCAGCCCATTTCAAAACACTAGTATTAGCAACATCGTCTGTGAATAGTCCTGGACCAGCTAAATAGTAAGTACCGGTAGGGAAATTAACCGGGATTGAACCCTGGACTGTTTTGATTTGGATTGGTTTGGTTGTTTCTGAACGTTGTGAGATGAATAGTGATTGGTAGTCTCGGAAAGCGGATGATGTGGACTCGTCGAGGGTTGTTCCGGTAGGGGGTAAAGTGGTTTCGGGTATGGAGATTGATATGGTGGCTCGTGGTGGTGTAAGTGGTTGTTGAGGGGTAAAGTGGTTTCGGGTATGGAGATTGATATGGTGGCTCGTGGTGGTGTAAGTGGTTGTTGAGCTTGGTGGTGATGGATGGGTGGAGAATTTATTGGTGGAAGGAATTTGGGCGGGATTGGGAGAGACATTTTGGTTAACATTTTTTTTGTAATATGAAGATTATAGTGATGTATTCAAAGCATATGTTATATATAGAGTTTAGTCCTCGACATAAATAGTTGATACTTGTTTCGTATCCGCTTTGTAAAATCAAATATTACATTCTGTTCAAGCCAAATAATAAGTCGGGTTATGTTATTATTTGTAAGGTAAATAACATGTACAATCCAAAAACTTTTTTTAGTAATTGCCTCATTATTGGTCTCGTATCTATTACTCGTTAATTTTTTTTTTTGTTACTCATATAAAAATTACTTGTTACCTATAAAAAAAAACTCTTCGTTATATAAATTTTATCTGGTATGTAAAATATACTTGTTATTTATAAAATATATTTACTATTCACCAAAAAAATAACTGTAATCAAACATAAAAATAAAAAATAAACGGAACAAAAAATTTTGAAAAAAAATGAAACAATTATTCGTTATTTACAAGTATTTATATCCGCCAGATAAATATTCGTAAATTATGAGATATTTGACAAATACTTATTTTGGCGAATACTTTTTTCCGATAAATCAAGTCTCGTCAAGCAAAACTAAGTAATAAAACGGACAAAATTGCAAGTATCCGTCTTGTGTAATTCTTTTTTTAGTAATTACCTCATTATTGGTCTCGTATCAATTACTAGTTACTTATTTTTCTGTTACTCATATAAAAATTACTTGTTATCTATAAAAAAAATCTTCGATATATAAATTTTATCTGATATGTAAAAAATACTTGTTATTTATAAAATATATTAATTACCGCAAAAAGTACTTACTATTCACCAACAAAATAACTGTAATTAAACATAAAAAATAAAAAAAATAAACGGAACAAATAATTTTGAAAAAAATAAAATAATTATTCGTTATTTGCAAGTACTTGTATCCACCAGATAAATACTCGTAAATTATGAGATATTTGATAAATACTTATTTTGGCGGATACTTATTTCCGATAAATCAAATATTAAATCAAAAAATAGTTATTACTCATCAAGCAAAACTAAGTAATAAAACGGACAAAATTGCAAGTATCCGTCTTGTGTCCGGTCCTAAGAGATTTTATACTCAAAAATGTCTATGATATGTATGGATACGTGGCTGTGTGCATGCTAGGGAACGAACTATGGTGGTTGAGAAAAGGTTGGGAGTGATTTTGTGGAAGACATGAGCAAATTGCTAGGGAACGAACTATGGTGGTTGAGAAAAGGTTGGGAGTGATTTTGTGGAAGACATGAGCAAATCTGGAAATTCCACAATGGCAGACATAATTCTAAGCCATTGCTTTATGTTGTTTAATATAAATACAACTTAATTAGTGTCATTAGTACATAGAAGTTGGATCTTAGTGAATACTATTGCGTGACGCGACATATTACAGTTAATTAATTAAACTAATTTCTAGTTGTTGCTCATGAAACTGACAAAATTATTGTTAATATTCACTCATAATATTGAATTTTTCAAGTTATAGGAAAAGCTGTGTAATTTAATATCACCGACACTTCACACCTTGATCCTAATGATTAGACCTGGATTTTTATGGTAAACCGAACAAACAGAATCTTTGAACCAAAAATTAGGTGAATCGAATTGAAATATACGTGAATAATAGATTAACAGGTACATAATTACTTTTTTTTTGGAATTTGGTTTTTTTGGTTTAAACACCTAGAAAACCGAAACTGTTATTAAAAAAAAATATTAGAAAAATATGATTGGCCGATAAATTCAAAAAAGTTATTCGGTTTTAGCTGATAACCCAAAAACCCTGAACTGAAAAAATCGAATGGAAACTAAAATTTTATTTGATTTTCCTGTAAAAAAATCATATATAAAAACCGAAAAACCAAATATTCAGTCCTACTAATGATAGTTTATGTTGTATGTATGTGATTATGTTGTAAACAATTAAAATACTAATAAGAGTTCTTTTTTTTTACTTTGTATAAAAATCTCCACTAACATATAGATTTGTTTTTTGTGCGTCAATTCCATTGGCTTAATCAATAAATATTTTTGTTTTGAAAGAAGCTTAGAATCGACCCACCAATTCCATTGGCTTAATCAATAAATATTTTTGTTTTGAAAGAAGCTTAGAATCGACCCACTTTGAAATAAAATAAAATACTTTTTGAGAGTTGAGACTGAAACAATAAAAAATTGATAAAGAAACTCATTATGGTTTCGGGTTTCAACGTTAAAATCATACAACACCTCATTCATATGTCTTCAGTTTGGAGAACATTAAGAGACAAGTCTTCGGAATAATGATCTTTAATTAACCATGTCAAACCATAGGGTGTCCATATTTTATAATTTATTAAGTATTGGCCATTATATCATTTTTACATGTTTTGATTTTGTAAGATTATTAAATTGGCTAGTTAGATACTCCTTCATACATGGTAGTTTTAAACCGTTAACGTTGTTGTGTAATTAAATTATTATTAAATTGGCTAGTTAGATACTCCTTCATACATGGTAGTTTTAAACCGTTAACGTTGTTGTGTAATTAAATTCTGCTTTGTACTTTTGTACATATGTATGCGGCTATTCCAATCTAAATTTTAATAGACAAATTAAGGTTTTCAAATTAGGATAACCCTAGATCGCTTTACCATTTTCAAAAATTAAATTTAAATTTTTTTTTTGTAATTTTGTATATATAAGTATGGATTTTCCGATCGAAATTTTAATAGATAAATCGACATTTTCCAAATAGGATAACCCTAGATTGTTTTACTATTTTCAAATTTAATTTTGTTAAATTAAGTTCTGTTTTTATAATTTTGTACACATATGTGTACAGCTATTCCGATCCAAAATTTAATAGACAAATCGGCATTTTCAAAATAGTATAATCCTAGATCTATTTTGTGAAATTAAATTATGTTTTTTAATTTTGTAGACATATGTGTATGGTTCTTTCGATCAAAAATTTAATAGACAAAACGACATTTTACAAATAGGATAACCCTGGATTTTTTGTTTACCATTTTCAAATTTATTTTTGCGAAATTGAATTTTGTTTTGTATACATATGTGTACGACTCTTCCGATCCAAATTTTAATAGACATCGACATTTTCAAAATAGGATAATCTTAAATCTTTTTGTGAAATTGAATTCTGTTTTGTAATTTTGTACAAATAATAATGATATTTTAATAAAACTTAACTGTTAATCCATTTATAATCTGACAAGTGTAGAACCTAACTTAAAATTGATTCTTAAAGTCCTGATTTAAGAACTAGATACATGTTGTTTCTTTCACTGTTTCATTTTTTATTATTTTTATTTGTTTGAGAGACTCTCTTAAAATCCTCCAATGGAGGTGCCCTAAGATTATTGAATTGGCTAGTTAGATACTCCTTCATACATGGTAGTTTTAAACCGTTAACGTTGTTGTGTAATTAAATTTTGTTTTGTACTTTTGTACATATGTATGCAGCTATTCCAATCTAAATTTTAATAGAAAAATTAAGGTTTTCAAATTAGGATGACCCTAGATCGCTTTTCCATTTTCAAAAATTAAATTAATTTTTTTTTGTAATTTTGTATATATAAATATGAATTTTCCGATCGAAATTTTAATAGATAAATAGACATTTTTCAAATAGGATAACCCTAGATTGTTTTACTATTTTCAAATTTAAATCTATGCAATTATACATTTTTAATAAAAACATAGAATGTTAAATTTATATGTAAATTATATGATACACTCGAGTATCAGGAATTTATATATTAATTAATTATATTAATTAATTATATTAATTAACTTAATACCATTTGTGAACTTCGTATATTTTATTTATGTTTTACTTTCGTTATCCTTTTGTTTTACCTATATTTTATTCTAGTTTTGAGACATTTTCAAAATAGGATAATCTTAAATCTTTTTGTGAAATTGAATTCTGTTTTGTAATTTTGTACACACATGTGTACGGCTGTTATGATCCAAATTTTAATATACAAATCGACATTTTCCAAATAGGATAACCCTAGATCCTTTTTATGAAATTAAATTATGTTTTGTAATTTTGTAGTTATATATGTATAAATTCATATATTAAAATATCTGATGAGAATCTAATAAATCTAAAAGTACCTGATCTATGCAATTATACATTTTTAATAAAAACATAGAATGTTAAATTTATATGTAAATTATATGATACACTCGAGTATCAGGAATTTATATATTAATTAATTATATTAATTAATTATATTAATTAACTTAATACCATTTGTGAACTTCGTATATTTTATTTATGTTTTACTTTCGTTATCCTTTTGTTTTACCTATATTTTATTCTAGTTTTGATTTTGTGTTACTAATTTTTTGATTTTGTTTTGATTTTATTTTACTTATATTTTACTTTTATTTTGATTTTGTGTGGCTTTTGTTTTACTTATATTTTAATTATTATTTCTTATATTTTACTTATGTTTTACTTTCGTTTTTCTTTTGTTTACCTATATTTTACTCTAGATTTCTTATATTTTACTTATGTTTTACTTTCGTTTTTCTTTTGTTTACCTATATTTTACTCTAGTTTTGATTTTGTGTTACTAATGTTTTGATTTTGTTTTGATCTTTTGTTTACCTATATTTTACTCTAGTTTTGATTTTGTGTTACTAATGTTTTGATTTTGTTTTGATTTTATTTTACTTATGTTTTAATTTTATTTTGATTTTGTTTGGATTTTGTTTTACTTATGTTTTACTTTTATTTTGATTTTTTTTCTTTTATTTACTATTTTTTATTTTGGTTTCCTTTAATTTACTTATGTTTTACTTATGTTTTGTTTTCGTTTTTTCGGTTATAAGAAAGTAATTACATAAAATTGTAATAATAATTATTAAGTTTAAAAAATACTTGTATTTATATTTTTAGATATAAAATATTAATTGTTTAATTTTAGTCAACAACTTACTTTTATATTTACTAATATTTTAGAATTACAATTAAGAAATAAACATTAAAGTATCGCTAATAATCAATCTATTTCATCTAAAAAGTCAAATATCATTAGTAAGAAAAAAAAAACTCTAGGACCAACTGTTTTTTTTAAAATTAATAATCTAACTTAATAGTCTAACTTAATATTATCAAAATAGGATGTTTTGTTTTCGTTTTTTCGGTTATAAGAAAGTAATTACATAAAATTGTAATAATAATTATTAAGTTTAAAAAATACTTGTATTTATATTTTTAGATATAAAATATTAATTGTTTAATTTTAGTCAACAACTTACTTTTATATTTACTAATATTTTAGAATTACAATTAAGAAATAAACATTAAAGTATCGCTAATAATCAATCTATTTCATCTAAAAAGTCAAATATCATTAGTAAGAAAAAAAAAACTCTAGGACCAACTGTTTTTTTTAAAATTAATAATCTAACTTAATAGTCTAACTTAATATTATCAAAATAGGTTAACATTAAAAAAATTAGAAAATTTGAAATCAACGGTTAGATTAAAATAACTTAATACATGCCAATATTTTATGAGTTATCCACTTGATACGTGGTATGGCCACGTTAAACGTGTTATTCATTATAAAATAAGATAATATTCTTATTTTTACAAAAATGGTATGGCCACGTTAAACGTGTTATTCATTATAAAATAAGATAATATTCTTATTTTTACAAAAATAATCTGTGTATATGTGTATGACTCGGTATTTTCCAAATAGGATATGATAACCTTGATCACTTTAATATTTCAAATTTACTTTTGTGAAATTAATTATAGATGATTTTGTAATTTTATAAATAAATGGAGGACTAATGGTGGGAGAAAATTAGTGCAACAAAAAATAGTTATATATATAATAAAAATATACTTTATTATGATTATAAGTTTGATTAAATGTTTTAATATTTAATCCCATATCAATCAAATTAAAGGAGATTGAGGTAGGTCCAATGTGTTAATTCTCATCATTTGAGCCATTGATCCGAATCTGCTTACGTCATACATTACACCACTTGTCACATTTTGTAGTTATGTTATGTGATTATTTTTATGACAAAAAAAAGTTATGTGCTTTATTTAATGGGCTTTTTTATAATTATCTTAGTTTATTGTACATATATTTCTTTTTTCGGCTTTTCTCCTAAATTTATTTCTCGCATTTTATCATTATTTTATTTTATTTTAGTTTCTTCTACATATATTTCTTTTTTTGATTTTTTTTAACATTTTATCATTATTTTATTTTATTTTAGTTTCTTCTACATATATTTCTTTTTTTGATTTTTTTTAAGATTTATTTCCCTTTTCTCTAAGATTTATTTTCCTTTTTTTATAGATTTATTTCTCCAAATAGTTTTTTTATATTTATCTTAGTTTCTCTACATATATTAATTTTTCGGATTTTCTCCTACATTTATTTCTCGCGTTTTATCATTACTTCATTTTATTTTAGTTTTTTTCTACATATATTTATTTTTTTGGATTTTCTCTAAGATTTATTTCCTCAAATGGGTTTTTTATACTTATCTTAATTACTTCTATATATATTTCTTTTTTGGGGTTTTCTACTAGAATTATTTCTCGCATTTTATTATTATTTTACTTTATTTTTGTTTTACCTATATTTCTTTTTCTTTTTAGATTTTCTCTAAGATTTATTTCCCCCAAATGAATTTTTTATACTTATCTTAGTTTCTTCTACATATATTTCCTTTTCCAGCTTTTCTCCTAAATTTATTTCCTATGTTTTTATTGTTATTTTACTTTATTTTTATTTGTTTATACTTATTTTAGTTTTCATGAAAAATATATTTTAGTTTATTCTACATATATTCTGTTTTGATTTTTATATGAGATTTATTTTAGTTTATTCTACATATATTCTGTTTTGAAAAAAAAAACAACAACAAAATTGATCTAAGACCTTATAAATGGTTCTAGATCTTGATATTCCTCGATTATTGTTCTTGATCTCCTCCAGGATTATTGTTGTTGTTGTGCAGCTTACTAACATATCTTTTACAGTACATTAGATATCTCCTGTCGTGCACAAGCCTCGGGTCATCCGGAATCGGGTAACGAGGCAGTGGTGGGTGAGACACGTACATAGGCGGTATGTTATCATCCTTGAACACGACTTTACCCCACAAGTTCTTCAAACTTCCATCAGGGTATGATACTCCAGGATCCACATATACGCTTCGCACTTTACCCGGATGCCTCCTACAATAAACGTAAATCGAGCTGTTTGAATATATATTGTATCAACAAGCGCGATATAAAATGAATTCAGGTTACACGTACCTTTCGAAATACCTCCGGACTTCAGGATAAAACACAGGAAAATTATTTGAAAATGTTAGGAAGAGACAGTATCTATCGGGAATGAACGGTCTTGCATTTGGATTGAGAGCCATGACTTTACTCTTGTCTTCTGTTGAAAAATGAGTGATACAAAAGGTCTTGCATTTGGATTGAGAGCCATGACTTTACTCTTGTCTTCTGTTGAAAAATGAGTGATACAAAAGGTTGTGTTCTGATGAGAGTTTATATAGAGGATATGTTATCTAGAGATGCAACGGTTGGGAAATTAGATAATGATTAAATTTTCATTTATCTTATCAAATCAGCAGATCATAATGTTAATTTTACAGTAGATAATGATTAAATTTTCATTTATCTTATCAAATCAGCAGATCATAATGTTAATTTTACAGCTGTCCGTTTTATAAGAAATCTAAACTTTAATTTAAATATTATCTAAAATAATTTACGAGGTTTCTTTTTTTTTGTTGAATTATGTATTTTTTTTTTTATAATTGAGGAGTCATATTTTTACAAAATTAAATTTTCTGTGATTTGAAAATTCGTAACTTTTCAAAGTATCGAATAAGATAACTAAATTATAAAATATAGATAAATCTCTCAAGAACAAAGCTTGAGATTCGTAATATATATTCACACATGATTGATTGATTATATGTGAATCTGAACTGCTAAATTATAATCATGATTTCAAATATGACTTGTTTTTCAACCATTTCAAACAAAGCATAGTTCAATATAATGATAAACTGTGGAAATACATTTTGAAATGTGGTTACATTTCATGAAGAAATTGAAAAACGAGATTGATCTATGACCACAATTGGTTCTAGATCTTCGTATTCCCAGATTATTGAGAATGCGGAGGTGGTGGAGGAGGAGCTCCTCCGGGATTGTTGGTGTTGACAAGGCTACTATCAAATCTTTTGAAATGTATAGGATATCCTGGTTTTGCGTCAAAGGTTTGTGCTGGAAACCTATAGAACATATGAACAGGTATTCTTGGATCGTTGAACACCACCTTACCCCACAATTTCTTCCTATCACCTTCAGGTCCAGGTTTATACACCACCTTACCCCACAATTTCTTCCTATCACCTTCAGGTCCAGGTTTATGGACATATACACTTCTGACTTGACCCGGATACATCCTGATCATCACACATATACACATAAATCATTTAAAAGATGCAATTAACGACCCAAAATAAACGTAAATCGAATAAATAACCCTTTCATGAATTCAGGTTACACTTACGCCCTGAAAAGGTCTCGGACTTCTTCATATTCAAGAGGA
>CM071717.1:29864544-29874782 GCA_036630335.1 Physaria fendleri
TTGGAAGAACAGAGTGTAAGGGACATATGTTATGTTCAGGGCTCAGGAGATCGCAATACAGTAAAAGGAATAAGATCCTCCTCAAGCAATAAAATATATTAAGCCTTTATTTTCTTCCAATATGAATAGCAGGGAATGCTAAGTACGATATCAACAGAGAGAGAGAGAGGTACCTGAATAGTCAGAAAAACAGCTACCGAAGTAAGACGTTGCTTGGGTTATATAAGAAGCAGCTTCATTGAGAGCTGGTAACGAATTAAATAATTGTGGTGGAACATTACTGTCTCCGGTTTGACCACCCTGCCTCTAAAAATTACTAATATTAGACAGACAGTCTCTTGCACAGAGAAGCAAACATTACCAACATCCTCTTCATCCCTATCTAAATAATTCAATTAATTTCTGTTGATATGAAACCTTATTGCAAAGAAAACTTTCTGCTGACTCCAAAGAGAATCACATTAAGATGAGTATAAAGCAAGTATATGTCCTGAAATATTATCTACAAAAGTGAGAAAAGGGGCCACAATACTTACAACAAGAGGCGTGGCAGATTCTCCATCTCCGGATTGACCAGCTTCTCCCATTCTGATCAATTTCTAACAACATAAACAAAGACATAATTAAACAGAAGTATTAGATGTGAAAAAACTAAAATTCTTCCTATATTCAATGCCAAGGAAAGGAATTAACAAGTAAAGAAGAATTACAAAGACTAAAGAGCCTCTGATTGCTAATCCAACAAGTAAAGAAGAATTACAAAGACTAAAGAGCCTCTGATTGCTAATCCAAATTATCAATTTCAAAGTCAAGTAAAGAAGAATTACAAAGACTAAAGAGCCTCTGATTGCTAATCCAAATTATCAATTTCAAAGTTAAAGTTCCTAAACAGCTTCCATGTTTCTATAAACGGAAAGCAACAAAAAGCAAACAACGACTTAAACTAACATATAAAAATACGAAATTAGAAAGAACTTGAGAAACGGAAATCCAGCGGTAAGAAGTCTCGATTCCGGTTAATAAAACGGCAAGCAACCTTAAGATTCGAGAACATGCAAGTGAAAATCTATTTATCGACGCCAAACCCTAAATTTTCTCAATCAGCAACAGCCACAAAACAAAGTCGATGCCAGGATCCAAAAATCAGCCAACATATTTGCGAAGAACCAAATCAGAATTCAGGAATTAAAAAAAAAAATCAGGATTGGGGAAGCAAGAAAAAGTACCTGTAGCTTCAAGAATGTGGGATCAAAACTAAACATACGTACAACGTCAAGCCAGTTCCAAGGAATCGGATCATTTCCTAAGCCGCGGGGAAAAGAAACCTCGAGAACAAATTAAAACGCGATTTCAATTTTGACGACCAAAGAGGTCAGAGGCAGTGGAAACGCAACACGTGTACATTGACTCAGATATCAAAGATGATTACAAGGATACAAGATTAGGCTCTGAATATTGTAATATAGGGCCTAATTATATGCCTTACAAGAACATATGGGCCTCGTTATCTGCGTTACAAGTTACAACAACAAACGACATCGTATTATAATACAGTGAAGTGGAGACTTGAGAATTGCATTACGGAGATCGACGGTAATAGTAACTGTCAGAAAGTTAGAAAACGGCGGAGATAAGTAAGCTTGTGGATTATCTAATTGAAGAAGACGGCCGAAGAAGGATTAAAAAAAAACTTACACGTATATTTTGACGGCAAAGATGGAGGAGTATTTTCGAAGAAGTCGCTCAACAGTGTACCATTGAGATCGGTCTGATCCGTCTTGGTAACCAATACGTGGCATGTGGAGTGAGGCTTTTTAAGAAAAACAAACGTTAAGCTCTTCGGGGGACTTTTCAGAATAACATGAAAGAGCTGAAGAAAGCAATAACGTTTTCATACCTGATTTCAGAGAAGCGGAGAATGAAGCTTTGGCCAAGCAACGTTCAAAGCAATAACGTTTTCATACCTGATTTCAGAGAAGCGGAGAATGAAGCTTTGGCCAAGCAACGTTCAAGATCTGGAATTGAAATGTTACTACGTGGGACTTTGCGCCTTGGGTTGTAAGATTGTGTAACCGCAAGTGCCACCCATAGGGGTTTCTTTTCTTCTGTGGTTTGTTGGTCATCATTGTCTGAATAACACAAAACAACGAGGGGTATGAGAACTCCGAGAGGTCAAGGAAATTAGAAGAAAAAAGCATTGAAAGGTTGCTGACCATCAATTTTAATGAGATGCAGGTTTCCAAGGTGAAGGTCTTTAAACTCAGATGCTCGGTGATACGCATCAGGCACTGTATTGGAAAGTTTTGACAGAGCATCAAACATTCCCCCACGTCCCCAGTTTCCAGAGTCATCAACACAGCTGCCATAAATCAATATTTTGAAGTTTTAGAGCTACTTGAGATTTGGTATTTTAGTAGAAGAATGATAATGATGTTTCACCTGAATATGATTGCTGGCTCGCCAGAGACAGTTGATGGATTTGTACAGTCTCCATAAACAAAGTGAACAGATCCTGCATTTGAGCTGGAGTCAACATCATCAGGGAAAATCGGTTCTTCCACAGATAAAGACCGATAACCGTGTTCTTCCCAGGTGGCTAACTTCTTCTCTTCTGCCTTTTTCCTTGCAGCCTCAACTCTCAATTGTCTTTCCTCAGATAAGTTCTTTCTATTTCCCAAATCCAGAATTGTTTCATTTTTGCATGATCGTGAAGCTTCCTTTAATTTCTCAACCCATGCAAGGTAAGAAGCTTCATCAAGCTCGGTGTCCAGACTTGTAGATGATGAATTTTCTCGCAAAGTGTCACTCGAATTAATTTCAAATTTTCTGGTTTCCTTATCTGGTTCACCATTTTGACGTACTGCAACAACTTTCTCAGCAAGAGAACTTATTTCTACCATTTTCAGGTTATCGGATTCTTCACTATGAATCTCCCCAGGATCAAACCTTTGTAAACCAAACACTAGAGACCGCAAAGCAATAACGTTTTCATACCTGATTTCAGAGAAGCGGAGAATGAAGCTTTGGCCAAGCAACGTTCAACATCTGGAATTGAAATGTTACTACGTGGGACTTTGCGCCTTGGGTTGTAAGATTGTGTAACCGCAAGTGCCACCCAAAGGGGTTTCTTTTCTTCTGTGGTTTGTTGGTCATCATTGTCTGAATAACACAAAACAACGAGGGGCATGAGAACTCTGAGAGGTCAAGGAAATTAGAAGAAAAAAGCATTGAAAGGTTGCTGACCATCAATTTTAATGAGATGCAGGTTTCCAAGGTGAAGGTCTTTAAACTCAGATGCTCGGTGATACGCATCAGGCACTGTATTGGAAAGTTTTGACAGAGCATCAAACATTCCCCCACGTCCCCAGTTTCCAGAGTCATCAACACAGCTGCCATAAATCAATATTTTGAAGTTTTAGAGCTACTTGAGATTTGGTATTTTAGTAGAAGAATGATAATGATGTTTCACCTGAATATGACTGCTGGCTCGCCAGAGACAGTTGATGGATTTGTACAGTCTCCATAAACAAAGTGAACAGATCCTGCATTTGAGCTGGAGTCAACATCATCAGGGAAAATCGGTTCTTCCACAGATAAAGACCGATAACCGTGTTCTTCCCAGGTGGCTAACTTCTTCTCTTCTGCCTTTTTCCTTGCAGCCTCAACTCTCAGTTGTCTTTCCTCAGATAAGTTCTTTCTATTTCCCAAATCCAGAATTGTTTCATTTTTGCTTGATCGTGAAGCTGCCTTTAATTTCTCAACCCATGCAAGGTAAGAAGCTTCATCAAGCTCGGTGTCCAGACTAGTAGATGATGAATTTTCTCGCAAAGTGTCACTCGAATTAATTTCAAATTTTCTGGTTTCCTTATCTGGTTCACCATTTTGACGTACTGCAACAACTTTCTCAGCAAGAGAACTTATTTCTACCATTTTCAGGCTATCGGATTCTTCACTATGAATCTCCCCAGGATCAAACCTTTGTAAACCAAACACTAGAGACCGCAACGATGAGCTCGTTGCAAAGCTTGCTTATCCACCTGTGGGTTCCAATCTTGTTCATAAAATATAACCTGCATATGAAAGAGAAACAAATCATATTAATCATTCTCTACGCAATGTATATTTAGCAAGAAATATGAAGGAAAAAATCAGAAATCACGAACAGTATCAGCAGCAACAAGATTCAAACCGACTCCCCCTGCTCTTGTAGAGATCATAAAAACAAAGGCATTGCTTGCATCAACTTCAGAATCCAATCCTCTTTCTGTTTTTGTGCTAAAACTTTTTATTGCGGCAAAACGTTCTTCAGCCCGTACTGATCCATCAAGGCGCTCATATGAATATCTACGAAGCTCCGCAAAACGTTCTTCAGCCCGTACTGATCCATCAAGGCGCTCATATGAATATCTACGAAGCTCCATAAAGTCCTGTAATTGATATAAGCAATGTCAGTGTAACCAATGCAGCACAGGGAAATAAAATAGCTCCACCTGCAAAATGTCAAGTGTAGATGTCATTTGGGAAAACAGAAGAACACGATGTCCAATATCATGGAGCCTCTTCAGCAGTTGATCCAAAACTAAAAGCTTACCGCTTGCCTGTAAGAACACAACTATTAGTGAACAAAAATCGATGAGCTCGTTGCAAAGCTTGCTTATCCACCTGTGGGTTCCAATCTTGTTCATAAAATATAACCTACATATAAAAGAGAAACAAATCATATCAATCATTCTCTATGCAATGTATATTTTAGCAAGAAATATTAAGGAAACATTCAGAAATAACGAACAGTATCAGCAGCAACAAGATTCAAACCGACTCCCCCTGCTCTCGTAGAGATCATAAAAACAAAGGCATCGCTTGCATCAACTTCAGAATCCAATCCTCTTTCTGTTTTTGTGCTAAAACTTTTTATTGCAGCAAAACGTTCTTCAGCCCGTACTGATCCATCAAGGCGCTCATATGAATATCTACGAAGCTCCATAAAGTCCTGTAATTGATATAAGCAATGTCAGTGTAACCAATGCAGCACAGGGAAATAAAATAGCTCCACCTGCAAAATGTCAAGTGTAGATGTCATTTGGGAAAACAGAAGAACACGATGTCCAATATCATGGAGCCTCTTGAGCAGTTGATCCAAAACTAAAAGCTTACCGCTTGCCTGTAAGAACACAACTATTAGTGAACAAAAATAGCAGTTGATCCAAAACTAAAAGCTTACCGCTTGCCTGTAAGAACACAACTATTAGTGAACAAAAATTTAATTCAACGAAGCATATAGCAAGGTTTGTTTAAGTGGTGAGTAAATGTTTGGAATACCTGAACAAGGTGCTCCCCCTCTTCAAAAGGTTCCGGTTCGATACCAGGAAATAAGTAAGGGTGGCTACATGCTTTCCTTAGTTGAATAACCTGCTCAAGGGAACAGGGCGAGAGATAAACAAAAATTTCATATCTTTCACTGAGTATGACAAAACATTTTTTGAAATAATTTGAGCCACTTGATGATAAACATGACAAACTAGCTCACGATATTTTGCAATGATGTATGATTGGATCCACCAGAAGACAGTGCAAGAAGCCCTGGAAGCTCTTTCCTCAATATGGAAGTATATACCTTCTTCTGAAGACTGACAAGCGGAACCATTCTATCATGAAAATATAGAAAACTTCTGAAGACTGACAAGCGGAACCATTCTATCATGAAAATATAGAAAATGAGAACACCATAAAATATAAACAGAGTACACAGATACTTTTACTGGAAAGATTATCTATACAAGATACAAGACTTTACACAGTTAGCTCCGTGAGAGGTGGCAAAACCAGATTTCCAGACTCAATGAGCAAAGATTTTGTACGCCTCAGCATAAAGGCACCTAAGATGAACTTCAAACTTTTATATGTTTCCTTGACATCAGATACATCAAGACCTTTTCACATAGGGAACGCACAAGTTAGTTTTTGTAAAGAACCTGTGACATAACCAGGTTTTTTAATTGGATAGAATTTAATGTGCATACTATCAGGTCAAGAACAAACTAAGAAAATACCAGACAGGTTGGAACTACATAAGCCTAAAGAAGGTGTCTATCAAGGTATAACAAACCAATATAAATGGCTAACAAATGATCGAAGAGATGTATGAAATTGGTGGAACTGTGGAAGTTTTCATATGTAATCTAGCAACCAATGATCTATAATTCAGTTCAGAGCTTAATAGAAATCTAGTGAACCATACACTCTTGGGATTCTTGAGTCTTTGTGCTTCGTCAATTATAGCATACTGCCAAGGAATTTGAGAAAGAAAGTCTTGATCAACCATTGCTATGTCATATGTTGTCAGCAACACATCAAATGGTAACAAACGTCCCTGAAAACCAAATAAAAGAAATATATAAATAATACACATTACTTCCAAACCCAAGTTCATAAGAAGTAGTCACAAAGACCATGTTTGACTGTCACTTTACTATTGTAAGGACTAAATTCAAAACACACCTTAGGACTCTTCTTGACATGATCATGCATTGACTTACGCATCTCTAGACGGAAATGCTTGTCGCCAACATATCTAAGAACTTCAATATTTGGAGTGAACCTATTTATCTCTGTTAACCAACCATCTGTTACGCTCAAGGGACATAGCACCACTGCCATATTAAGCAGAACCATTGTTAACCCACAAAATCTCAGAGATTGGCTACTGAATTAGAAACTGTAACATAAAGATCTCATTGACTTACGAAATGGCCCTGACAAGCTTTGATGAAATTTCAAATAACTCAGGAAAGAAATTGCCTGGAGAGTCTTTCCCAATCCCATCTGATCCAATGCTTCGATTAGAGTAAACAACAAACACAATCAAAGAGAACAACACAACAATTCAAAAAGCGATGGCAGTACCTCGTCTCCTGCAATTAGAATAAACATACATGATTCAATCGAAGTTCGTTTACTTTAAAAATGTATTTTCTTAATCCATTTATGCTAAACTTGCACAAAAAAGAATAAACTTGCACAAAAAAGAATCTGAAATAGATTCGATACCTACCCAGAACCACATTGACGCCGAGTAGATATTTCCGTATAAGCCAAGATACACCTTCGACTTGGTGAGGCTTTAGAGAAGTTAATATCCGTAACCCGGTTGGCTTGACCCGACGCTACAGTCCTCCTTACTCATCTAACCACAAGGCCTCTTTGTATCAAAGGAGGTTTCTGCAAAACCCTATTTTATAAAATCACGCCGGCGAAGAGAGAATAAACCAGTGAGGGACGGCAAATAAAAAAAATAACGGCAATGTCGGGGTCTCCATTTGGTCAATCGAATTCTGTTGGAGGTTTCTCATTCGGTTCTTCATCCGTAACTAATTCCTCTTCTGCTTCATCTACTACTTCTCCGTTATCTTTCTCGTTTAACCAATCTTCAAACCCTAGCTCCACTGGATTTGGTTTCGGATCCACCGTATCGAATCCTGCTTCCTCCACTACTCCATCATTTGGATTTGGAGCTTCCTCAACTCCTTCATTTGGATTCTCTGCTTCTTCGGCTCCATCATTTGGATTTGGAACCGTCGCGTCTTCATCTGCTTCTGCTCCGTCTCTATTTGGTTCGTCTACCAGTGCTCTCCGTCTCTATTTGGTTCGTCTACCAGTGCTGCTTCTGCTCCATCGTTTGGATTTGGAACCTCGTCTTCATCTGCTTCTGCTCCGTCGTTGTTTGGTTCAGCTACCAATGCTTCTTCTGCTGCTCCTGGTTCTTCTCCATTTGGATTCGTAACTTCATCAGCTTCTCAGTCTGGTTCTTCTCTTTTTGGGGCTTCTTCCTCCTCTTCAACGCCATCGTCTTCCTTTTTTGGAGCGGCTCCATCTAGTGGTTCATCATCTCTCTTTGGAACTTCATCGTCCTTATTCTCGTCTTCTTCATCTGCATCCGCCTCAAATTCGCCTCTGTTTGGAGGATCCTCATCTGCCGTTACTTCGCCATCTCCACTTTTCGGCGCGCCTTCATCAGCCACCGTTGCGTCACCTTCCTTCGGCCTGGCTTCATCAGCCTCTGGCACCTCGTCATCCATTATTGGAGCCACCGGTTCGTCTCCTTCCCTCACTGTTGCCTCAACAGCCTCTGGCTCCACATCATCCACCTTTGGAGCCACCGGCTCGTCACCTTCCTTTGGTGTTGCTTCATCTGTATCTGGCTCCTCACCGTCAGTATTTGGGGCCACCGGTTCGTCACCGTCTATCTTTGGTTCGTCTTCGTCAGCCGGTTCAACTCCGTCTCTCTTTGCATCCTCCTCCTCAGGCGCAACAACTTCTTCACCATCCCCTTTTCTTGCTTCTTCACCATCCCCTTTTGCAGTTTCCACCTTAAATTCCTCCTTCTTCACCATCCCCTTTTCTTGCTTCTTCACCATCCCCTTTTGCAGTTTCCACCTTAAATTCCTCAACTACAACCAATCCATCGCCTGCGTCAGCTTCTCCTTTCTCCGCTTCTACTGGATTCTCTTTTTCGAAAAGTACAGCAAGTTCGACGACCAACACCACCACTGCTTCTACTCCTCCACAAACGGCTGCACCATCTTCCTCCTCCTTTTTTGGTACATCCGCCAGTTCAGGCTTTAACCTTTCAACCACAAGCTCAGCACCTGCACCTAGCACGTCCGGAGCAGTGTTTTCTATTGCAACCACCACCACTACTTCTTCTTCGAATCCTGCTACCACTAGTGCACCAGCTTCTTCACCTGCAGTTTCTACAACGGCTTTCTCTTCTTTTGGTGTGAGCTCATCTGCAACCAACACCACTACGACTAGCTCCGCTGCTACATTCAGTATTACAGGATTTGGTATGGCTAGCTCGACTCCTGCTTCTGGATCTACTAGCTCTTTTAACATTCAGTATTACAGGATTTGGTATGGCTAGCTCGACTCCTGCTTCTGGATCTACTAGCTCTTTTACTGGATTTGCTATACCCCAGACATCAAAACCTGCATCATCCTCACAACCACAAACCACTAGTCCTGCATTATCATTCAGTAAGTTGTATATGTTTTGTCTCGGGATGTTTTGTGATTTTGCTTATCACATTTGCTACGATGATTAGGAATAAGAATTTGGATAACTATGGGAATCATTGATTAGTATTAGAGATGCCATCCACGCACCTTCTGGTCGTAGCCTATGTCATTGATTAGTATTAGAGATGTCATCCATGCAGCTTCTGGTCATAGCCTATGTCATGATATACAAAATATACCTGCCAAGTTGTTTTATGGATGAGAAGCTATAGTTTCCTTTATCTTCAGGTATTCCATCTTCTACTTCTACTGTTGCTCCAGCTACCAGTTCTGGTACTACAACACAGACATCTCTTGTTGTGGCTTCGAGTAGTGGGTATGCTCTTTTCATATTTTGACAAATACACTATAACCTAAGCGGATGTACATGCCTTCGCATGGATTATGTTGTAGCTGATGTTTACTTGTTATGTGTTTCTTGTTATTTATTAGGACGAGCACAACTGTTGCTCCAGTGACTGGTTCTCCAAAGTTGCCATCTGAAATAACTGGCAAAACTGTGGAGGAGGTAGATCTTTTTCCTCTTCCACAGTTCTACAGTTATGTTTTTCTGCCATGTTATAACATAATATTCAAATGTCGTCTTTGATGTTTGTAGATTATAAAGGAGTGGAATACTGAGCTACAAGAGCGCACAGGGAGATTCCGTAATTTGATGTTTGTAGATTATAAAGGAGTGGAATACTGAGCTACAAGAGCGCACAGGGAGATTCCGTAAACAGGCAAATGCAATAGCAGAATGGGATAAGCGAATCTTACAGAACCGTGATGTTCTTTTGAGGCTTGAGGTGAAATTACTTGTCATATTATAGGGTCTCTGCTGAAATTTCTTTGTGTTTTGTATCTACAAATACATTGGTGTGAGCAGACCCCTGAATTTGTATGTTTAGCTCAAGTTGGCCTTTGCTGTATAATTAGGCTCATCCTTTTTGTGTCCACCAACAACACAGATTGAAGTTGCAAAAGTGGTTGAAACCCAATCTAGCTTGGAACGGCAGCTGGAATTAATTGAGACTCATCAGCAAGAGGTATGCAATAGAACTAGTATATCTATCTCTATGTTTTTTTTTCTGTCAGGGAAATGCTTCATTCAATAATCTATCTCTATGTTAATCTGTAAATAAGGTTTCTGATTGTATCTTGCAGCGGGAAATCATTTTATG
>CM071717.1:29911425-29924953 GCA_036630335.1 Physaria fendleri
GATATTTTTGGACAAACCCTAAAAATATGGATGGTCCTAATTGGTCCCCCTCACAAAGTGTTACGAATTTAAAGAGAAGAAGATTAGATTGATGGTTGAGAGAATCTAACAATAAGAACAACAAACATATAGGAGTATTCTTATTTAATGGTTTACCTTCTTTGCCTTATCAAACCCCATCTTCATATTTCTCCTTTTTCCACCAATATCACTTTGAAGATTTGGTATATATATTTTAGATCCCCCATCTTCATATTTCTCCTTTTTCCACCAATATCACTTTGAAGATTTGGTATATATATTTTAGATCTTACATTGGTGGTACATAACAAATTATAAATGTATTGTAGTGGTTCTTATAGGTTCTATTGAGATGGATATCAACTTTCAGTGGGATATTACTTAAAGATGCTTTATTTTTATCCCAAATCTGAAATATTAAGTTTTTTTCTTTTGGAAAACCTGAAATATTAAGTTTGTTATTACATTTATATATCCAAGTATTGTATGATACAAAGCTCAAAACGAATTTAAATGCTTCTAAATCTTATATAGATATTTTGAACTTATGATTGTAGTTGTTAAGTTGTTTAGGTTTTGGTAACTTGTACAACATACTTTTCAAAAAAGAAAATTATGAAACCTAGGTGTAAGATTTGATTTTGGTTTTGCAAACGAATAATTGATTCATATTTCGAAAAAGAAAAGTTATTATTGTCTTTCAAGTTACACCAACAAGACGATGCACTTTGGAATCATTTAGTTTTAGAAATTCCAAAATAAAAGTGGGTCCAAAAATAACATTATTCATCGAAATAATTGGCCTCACAACTCCCACATTTAAGTTTATATTCTTGAATCCATAAAAAAAAATATAAACTAAATTACATATTGTATAGAGATACACATAAAGGTTCGGATCGATTTGATGATGATGAAGATGCGTAAGAATCCATGTATATTGACTTGATGGTGATGATTATATATAAGAATTCATAACTATTCATATTATATATAAAATGAAATGAGCTTAAAGATGCTTTATTTTTATCCCAAATCTGAAATATTAAGTTTTTTTCTTTTGGAAAACCTGAAATATTAAGTTTGTTATTACATTTATATATCCAAGTATTGTATGATACAAAGCTCAAAACGAATTTAAATGCTTCTAAATCTTATATAGATATTTTGAACTTATGATTGTAGTTGTTAAGTTGTTTAGGTTTTGGTAACTTGTACAACATACTTTTCAAAAAAGAAAATTATGAAACCTAGGTGTAAGATTTGATTTTGGTTTTGCAAACGAATAATTGATTCATATTTCGAAAAAGAAAAGTTATTATTGTCTTTCAAGTTACACCAACAAGACGATGCACTTTGGAATCATTTAGTTTTAGAAATTCCAAAATAAAAGTGGGTCCAAAAATAACATTATTCATCGAAATAATTGGCCTCACAACTCCCACATTTAAGTTTATATTCTTGAATCCATAAAAAAAAATATAAACTAAATTACATATTGTATAGAGATACACATAAAGGTTCGGATCGATTTGATGATGATGAAGATGCGTAAGAATCCATGTATATTGACTTGATGGTGATGATTATATATAAGAATTCATAACTATTCATATTATATATAAAATGAAATGAGGAAGAGTATTGATTAATAAGTTTGGTTTTTCTTGAAAGCTACAATTTGGCTAACAATTCTTGAATCTTTTGTACATATGAGAAGACTTAAGGCACAAAGGGAGATGCTAATTTGTTTTTCTCAATAAAAGTAAACTCTAACTTTGTTTTTCTTATTCAATTCTATGTGAAATCAAATGCAGATCTTACTATTCATATGTCACCACACCACTCACATGTCGACATTAAGCATTCAAATGGACCGTTAATTTAATCTTTAAGTAAATGTAATATTTTTGGAATATAGTTAGGTTCTTACGTGAGACCATGACCCAAGGCACAAGGCACACCTTTTGGAGAAAGAAGAAACAAACAGCCAAACACATAATTGACTCTTCTTTTGTACCACTTGTCATATTTTTCAACCAAACCAAGATGGACTCTCTAAACAGTAACCAGAATTAAAAAATGAAAAGTAATAAATTTGATAGGTTCAACATCTAAAGTAAAACTTCATGGTATAGTGCTTTTGATTAAAAATAAAACATAATTAGTTTCATGATTAATCGGTAAGGAAATTTGACTTAGACAAAATCATGTATTGGTTCAAGAGATGTCATACCCTTACATCAATGTCTTTGCCTACCTGTCTAAGCTATTGCCACCACATTTCTATACTTCTACCCCTTTTTGTCTATATACTCTATACATATATGTCCTTAACTTTGAAGAAGATGGAAGCAACTTTATTGGTTGAGAATATGAAATTTTTCAATAGTGTGAAGCATTATTATTGTTACTCATGAGGAAACGTGAAGGTGTCTGAAAGGGATAATTTTTTTTAAAAACCCCTAATTAAATTAAAATAATGATGTCCAAATATATGTATTTTCTAACAAATCAAATCTACAACTTTGAATATTGACTCTTCTCCTTTTTATTTCTTAGTTTTCTATCTTTTTGATATCAAATTCTTCATTGTTTTTTCATCATGGCCAACACACAAATCCAACTATGCTAAAGTTGCACATATTTGTAGATATGTATCTATAAAAATCCATTAGATAGAAAGTCTTCTAATTACCTAAAAATAAACATCTATTTATATGAATATGTAGGAGTAAAAAGAATATGAAAAAGTATGAAAAAATGAGAATTGTTGGGTGGGGAAGGTAGATTGATAAGTGAGGATTACATGTATTAGGAAGAGATCAAAGATTTGAATGTTCATCAAGTTTTGTCCAAAAATCCACAATTTGGTGTGGTGGGGCTCCTTCAAGGACAATGCAAAGAACAAAAAGTGTGTTGTGTCTCCATTACTATTTTCAATTATATCTTAATTTTATGGCAATCACTACCACTATTACTATCTTTTGTCAAATCATAGATAAATATTTGTCTAATTGTAATCTATCATAGATAAATATTTGTCTAATTGTAATCTATCTACATTAATTCCATAGTATAAATTGTATTTTTGTGTAAATATTAACCATTTTTATATATCTCAAATTTTATCCTATTATCATATTATATTTTGTTTTGATAAAAAATACATATATGTATCTTCCTGACCTAATGTTCATCAAAACTAATAAAAACATAGAAATATATTAGGTTAAGCCAAACCCAAACCCACCTAATGTATATAATAATATTTATATGATCATCATAACTTGCTGTTTATTTTGATAAAAACATTGATTATGTTTTGTTTAATTAGTTGTTAGAGATCTGTTCCATCATTATACTTTTTTATAAAAACCAAATGAATATATCCTTACATGATCTGTATCTACATACACACAATTCGCGCGCAAATATATAAATCATGTCTTTATCATGGAAAAAGTCTGTTACCTGCAATACCATTTATACTTTTCTAGATTTCATTCAGATGTAACAGTAAATAAAAAGTCTGTTACCTGCAATACCATTTATACTTTTCTAGATTTCATTCAGATGTAACAGTAAATACTATATTTTATTTTAAAGTAAAAAAAAAAAAAATAGAGGAATATAAGGGAAATGCTTTGATTTTTATTTTGATTTTTTTATTTTTATTTTAAAATTCTAATATTGACGGCGTAAAATAGATCTAGAAAATAGCCGTTTAGATTATTAAAAAAAATGTAGATGCGATACAAGTATTGAACCATGGGGGCGTTATAATAAATGAGAATCATGCTTAGTATGTGCATCTTCCCTATTTTTATTTTAAAACCCTTCCCTTTTAATTCTTCCCATTCCTTTCTTCTTCCTCTCTTCTATTTAAAAGCAGAAAAAAAAATCAGAATTCCCAAAGCAAAGTTTCAATTTTTCTTCACTACCATGTCTGTAGATACATACATACACATAGATTTTGTGTGATTTTGTACAGATAATTAAAAAGTGATTCTCAATTAAGAAGAAGCTTCCTTTCTTTTTCTTTTCATTTATCCATGGCGGTTCAAGCTCATCATCACAATCCTTCCACTGTCTTCTTCCTCAACAGGTTCTTTATCTGCCTCTCTCTCCATATACCTTCCACTGTGTGGATGCATGTATTCATCATTCTCTGATTTTTCTATTTATCAGAAACGGACAAGAAGGTAATGATTGCTCAAATCAGCCACAAATGTCACAGTTCAAGTCAATAAACGCTGGTTTGTTCTCTAAATCCCAAACTCATCGATGAAGCTTTACATAAAGTAATCACCTTTATCATCTTACCGATGAATCTGTTTCTTTTGAGCTAACAGGAGTTGTTGATACAAGAAAGCGAGCAAGAGAAGTTTCATCAGTGATTGATTTAGATATCACGACGCCTCCGATGAATCCTCCGCCGCAATTTATAGGTCGACGACAAAATCCGGATTTCGTATCAACCGGTCTTCGTTTGTCACATGGTCAGAGCTCAAATGGAGAATCTTCTTTTCCACTGATGACCGGAAATCTCACCGGAGAAATCAAACAACACTCACATGAATTAGATAGATTTCTTCAAACTCAGGTGACTATTTCCACAATCTACCAAAAAAAAAAACCATTCTTTTATTTTTTTTCTGCTTAACAAAATCTACCATTTTTTTAGGGAGATCAGCTGAGGCGCATGTTAGCAGAACAAAGCGAAAGACACTATCATGAGCTTATAATAAAAACAGAAGAATCAGTTAAACGGAGATTAAGAGAGAAAGAAGCAGAGATCGAGAAAGCTAAACATCGTCACAGCGAGTTAGAATCACGCGTAGCTCAGATCGAAGCGGAGGCACGTGTCTGTCAAATGAGAGCGACGGCGAGAAAAGCTGAAGGAAGGGAGGCACGTGTCTGTCAAATGAGAGCGACGGCGAGAAAAGCTGAAGCAACGTCTTTACAAGCTCAATTGCAGCAAGCAATTACAGCTCACGGTGATGGAGGGGCTATTACGAAGGAGGAGGAGCCGCAATCGACCGATGACGCTGAATCGGCTTACGTGGATCCTGAACGGTGTGATATGATCGGACCGGGGTGTAGAATTTGCTGGAGGAGATCAGCGACGGTGTTGGTTTTGCCGTGTCGTCATTTGGTTCTGTGTAGAGGATGTGACGGGGCAGTGAGAGTTTGTCCGCTTTGTTTGAGTATGAAGAATTCAAGTGTGGAGGTTTTCTTTTCTTAATGGGCCTTTCTTTAATGGGCTTATTTGACCCATTAGATTGGCTTTTTAAAAAGAAAAGTTAAATTTAAATCGAAAATCTATATAAATTACATTTATATAGCTTGAGAGGTTTGATGTACATTAGCTATATGAAAAAAAAAATGGTTTGTTTTTGTAGAAGATCGTAACAAATCAACTTTGGTTTATTTATTTTATATGTATAGTATTTGATATCTGTTTATTAGTTAATGATATATGATGAACCATGCGCATGGTTCTAATATTTGTATCATATGTTTTTGAGGGTTTTTGAGTTCCTATATATCTTTGTATACAGATACGTTGTCATTGTTATTCATTATTAGAATATTAGGTTTATTATAAACGATGAACAAATCAATCAATTTTTGTTTACATATAAAACATGTAGTTATGATAAACGGCTCCACGAACAATTTCATACCGTGTATTTTTTTAAAGTTATATATTTGAATGTTAGAATAATGATTCTTATTTACACACTTGCCGATATAGACAACTTTATTTATAAGTCACGAGAATGTGACAGACAATTCTAAATTCATTCATCTACAATACTTGCCGATATAGACAACTTTATTTATAAGTCACGAGAATGTGACAGACAATTCTAAATTCATTCATCTACAATATTCAAAATTGAACCCAAATCTAATATTGAAACTTTAAATTCTTGGTCCATGCTACCACAATATAAAAGCATATTTGGAAAATACTTTTGATAAGATTTTTCATTATTTCTTGTTTTTGGTCGATCGATCTCTAGAGATATGTTTTTTTAATATAATTTCAAAAAATAATTTATTTTAATTTTTTGATATTTTCATAATGAAGGAATCTCTAGAATAAATGAATAGTTTATATATAAATTAATAAACCTATGAGAATAATATTGACAAATAACTAATATTCTAAAAAACAGTATTGTCTGGATTCTTTTTTTTTGAGAACCACCGAGTATATGCTCCTTTAGTCCTTTTTCGTGAGGTGTAAATCCAACTTTGGAAGAAAATGGAATATAATACTACTGGTGGGAAAACTCTCGTGACATGCGCATAATGCCATATCTACAAGACTACACATAACCTCATTTCATGCCTTTTTTCAAGCTATAAGACGATAGTCCATCCAACTAACCGCGTTTAGGTAACACATCGTTAAATAATGTGTTGAAATAACGCGCATCTTCAGATTAACAGTATTGAAACAACGTGTCTTGGAATAATTCAACTAACCGCGTTTAAATAAAGTGAAGGATTTTTAACAAAAAAAAAAAATAATAATAATAATAAAGTGAAGGATTTTTTTTTAAAAAACACCTCAGCCGAGGTTCCTTTACCACTAGCTAGAAGCCCCAGATAAATAAAGTGAAGGATTCAAAATATATTTTTATTTATTGTTGTTAAATACAGCTATAATTTTTTTTTAAAAAAATTCATTTCAATGAATTCATTATTTTTTAATTTAATAATTAGAATGGCAATGAGGAACTAATCGAATGCGTCGATATATTCCAAGTTTGATGAAACAAGTGTCTTCATGAGTTGCATCAATAGACTAAATAATATTAACTTTCACGTGACAATAATTCAAATGTATAAGAAACAAAACAATATAGAATAAGACGTGGCATTTGAAAGCATTATTATTATACATCTCGAAAAGCAATCTATATTTATGTGTACTGCACTCAAATCCCATATGCAGGTTTTTGTTTAGCTTTAATATAAAATGAATCAAATTATGTTCAGTCCAAAAAAAAATGAATTAAATTGCGTGTATAGCCAAATGCTATTTAAAATGTTTTTAGAAAATAAACTAAAATATTTAAAAGTATTTAAGTTATATATTTTATGAGATAAAGTCTTTTATTTTATTAAGTTTTAAAAAACTTTCATTGACAAAATCATGAGATAAGAGTGCTAAAAATCTTTTTTTTTTTTTTTTCATTATGGACCAGTGGCTTTACAACTTAGAAAGAAAGGGAAGGGGAAAAAGGAGTGGGGGTTCGAATTCCTAATGTGTCATGGAAACATTCTTTTTGTGTGACATGTGGGGAGCCAACTTAATTAAAGAGTCTTTGATTTTTTTTATTTTTTTGTCACCCGCGTTACTCGAACTCCTGACCTATATGTCAGGGTGAACTCCCGACCTAATGTTTCATTTGATCTGCATCTACTCGTTGAGTGCAACTCCCGACCTAATGTTTCATTTGATCTGCATCTACTCGTTGAGTGCTAAAATTTAAGTTGCAAAATTTGTTTTTTTTGAAAAAAAAAAAGTGTGCTAAAAGAAATATGTGAAGTTAGGTCTCAGCGTCCCCGTCATTTTGCGCGATAATTCTGTTGTTATGGTGACATATTGGCCACCAAACTTCGAACTTCAAGGTCTCAGAATCACGCCTTCGGTGCCTTAATTGGGTCTGATAACATGATTGGTGTTAGTTTTGGATAAAAAATTTGAAAAAAATTTCGTTAAATCTGTTTGTAATTGTAATTTTAGGTGACTTTTTTTTTGTCAGGAAATTTTAGATGACTAATGAAATAAAATTTGCATACTGTAACACTGGTTTGGTATGTCAAAAAGCTGAAGGCGAAGAAATTAATAAGTACCAGAAGGTTAACACTATTTCTGTAAATCAGAGCAGTTCTTCTGTAATCATATCATTTTGCAAAATATTTATCATCAAAATGACAAAATCTTAACGCTATCAACAGCAAAACACACTCTTTAACAAATTAACAAACTTCATAAATCTATTTATATATAGACCTCAAAAAGGAAAAAAGAAAAAACTTGTAAAATCAAAATCATCCTCTAACACTAACCCCACCTCTCGCATTTCGTCTCACAGGTTCTCCAACTTGTCTCCTTACCTTATGACTTTCCTTACTCGTAGCCATCGAATACTCTTCATTCTCTGATTCTTCTATAATCTTTCTCAAACTTTCCACTACATTTTCCATCGTAGGCCTCTCTTTATCGTTCTTTTTCAGACAAAGATCAGCCAATTTAGCCAAACTCCTAGCTCCAGCAGCTGGATAATTACCGCGTAGCCGAGGGTCAACGATCACGCTAAACCGTTGACTATCAGCAGGATACTCTTTTACCCAATCCAATAGCTTTTGTTCAGCTACTGGCTTGTTCCTTTCAATGGTTCTGCGTCCAGTTATGATCTCGTAGAGTACAACACCGAAGCTGTAGACATCACTCTTTAACCGAAGATGACCCGTTTGAACGTATTCAGGAGCTGCATACCCGTGTGTACCAACTCTCTATATAAAGAAGAAGACATGTTAATGAACTTTATAAAAGACTTCATCATCTTAAGCTACAACAATACTTACTGCAGTTGTGACATGAGTATTGTCGCCTTGAGGTCCTTCTCTTGCAAGCCCAAAGTCCGATAATTTCGGACAGAATTCATCGTTTAAGAGCACATTCGACGATTTGAAATCTCGATATATAACCTGCCAACCAAATCAACATTACACCCGGAAATTTGGTGAAACTCAAACCCAAAATATGCAGAATGTCTCAATACTAATCAAGAACAATCAAAAGGGTCTGTCTAAAGCCAGAGTTCCTGTAATGGGGTTTAAATTTTTTACCTTAAGGTCATGTAAATAAGCCAATCCTTCAGCTGCACCAAGTATGACCTCGAGTCTTTTTTTCCACGGTAACGAGCGTGAACCATGGGTGAAGATATGGTCCTCTAAACTTCGATTCGACATGTACTCATAAACCAAAAGCCTCTCGATCCCGGCCTCGCCATCTTCTGAGCAATAGCCTATGAGTTTCACAACGTTCTGATGATTCACTGCTCCTAGAAACTGAACTTCTGCAAGCCATTGCTTGTGACCCTAATTCACCATTCCATCACAGAGAAGGGTTAATCTAAAACTCTTGAAGTAAATCTCCGAATGGACATTAAAACACATGCAAAGTGACAAAGTTTACTTAATAAATGCATCCATTGACTTATACCTACTCTTCACGACCAAGAAAACTAATACTTTTGTTTTGGATCAACAAAAAAACAGATAACCTACTTTTCTAAATCTAAAACTTTTTTTCCTGATCATGAAATTTCTTCCATTTTACTTTTAGACAAGTAACCAAAATTGAATTTTCTTCATGGTTGCATCAATCTAATCATCTATTTCACGACTCTAAGCAGTTTTATTGGATTTTTAACAGCATTTACTTCAATTTCAGCAGCCAAGTTTGAAGTATCTCTTAGCTACAATTTATTGCTTAATTATATACTAATGAAGAGATTAGCAAAAAACAAATCAAGAAGGTGAATTAAATTATTAACCTGTAAGCCTTGACGATTGAGTTTCTTAATGGCGACAACAAGTGGAGAATCAGAATCTGGTGAAGTCAGAATCTTTCCTTTATAAACACTACCAAATCCACCTTCACCGATCTTAAAACGACGACGTAGCACTCTGATTCCTCAATTCTGGAGCTGAATTTTGCAACAATTCTTTTCCTTTTCTTCTATTCGTTTTGTTCTTGTTTTCTTCTTGTGAATTTCTGGGTTTTGATTTCTTTGATTTGAACAAAAACAGACAATTCATGTCTTAATGAGAAAAAGGAGGACTTTCTGAAAAAGAACAAGTAGGATTTTGATGAAAAAACACAAATAAACCAAATTTGATCTGAGTAAAGGTAAACCCAAAAATGTACTACAAAAAAGATTTCTTTTTTTGGTTACTCCAAGAACAAAAACTGGTTAAATAATGAAAAGAAAGAAAAAATGGGTTATTTCTGTTTGGGGATGGAATTGAGTAATGAAGTATGAACACAGATCTATTTAACCTATGATCAGGGGAAAGATATTTTTTTCCTGGAAAATAAAGGAGAGAGACAACAAGACAGAGATGGAGTAGAAGAAGAAGACTCTTTCTGCCTCTGGTTTTTCTTTGTCGAAGAGGCTAAATTAGATGGAAAAAGACATAAAAAGTTAGGCCATTCCTTAACTTAAAGAGATAAGGATAGTAGAAGACGAGAAGAAATCGAGTTTTAACTAAAAAACAGACAAGTCGCGTCCGTACAAGTGACATCAGATATAGAAAAAGTAAATGTGAAAGAAGATACAAGTGACATCAGATATAGAAAAAGTAAATGTGAAAGAAGAGAAGATGATTAAATGAGGAAGAAGAGACGATGACTTTATGTCATACAAGTCTTAAGTCTACACTCTCTTTTGAATTGTTGGTATACCTTCTTTAAATTCATTTTGTTATTTATCTTTTTGTGCTAAATTTACTAATTCTATTACATTGGTCCCAGATTTTGATCAATCATTGAAAAAAATTAAGTCATTCTCGGAAAACAATTGTTGTCATAATCCTTTTTTTGGCTTTTTTTTTGATAGAAGGTTAAATATCATTAAAATGAAAGTTTTAGTTACATAAGATACTAAAGCAAAAGTTTACCAAGTCTAAAAAAATAACGACAAGGCAAATTTAAACAAAGATTGGGACAAAAGTTTACCAAGTCTAAAAAAATAACGACAAGGCAAATTTAAACAAAGATTGGGACAATACCCAAGCTAATCTAAATCCACAATTGCATTAAATTTCCAAACTTGCGTCAGTGTCTGTTTACCGTGATGACATTGATGACTTCTCTTCTTACCTTTCGGAACAAGGTAGTTGCTGGGATTATTTTCCTTTTGTGGAGTAGGTTGTTCCTTGGTCGCCACAAAGAATAGATGATGGAGTGAGCTATAAGCTTCCTAAGAGTACTGGGAGCAGCAGCTGTGGAAATTTTAACCCAACTCAGCAGGTTTTTTTTTTTTGGCTTTGTCCCCACAGTGCCAATGTGTAATGTATAATGTGTTTTCTTATGTTTTCATGCGTTATTTTCAATTAATTATTGTAATAAAATATTATTGTAATAAAGTATCATTTCTTATATATGTGGGGGATGTTTAAATCATACGGTGTGAATCGTTTTGATAACGTTAAAAATCAAGTACGTCTCTCGTCTAAACCTTTAAAGGAAAATGAGTAAAAGCGTGTGATGATAAGTCAATACTTACTTGCATTTATTGGATTGCGTGATATATGGTGTTTAAGTATATTATTTTAAAATTGATTTTATGATAAAGAGAGTCAATAAGTCAGATGCTTAACCACAACATCATAATCTTAATTATTCATATTTAATGCTCTAACACACCAACCCATTTTTCCTCATTTATTGAGTGTTTTTCTTATTATTTAAACGAATTATTCATTAAAGTTCTAGCTACTTTGAATTTTATTTTATCGACCACGTTTCCACTTCTATATATGGAGTAGTATTTTATCTCTTGAGTAGTAGTATTATTTTATAGTTACTCATCAAAGTTCGACTTATAAAAAGTATACTTTGAATAATATTTTATTGGATGTGCCTAACCGAGTTTCAACTTCGTCGAAATGACTCAATGCACGAAATACAAAATAACAAATCCACTGAATGATGACACATACATTTTTTCCTAAATAACTAATATTTTCTTGTTATTTCCATACATAAATATGTTATCCTTTGTTCCGAAATATTGACGACAAATAGGCACCATACTTGGATCACACTACTCGAATTCATGGTCTACAATATCATTGGCGATCCTCAACCAACAAAGCTCCAAGCTACGATTCTTCCTTGCTTGTTACGGTCTCCAAACTTATGTTTACTACATTTTGCAGAAACGCAATAGACGAACTCATGGAGAGGAATAGGAGGCAACATGGGAAAATTGGGAAAAATGAAGAAGTAATGAGTTCAATAATTCGAAAGGTGATTAAGAACCGGATTCAAGCAGGAAGAGAAGAGAGATATCAGACACATAAGAATACGATGTGTCTATGGTTTAGTATTGCAGATTGAATGGGAAGGAATAAGAAGAAATAAAATGAAGATCAATCTATAAACGGAGGGAGTTAAAACAGAGTAAGGAGTTGAAATAGAAAGGAGTAGGAAAATATTGTGTAAAAGAAAAACCCATGTAAAGAAAAAAGTTTTTTTGAATAAAATTATAACATTCATTCAAAAAAAAATAGACGAACTCATGGTCACTTACCAAAGACTTCAAGATTGTTGACGAGGACAATTGACCAAACTATCAAAAACAATATTAGCGCAATTAGGGGTATGCAAGATACTTGATTCAATGATGGCATGATCGAATGGTTCTCCACTCGCTATCATCCTCCATAGCACCATTAACTTGGAACCAAAACAGTCATACTAGGTTGGACTTGACCTTGCTATCAGTCCTTTATTAGTATACTTCCTCTTTCTCCCTCCTCTCAAAGAAAACAGGGTTCGTTTAGGTATACGGGAGGATTGGTCTTTAGACATGGATCCTTTCCTATAGGTAACTGATACGGGAGGATTGGTCTTTAGACATGGATCCTTTCCTATAGGTAACTGCGATTCATTATTTTCTTTGTTTTTTTTTTCCCTTCTATTTAAATCCTCAAACTTTTAAACCTTCACTTTCAGATTATTTGTCTAAACAATTGTTCGGTTTTTTTTGAATAAAAATTTAACATTCATACAAAAAAAAAGAAATATTTTGCGACACGATTGTTTAAGATTAATTCATCACATTTAATAAATGATTGTAAAATGGGAATATATTGTTTGAAATGATGTATTAGAATAAATGAAAATGCATAGATTAAAAACAATCTCTTGACCCAAAAAAACAATCTAAAGAGGGCAATAATAAGAGCAAAGGCATTTGAGATCATTGTTGGGTGTTTCAACGCATTTGCCAATACCCTGTTTTAACTGAATGCAAAGAGCGTAACAACTTCCTGATCCACAATCTACTTGCGGTAGTATCTCCTCACATTGTCCTCCTTCTGTTTCTTTCACCATCATCCCTGCAATCATATTATATATACTTCGGTTACAACATTTACATATTTTCATAATAGTTTTAGAGCATTATAAGTAGATTAAAGAAAAGCAAACCTAGAATAAGAATGATGAAGAAAGCGCAAAAAATGGATTTCTTCATTTTTTGTTTGATGATTATATTGTTCTGCAATATCACACACACNNNNAGAGGCCGATTGGATCCCGAATATTTTGAAGTATTTTCGATTGAGATAAGTGATTGGATTTTGTATGCTTCTTCAATTTTGTTTCCAAATGGATTACTCATCGATCGTAAAGACAGCTTGGATGCTGCTGAATCAGATCTTTCTCTCTTGATTATCGTTACTG
>CM071717.1:29996394-30008506 GCA_036630335.1 Physaria fendleri
TTTTTTGTTGATTATAGTTTTATAAATTTCAATCGTCTTATCGAACTGGATTACTAGTGGGAATTAACTTGAATTGTTGACATTCATTTGTTTTCTCTCGTATAAAACGTGGTGGAAATCAATTGGTTACATTAAAATGATTTTTTTTTTTTTTTGGGTTTTTGTATGGTATTGAAATATATTTATTCACAAAAAATTATATGGCTCCTGATCAAACTGATGATGACTATCATTTTCTACGTTGGTTAAGTCATCTCTCTCTCTATTCATGGACAGACCTTGTCTCACCCGTCGTTTCTTTGTGACACAAATCATAATCGAAGTTCCTCGTGATCATCGAAGTTTCAAGACCCCTCTCTCTCGTCACGGGAATGATAAAATGTGACCACGACGGCTCAACATTTTGATGGGTCATTGACAAGAAAATTTTGTTAGATCTTTCTATGTGTGTATAATGGGATCTCGATTAAAGGAACTTTGGATCGGCTCCAATGGCCCACACACTCGCTCCTATATCTAAGCCACCTCAAAATACCAATATTTAACGTTAAATAAATTTAAGGTTTATATAACAAATGAGTGATTAATCATTTCTTTGTCTGTACACCGACGGTTTTAAACTAAACGCAGAAACTTAAATACCGATAAACTGTATGCTCTACACAACCCACCAAAAAAAACACACACACACAAGAACTGATCACAATCATGTCTCCATTTTCGATGGTCTCTTTTCTCATCACTCTCCTCTTGGCTACATCTGTCTACTCCCAAGGACAAGTAACGGTGATCAAGGACACATCCGGAAATCCAGTTCAAGCCGGTACACAATACTTAATCCAGCCAGTTAAACCCACCGGTGGTCTTGTAGCAGCACCCTTTTCACTATTCTCCTTCTGTCCACTTCGGGTCATCCGGATATCCCTTTGGTTCTCAAGCGGTGCACCGGTTATCTTCAGATTTATATGGTCCGGAACACAACAAACCATCCTGGACACAAATTCAGATGTAACTATCGAGTTCTTGTCCACCTCTTGGACGGTTTGTAGTGGATTATCCAAGTTTTGGGCATTCAATGAAACCACAACATCGGATCATGCGATTCTCATGGGTGGTAGACCGAACCGAACAAATAGCTGGTTTAAGATAAAGAAAGTATATGGAACAGACATGTACGAGATTACAACTTTTACTGGTTCCGTTGGAGTGACCCCAGGGTCTTGGTTTTGGGGATGGTTTCGTTCTGAATTAATTCTTACTAATGATAATGCTAAGACCTTGTTCGTCAAATTCCAAAAGGTCGGTCCTGTTACTACTTCGGCTACTTATCCATTTGAAACGTTAGGTCTAAGGTTGGCCATGTAATAGAGAACGAGTCGATGAACAAAAAAATAATAATGGGTTGAGACTATACCTGCATGCATGTTCTACCTTTGCATAAATAAAAGTGTATTTGTGTTTTCTTAGCTCTTTATTATGACACCGGCAAGGCTTGTTGATACTAAAAAATTTAGGCTACATCTGTCTACTCCCAAGGACAAGTAACGGTGATCAAGGACACATCCGGAAATCCAGTTCAAGCCGGTACACAATACTTAATCCAGCCAGTTAAACCCACCGGTGGTCTTGTAGCAGCACCCTTTTCACTATTCTCCTTCTGTCCACTTCGGGTCATCCGGATATCCCTTTGGTTCTCAAGCGGTGCACCGGTTATCTTCAGATTTATATGGTCCGGAACACAACAAACCATCCTGGACACAAATTCAGATGTAACTATCGAGTTCTTGTCCACCTCTTGGACGGTTTGTAGTGGATTATCCAAGTTTTGGGCATTCAATGAAACCACAACATCGGATCATGCGATTCTCATGGGTGGTAGACCGAACCGAACAAATAGCTGGTTTAAGATAAAGAAAGTATATGGAACAGACATGTACGAGATTACAACTTTTACTGGTTCCGTTGGAGTGACCCCAGGGTCTTGGTTTTGGGGATGGTTTCGTTCTGAATTAATTCTTACTAATGATAATGCTAAGACCTTGTTCGTCAAATTCCAAAAGGTCGGTCCTGTTACTACTTCGGCTACTTATCCATTTGAAACGTTAGGTCTAAGGTTGGCCATGTAATAGAGAACGAGTCGATGAACAAAAAAATAATAATGGGTTGAGACTATACCTGCATGCATGTTCTACCTTTGCATAAATAAAAGTGTATTTGTGTTTTCTTAGCTCTTTATTATGACACCGGCAAGGCTTGTTGATACTAAAAAATTTAGTATAGCCACTAATTAGTCATATTTTCTTTTTTATAAGTGGTAAATCTTGTTAAGAGTAATAATAGTTTTGATCTTACAATTTTTTGATCAGTTTCATGCTAAAAAAAATATAAAAGCGAAAATGAATTAGTTTAACTTGATTTCTTTCGTTAAAACGATAAAAAAATTCGGTGTAGAACTAGTTGCAAACAAGATTAACCCAAAAATTAAAGCGATAAAACTAACAAAACTGCGAAGAATATCGACCAACTAGCGACGAAGCTAAGTGGCAGAAAGAAATGTGAGCACAAGAAGGGAAGAGCAAATCCCTTCACAAAGTGTTAAAACCAACCAAACATGAAGGAAAATGCCAAGAAATATCTAAGGTTGATAAATTTACAAAAAAATGAAAATTTATTCTTTCCTTTTTGGGGGTTAATGTGGTGTTAAATTCAATCAACCACATAAATTCCTCAAAATACCATACAATGTGTTTGCTCTACTATATTGTTAAAGGGCAGTCCATGCATTATGATTGGTCAATGGTCGTCGTATGTGTAATGTGTAGAATAAGCTTTTAATTTCCAGACAACATCGGATCTGCAATCATTAATTACAAAGCTTATGCAAAGTCTTTATGCATTTTCCTCTCTTCTCAATAATTCACCGAGACAAATTTTGCTAAGCCTACCATATTTTTTTTTATGTCTTGTCACTTTTATAAAATCATAATTCTTGGTATCAGAACAGGTTTGCTCCGAAGTTTTGATCTAGCGGTCAAACTCTTTTTCTTTTCTTTTGTTTTCTTTTTGTTTTAAACTAAATGCTTCCATCATTCAAGTTCTTCACGAACCTCTGAATCGTTCAAGCTCATCACGAGTCTTTGAATCTAAGCCAAAGTGCTTCTCCAATTCAAGTCTACAATAGACCTCTGAATTCTATCTTGAGGGGGCGTGTAGAAGATATCAAGAGATATCAATCTCTTGATATGATTATCATATAATTTTAATATGATTGTATCTGATTTTATTTGATATGATTTTCTAAATATCTCATATTTATTGTATCTTCTACTATATATATATGCACTATATGCTTATCAATGATTATTAAAGTTGATACTCTTTTGTTGTCACTGTTATATTTTCGTCTCTTTGTTGTCGACATTTTCTTATAGTAAAGAACAAATAGGAATCTTCATATCTATTATTTTAATGAGTATGAAGAAATTCCAATAAAACTCCGTAGCTCCAAACAAAGTAACTACATGAAGAAAAACATTTTCTTCGGTGTTATCTAAAGCGAGGCACAATTTTAGAGAAGATTCGTCCCAAGTGGCCGTGAGAATTGGCGATCTCCTAATTTTCGAGAGATCTAAATGAGTAGAAGTTTTATATAGTTTTTTTTGTATGAATGTTAAATTTTATTCATAAAAAAACTTTTCCACGGGATCAAAATACATATAAATATATCATAAAGTTAAATCTTATCTTATATAGCATTCTTGATATAAAAGACTCCAAACCTTCTCTGCCTAGATCTTTGACTCACCAAGAAGCTAAGAAGCTACCCTACGAAGACTCCAAACCTTCTCTGCCTAGATCTTTGACTCACCAAGAAGCTAAGAAGCTACCCTACGAGTCGAAAACCACATCTGTAACCCATCTCTAAAGCAGACAATCCCTTCCTCTCGAAGAACTTCTAAACAATTTCTAACTTGCTTATCTACTATTTTCACCAAGATGTCAGCAATACGGGGAATTTGACCATGTCTCCGAGCATTACGTTCAGCCGAAATAATGTAAACAACAGCTTGCAAACTGTAATTGACTAAAAATCTAGTAAACTTGGACTTTTCCCTAGTAATAAACTCACAGATATGAGTAAGACTACTAAAACTCACAGATATGAGTAAGACTACTAGAATAAGAAGCTCCCATTAAATTTCCCACCACAGTTTGCCATACCCGCTCCGAGTATTTGCAGTCCATGAACAAATGTGTCTTCGTCTCATTAAGAACATTACACAAAGAACAAGTCTTAATAGCTGAACTATTCCAAAGACTTATCCGATCCATAGTATGTAATCCATCGGAACACAATAACCAAAACAGAAATGAGTGCTTAGGATGAGCATATCTCATCCAAGCCAAACTAGCCCAACTCACTCTAGGACTTCGCCGACGAATGAGATACCGAGTGTGAGTAGTACTAAAGGAGTTTGCATATTTATCATCCCCACACTTCCATAAGTGTTCATCCAGCCCTATATTCTCATGAACACGACTATTCATCAACAAACCAATGTGGTCTTCAATGGCTTGATAAATCACATTTTGATGACGTCTTTGTCTTCTACGACTATGAAGAACTTCATAAACCGTTGATTTCTCATTAATGACGTCTTTGTCTTCTACGACTATGAAGAACTTCATAAACCGTTGATTTCTCATTAATTTCCATATCAATAAAACCTCTACATCCAACTAAATCCATTAGACAACCCAAATCTGACCAGTTATCATACCAAAACGAAGTCCCTCTTCCTGATCTAACCTCTACTTTATGCAGATTTTTGGCAATAGATCTCATCTTAAGAATCTTTTTATAAATCCAAGATCCTAATGAAGTTGCTTTTATCAACCAAACTGAAGAACCTTTAAGCAAAACATTGTCCACCCAATGTACGCACAATGTATCAACCTTAGATATCACTCGCCATAAAAGTTTTAAGCAGCTAACCTTATTCGTCTCTTTTAGACAAGATAACCCAAGTCCTCCTTCCTCTTTTGGCAGAAAAATTCTTGACCAAGCCACCTTAGCCTTTGATGTATTAAGTTCAGGTCCAGACCAAATAAAAGCAGCACAAAGAGATTCTAAGCAGTGAATGCAATATGCGGGCAAATAATAAGCCATTTGCCAAAAGGAAATCAAACCATAAATGACCGACTTCACAAGCAAGACACGACCCGCATATGACAAAAAACGAAATGTCCAAGAAGTCATCAACGTTCGAACTTTCTCAACAAGCACCATGTAATCATCAAATTCCATTCGTTTTGTCATTAAAGGAAGCCCTAAATACCTGACCGGAAGCGATCCTTCTTGAAAAGGGTAAGAACTCCGCAAAACAACCCTATCAACTAAAGAGACACCTCCCAAATATAACGAGCTTTTTTCCAGATTCATCACTAATCCGGATAGCCTTGAAAAATGGGCCAATATCTCCATAACTCACTCTATAGACTTCCGATTTCCATTAGCAAAAATCAGCAAGTCGTCCGCGAAGCAGAGATGTGTTAAACGAACCACTTTACACCTCGGATGATAGTCAAAAGCAAGTCGTCCGCGAAGCAGAGATGTGTTAAACGAACCACTTTACACCTCGGATGATAGTCAAACTGCCTTGTCCTTGCACCAATATTTAACAATTTAGATAAAACATTCATGCAAATCACAAAAAGAAAAGGAGAAAGCGAACACCCTTGACGTAACCCTCTAGAGCTACTGAAGAATCCAGCTAACTCTCCATTTACTTGAACCGAAAACGAAGGAGTAGTGATACAAACTTCGATCCATCTGACAAATTGCTCCGGTAAATTCATTATTCGCAGAACTTGCAGCAGAAAAGGCCATTGAACAGAATCAAAAAATTCATTATTCGCAGAACTTGCAGCAGAAAAGGCCATTGAACAGAATCAAAAGCCTTTGAAATATCAATCTTCATAGCACATCTTGGCGAAATATCTGTAAGATGATAATCTTTAACAACTTCAGAAGCCAACAGAACATTCTCCATAAGTAATCTTTTAGGCACAAAAGCTGACTGATTTGTAGCTATCATCTGAGGAAGAAGAGCCCGTAGTCTTACTGCCAGAATGCGCGAAATTACTTTGTAAATAACATTACAAAGAGAAATTGGTCTATAATCCTTAATTGTGGCAGCATCTTCTTTCTTGGGGATTAGTGCCAGAATTGTTGCATTAACAGCTTTAGGTAGAAACCCAGTCTCAAAAAAAGATCAAATCGCTATCAAACAATCTGGACCTACTACCTCCCAAGCAGCAATAAAAAATTCACAAGTATACCCGTCCGGGCCAGGAGATTTATTTCTTGCCCTGTGAAAAATAGTGTCCTTAATCTCTTGATCTGTCACCGACCCGGTGAGCGGCTCGGCTACGAAATATCTGTAAGATGATAATCTTTAACAACTTCAGAAGCCAACAGAACATTCTCCATAAGTAATCTTTTAGGCACAAAAGCTGACTGATTTGTAGCTATCATCTGAGGAAGAAGAGCCCGTAGTCTTACTGCCAGAATGCGCGAAATTACTTTGTAAATAACATTACAAAGAGAAATTGGTCTATAATCCTTAATTGTGGCAGCATCTTCTTTCTTGGGGATTAGTGCCAGAATTGTTGCATTAACAGCTTTAGGTAGAAACCCAGTCTCAAAAAAAGATCAAATCGCTATCAAACAATCTGGACCTACTACCTCCCAAGCAGCAATAAAAAATTCACAAGTATACCCGTCCGGGCCAGGAGATTTATTTCTTGCCCTGTGAAAAATAGTGTCCTTAATCTCTTGATCTGTCACCGACCCGGTGAGCGGCTCGGCTAAGTCTGAGGGACAACGAAAATTCACTAACCCTTCCAACTCTAAACTCAAGGAACCATCATATACATCCGGCGTATGATTAAAAAGATTCTTGAAATGATCCACCGCTTCTTTTTTAATCTCCTCCAACTTGGTAATAGCCTCATTGTGACTATTCTTTAGCTCACTTATTCTGTTCTTCTTCTGCCTTGCAGCAATTGATGAATGAAAATATTTATTATTCTTATCCCCAACTTTCAACCAATGAAACTTAGATCTCTGTTTTAAGAATCGTTCCTCAATACCACTCAACAAATCCCACCGAGTTTGAGCTTCAAGCTCCACTCGAATTGTCTCCGTTGACGGTGCCTGGAGGGTCGCCGTTTGAGCCAGACTTAGACTCGATAGAGCTTCGCTTACCTTGTCAGAGATATTATGTAAATGCTTCTTCCCAAGAGACTTCAAAACCGCTCGATAGAGCTTCGCTTACCTTGTCAGAGATATTATGTAAATGCTTCTTCCCAAGAGACTTCAAAACCGGCTTCAACTTCTTCAGGTTCCTTGAAAGTTTAAACATTGCTGTCGTAGAAAGAAAAAGCCTAGGTCTCTACAACCAGAAACTTTCCACAACAGAATTAAACTCATCAAACTGAGTAAGCACATTACTGAACTTAAAAGGCTTACGAGATGAACAGCTAGATCCATCAATAACCACTCTACCTCGAAGATGATCAGAGCAGCGTCCACTTTCAAATACACTATATGACTGTGTAAAAATCCTGTTCCAGTTCTCATTGACTAAAAATCGGTCAAGCTTCTTACAAATCAAAGCACCTTCTTGCCGATTACTCCATGTATATAGCGGTCCATGACCACCCAGATCCATCAATTCGCAGGTACTGACTAAATTCTGAAAGTCTCGCATTCCACTAAAACTTCCAGCTGGTAGAGTTTGTGAATGCTCATCCACATCTAAGACCTCATTAAAATCCCCACAAATCAACCAAGGTTTTAAAAATCGGTCAAGCTTCTTACAAATCAAAGCACCTTCTTGCCGATTACTCCATGTATATAGCGGTCCATGACCACCCAGATCCATCAATTCGCAGGTACTGACTAAATTCTGAAAGTCTCGCATTCCACTAAAACTTCCAGCTGGTAGAGTTTGTGAATGCTCATCCACATCTAAGACCTCATTAAAATCCCCACAAATCAACCAAGGTTTCCCAGCAAAACTAGGCAAAACATGGTGATGCAATAAATCTTGCCACAAATCTTTCCTTTCTGCTTCAAAATTCAAAGCATAAACAAACGAGCAATAGAAACCTTCATAGGCTGCCCCTAACTCGATAAAACAAGTTATAAGTTGACTTGATTTATACACCGGAGTTAGTCGAATATCATATAAGTTGACTTGATTTATACACCGGAGTTAGTCGAATATCATCTCTCCAAATCACCCATATTCGACCATTCTCATGATGTTCATAGTTAGCTAAAACCAACCACCCTTCACAGATTTGAGATTGAATAAAAGCACGTTTAGGTTCCTTTACTCTAGTCTCCAACAAACAGCCAAAACTCAAATTCATAGATTGAATACAAGACCGAACGATCTTGTGCCTAGAGGTCTTGTTTAGACCTCGAATATTTCGAATATTCCAAGAAAAACCAGACATTAGGAATGCTTTTTAGCCTTCCTCTTCTTCCCTTTCCCCTTTTTAGGGGACACTTGTTTAAAATTCTGATTTGCAATTCGACCAGTTCGAGTTCGAGTTTGAATAGAGTTCTCTATCGAAGTTCCCTTACTCTCCTCTTCTTCATCCTCTTTTTCAAGAGCTGCAAATCTGGACGGTGACTCTATCGAATCCGACTCACAACTACGTTGATGTCGAACTGAATTTTTTCCTGAAACAGTAGTCCAGCCTTTCTCTTCCAGTTGTTCAATGTCATCTCTTTCAGTTTCTAAAGAATAATTAATACATTTAGAGTTGCTCTTTTTACCAAGAGACAAAATATTATCTTGATTCTCTCTTGAAACAAAATCATCTTCTGTGTTTTCATCAATCTTCTCATCAGGAGAATTACCTATACCACTCAATTTACCCGCCATCTCATGTTCAGAATTAGCCTCATCTAATTTGGACTGAAGAGAGATCCGATCTGCATCACTAGTCTCAACAATCTGCGGCTCTTTCCCTTCAACACTATCCAATTGTTTCGAAACACCTTCCTCTAAATCCTTTGACAAAGTACATTCTCCCTCCTCTTTCTCCTCAACTCTATTATTGTCTACCTTGTCCATTTTCTCTGCAACATGAACCGCTTCTTTTGCAACAGAACTATCCCTTCCTTCTTGAAATTTATTTTCATCAAACCCATAACAGAACTATCCCTTCCTTCTTGAAATTTATTTTCATCAAACCCATTCTTTTTAAGACAAAAGTCAACTACATGACCCCACTTAGAGCAAACACCACACCTTGGTGGCAGCCATGGATACAAGAAAGAGACAATCGATTCTTCCCCATCCACCGTTACAGTGAACTCCTTTGTTATCTCCTTTGTAAGGTCTAACTCAACAAAAAATTTTGCTTCATCAAACTTCTTACATTGAATTGTGTCAGGATGAAGATGTCTTGGCTCTCCCACCATACTTGCCAACCAACTTAACCCATTATCCGTAAATAAACTCCGAGGAACATTCTTGAGAGTAAGCCATAAAGGTATGTTCAAGAGAGGTGGTTGTGTATCTTCTATCACCGGAGACCATCGAGACAGAACCATAGGCTGCCCTAAGATATTCCAGGTGCTTCGATTTAAGACCTTGTTTAAAACTTTCTCATGTGGGATTCTGAATTTCACCATACGATCATTAACTTCCCAAGCTTCTATAGCTAGGTCCTTATACCCTACAGTCCAAATCTTCTTCACAACCATATGTATCTTGCCCACATACGGAGCTTTGTCTGGAAATCTCCCAATAAGTATATCATTCCATAGAGGTTTTGCATCCGCAGTAATCACCTTTGGAACCATTGCCTTAGCTCGACCTGAATCAATAACAGCGTCAACAACAAATCTCTTAAGCTTTGATTGATTAATAACTTTCGAGTAAAGGGGCTTAGCTTTTTCCCCTTGAGAATTTTGATTCAAATTCCCAAGAGGATTCAACGTTTTGTTCGCCGGAGGATCAAAAGAGTTCACCTCACACATAACCTTAGCACCAGCCGCTTGATTCGTACGTTGCTGCTCTTTTGTTGAACCAAGGACCGGAAAATCATCATTAGAGAATCGATCTTCTCCCACTCGACGAGAAGGAGAACCTTCCGGTGACCGCTGCGACACCGGAGAAGCCATGGAAGCCCGTCTGAGAAGCTTCCAAGAAAGTAGGAGAGTTTGTTATGGATCGCCTTTTAATAACTTTCGAGTAAAGGGGCTTAGCTTTTTCCCCTTGAGAATTTTGATTCAAATTCCCAAGAGGATTCAACGTTTTGTTCGCCGGAGGATCAAAAGAGTTCACCTCACACATAACCTTAGCACCAGCCGCTTGATTCGTACGTTGCTGCTCTTTTGTTGAACCAAGGACCGGAAAATCATCATTAGAGAATCGATCTTCTCCCACTCGACGAGAAGGAGAAGAAGGAGAACCTTCCGGTGACCGCTGCGACACCGGAGAAGCCATGGAAGCCCGTCTGAGAAGCTTCCAAGAAAGTAGGAGAGTTTGTTATGGATCGCCTTATCACTCGCCAACAGAGAGTTTTTTGTTTTCTGTCATTAATTTAATTTTCACTTTAACTTATAGGGTGGTGCATTACACATAATATCTTTTACAATACTTTATAAACAAGACAAAAGATGGTTTTGCTTACACAAAGCATAACAGCAATGAAGTACTAAGCTTAATTTTAGGACCAAATCATTGGTCGAAGATGCCCCAAGGAAACGGGGAAATGATGCCCCAAGGAACTGGGGAAGAGATGGCATCGATGTAGTACTATAACCGAAGTTAAAAGAACCAAAAGAGCTAGCTGAACCTAAGGTGAAATCGAACCTGGGAGTGAGTGAAGATCACACAAGCTTGCTTCTACCGGAAATCAAACCAAACAGCAGATACGAAACCCAAAAGAAATCTGTGGATGGAACCTTTGACGATGTGCTTGGAACCTTTGACGATGTGCTTGGTGTACCTCAGCAAGGAAGACTAGCCTTCATGTTTGAAGAAACCAACCTCACTTAGGAATGATTGGATTTCAAAGATGGCTTGGGAGAGTAATGAACGCATCAACCTCACTTAGGAACGATTGATGATACAATCTCTAATTTAGGATGCCACAAGAAGGAATTGATAATATCAATCTCGCCTAGATTGAACATGTACGTAACGAAAAAGGCTTGGACACACTGGCATAAACTCTGAGAAAGAGAGACTTTGGCGAAACCAGTATAACTCTGAGACCACATAAGACAAGCACAAGGTGCAAACTAGCAAACCAAACTCAGGAAACAGAGAATCCTCGAAAATAGAAGGGTCAAAGAGGACCCTATCCTAACAATCGACAAGCAGCTGAAAATCAAACCAAATCAATTTACCTAGGAGCTACCACCATCGGAACCAACTAGACTGAAGCCAAAACCTTGTCTAAGAACTACTATCAGGCAAGCATAGAGGGGAACGAAGAGGAACGAAGACCAAACCTTTGATGCGAGAGATGAATCTTTAACGATGAAGAGAAAGAACCAACATAGAATCTCGCAAGGTTAGACTACTTCCCGGCAAGCTGAGATTCGAAGATTTTCGAAGCTTTTGACCGAGAGAGACGAGAGGGTCGGCTTCTTGTACAAGCGAAGTGCCAAATCCCCGAAGTGACTTCCAGAAATACATCTCTGCCGTCATCCATCGCAAGCTCCGATGATCTTCGAAATCCAAAATAAACTACTGTAATAGCTAGTTTATCTACAGAGGAGCCCGAGAACGAAGCTGTCGAAGCTTCCACCCCGTCTCCGACCACACATGCGCTTCACGGACTCTTCCGCCGAAAGAAAGAGAAAAATATTAACGAGAGAGAAAGAAAAAACTATTCTCTCTAATTCAGTAATTATGACCCATTAATTTGTCGTTTAATCATTCTGAAATTTGTTTAATATAAATACTTCATAAAATTCTGATTTTGCATGAATTTTGTCTGGAATACTTTTTTTTTTGTATGAATGTTAAATTTTGACACCTTTATGACTCGAACCTCTGACCTATAAACTAGA
>CM071717.1:30025665-30040119 GCA_036630335.1 Physaria fendleri
AAACACTGAAAATGATAACAAAACATTAATTAGCTCTAAATCTTTTTCATAGATTATTTTTGGGAATTTCTTGGATAATTTTATATAAATAATTAATGTTTTCAGTACAAAATATATCAAATTAAAAAAAAAAAGTTTTTACTGGTGAGAAAAAGGGATGAGCAACTCTAATGGTAGACGTATGCGATGGAGAAAAGACCTTCACGATCGTTTTGTTAAAGCTGTTCAACACCTTGGTGGTGAAAGGCGTAAGCCATCTTTTCATATAAAAAAAAACAGATTTTAGTTTAGTGTTTATATCATTTTAAATATTCAGTATATTCGAAAATATCTATTCTTAATTAACAAAAAAAGAGATAGACAATATCTATTCTTAAATTTTGGAGGAGCAAAACCTAAAAAGATTTTGGCGCATATGGAAGGGTGTGAGAAACCTTACAATATTACAAATTCAAAACCATCTCCAGGTGTTTAAAATTCACACACATATTATCGACTAGCTATACACTATATGTTAAAAGTTATATTATCTAAGATGGTGCTTACTTAATCAAATAAATTTAAAAGTTATATTATCTAAGATGGTGCTTACTTAATCAAATAAATGTGTTTAATTTCAATAGATCTATAGGAACAAGATAAGAGAAGAAGAAAGAGGTAAATAATTATCTCGGACTTTAACAAAATATATGTTAGTGTTGTATCTTTGCATATTAATGTTCAACATAATCGATTTGGTGTAGATGTCCCTTTTAATACATGATGATTTGCTCAATCTTATGGCAGAAATGAATAGGAGGGCAACTGAATTTCAATACATGATGATTTGCTCAATCTTATGGCAGAAATGAATAGGAGGGCAACTGAATTTCATCTTTAGATTTATGAACGCATTGAAGATGCTATCCAAAATAGAGATTTCTGAACAAAGGTTCTCTCGTTCATGTATTAACTCTTTCTTGGTCTCAAGTACTAAGAGGACTTTGCTTTCTACATCTCTTAAAACTTGTTTATTACGTAATGCTTATTCCATATACATAATAGATAAGAAATAAAAATCTAAGCAAATAATATGATGGCGTATTTTTCTTTTATAACATAGTAGGGTGATTTCCTCCGTCATTGCGGGATTAATTATTTAAAATGTTATAACTAAATACCAAAAATGATAATAATATTCAAAAAAGTTTTTTGATAAAGAATCCGTACAACATTTTCCAGCTCGGAGTACAAAACAATAAATAATTAAATAAAATACGAAAGAAAATTATGGATATCCACTAGGATTTCGTAAAAGTTTTGATGACTTGATATGATCAATGCATCTTTTGAATCAGAAAAATATGCAGTTACTACAATAGCATATATCTGAGTTAAAAGTGAGAAATTAGAAGTCTACACAAAAACAATAACAACAATTTTTAGGGAAAATAAGAAAGTTCTATATTTTTAACCACAAAAAAGAAGAAGTAATAGTAGATTCTGTTAGATTGTCCATCAAAGAATATAGACTGAGTGAAAAAAAGATTTGTAGTAAATTGGATTTGTGGACATGCTGTGGAGACACACATCAGCTAACACCGCAGACAGGCTGTGGAGACACACATCAGCTATTTCAATTTACTGAAAAATTTGTAGTAAATTGGATTTAAAGTGCTTTATTCACCATATTATGTTTTATGTATGCTTATGATATCGTATGTTATTCTGACCAAATTCTACCAAAATTCTTGATCAAATTTCGACCACCCTAATTTCTCATCATAATTAATAATTTTTATTTATGTGGTCGCAATATGGTTGCAATTTTATAATCAAATTCCGACAACTCTAAAAATCGATATACTTTTAAAACAAGAGAAGAAGTTCTAAATGCTATATCGTTATGAGTTCCGATAAATCTGGTTTCTCTTAGTGCCTATAGAGAAAGGGAGAGAGATTCGGGCACCATAAAAACTCGGATTGGTTCCTTGAAAAGGATAACCACCTCTCAGTTTGGTCGCTCCTAGTTTTTATTGCATTAGCTCGATATTGCCTTTGCAACTTGAGTTATTCTTCACTTTCATGTTTTTTAATCTTTTTAACATTACTAATCGATTATAGAATTCTACGTTGTATACAACAAATCTATCATATTATTATCAATAATATTTACTTTCTATAAAAATACTAAACCAAAGGTTTTTACTTCCATTAAGATTTTTGTACTTAAAGAAAAGAAGAAACAAACAAAATTTTTTTTTTAATAATCAATAAAAATATATAAAATAATAAGCCCATTATATAAATATAATTACATATATATATTATATTATAAAAAGGTGAAATTCAGTTCAAAAAAAAAAAGGTGAAATCTTATTTCTTTTTTTATGGGAAAAGGAATAAATACAAAAAAAGGTAAGAAATCCCACATAATTTTATCAAGATTTGTACATAGGATTGTGGGGAAAATGCTCAAAAAGTTCCTCAAGTTTATAGAATTCTTCAATTTATTCCCCAACTAAGGTCTGCTCATAATTATTCCCCATCATCCATTTGATTTCTCAAATTTGGACAATAATTAATATCATCCATTTGATTTCTCAAATTTGGACAATAATTAATCAGTTTAACGCCTCCGTTAATTGTACGTTAGTGAGTCAATTCCACCTTTGTTTTCTCTCAGATTTCATCAAAGAGATTTGCTTTCTCATTGTAATCTGTGAGGTACAGAGGATAAGCGATTATGGATTTGATCTCTTTGTCCACTTCTCTGCCCATTAGTTTGTAAGCTGGTACGTCTGTTGATTTCAATCTGTCCATGAGTTTTCAGGTATATGTAGAGTACTCATGATCAAAGCAGGAGTCCTGAGGATGATTGAGAAGAGGAATCTGAAGCTAGCTAGCTCTAGCAGCAAGTCCTCGTCAATAAATTATGTAAAGGTAATAAAGAAGGAGCAACTTAAGAGGTAAATAACTTGTGAATTTCTTCTAGAGGATAAAGATTGAGGATTGTGTCTGGAGGAGATTCTAACGATGTTTGGGTTGCAGAAGCAATTCTCAAGTTTTAAGAAGACAATTTGTAGGAGCAGAATGTTTTCAACTTATCAAGTTCGTAGAAAAATTCTCAGAGGTGGAACAGCAAAAATTGATGAAGTTACTTTCTCAAGTGGACTCTATCGATCCTCATGAAAGTTTTTTCAACTCAATGAAACTACATTCTTTTACATGTTTCAGTGGCTTCTTCAAGTTCTTATACTTACACAGTTTCTCTTTTGCCAGCCTTAGAAGCATATTTGAGTTTTCTCGATTCTATGAGAACTTCTCTTTGCTTCAGCAACTTGTGGCAGATGGTGTTTCTGATTGTATTGAGTTCTGTATACTACAGACACAAGGGTTGTCATGAGAAGCCACAAAGAAGTGATGAAGATTAGATCAAAAAATATTAAAACATAAGAGTCTCTCTTCCAACTCTATGATTCGTGGTGGATCTCTAGAAAATCAACCATTCTTTGTTCCAACTGGTGACGCTAAGAAAATTATTCAACCCATCGGTGGATGAAGATCTCTTGAAAGTATCAACGCCAAACAAATGGTTTATGATTTGATCGGAAAAAGAAGAACACTAAAATCACACCAGAAGGCAATTTGTTATGGAACAAATCTAATATAATTAGATTTTAGATTTTAATTGATTACAGCTAAAGATATAATCACTCTATATTCTCAAAGCAATATTGTGACGAGTGATTATGGTTGGCATATGTTTGCTGATATTTCTATTTGGATTGGAAATTTTGAGGATTCTTTGTTGTGGTTTGGGAAACGACGAAGATGGTTGATTTTGGGGATTTTTTTTTAATTTATAATCTTTTTTTATTAACTCACTAACGTACAATTAACGGAGACGTTAAACTGATTAATTATTGTCCAAATTTGAGAAATCAAATGGATGATATTAATTATTGTCCAAATTTGAGAAATCAAATGGATGATGGGGAATAATAACGGAGACATTATTTCGGGAATAAATTGAAGAATTTTATAAACTTGAGGAATTTTTTGAGCATTTTCCCTATGATTGTGCCCTAATTTGAGAATGACCAATCTCTTATCATAAATTATACGATATTATAAAAAATAGTGAGTTCTAAATTTAATAAAAATATGAAAAAGTATCCTTATGTGTCAAATATCAAGTCCATTCTGGGAGCCCATTAAGCTGGTCCAGCTAAAAGAGCCCATCAAGTCCAAGCTTTAGTTTTTGCTGTTTAAATAGTCTTCAAATTTCCCTCTGTAATTTAGTACTCGATACTCTTATTTTTTCTCTTTTCGTGTAAGCACCACCACTGGGGTTTTTTCCGGTGATCTCTGTTTAGTAACGGGAGCCGCCACTCCCTCCAGACATAGCATCTAATTGGGCGTAAACTGGGTAAACAATTCAAAGTGTTCTTCAGTTTCTTCCTGCACAAGAAAGCAATTTAGATCCTACATTACGAAAAAGGAATAGAATACAAAAAATAAATGGTAAGAAATATCACGTAAATTATATCTTTAATTTTTTTTATAGGATTGTGGACTAATTTTATTGTGATCATTCTCTTAATGAATGTAAGAATGTTTTTGATAGTGAATAATATATATATATATATATATATTGTTTTTGATGAGAATATATCGTTAAACCCAGACACACGCTGATCTATTTCACAGACATGGACAAGCTAGTCCTATGTCCGTTCATGACAGTTTTAAAAAGACAGAACGGAAAACGTCATATTTTATAAGTTCAATGAATTTAAATAGCAGAGCAGTTCCAATAAAACTCGCTGCTATTTAAAGAGCAGTTCCAATGAAACTCGCTGCTGTAAAGTTTTGCGAGGTTTTGTAATTTTATTTGTGAGGGCATGCAAGGTCGGTCCGCTCAAGACTTCGACATAAGAAATCACGGCATAGGTTCCGATATTGTTTCCGAACTATTTCCGACAAGGACCACAACGACCAAATCAAAAGACTACTAGCTAGTGGCTTCAAAACTTCGTAGAAAAGAATTTCTAAGACCAAAAGTTAATGTAGCAAGTACGTGGAAGCCCGAAGCCTATGGGACTCCAAAGAATAAAAATAGTCTAAGATGGTCTAGAAGAAAAATGATGAGAATATATGTGGAAAAAACTTGTTTAAAGTTGAATCTTCCCAAGAAAATATATAAGGAATTTTCCATTAATAATTTCATAGTCATTTTTTTCACAATTTGAAAGTCAATATAATCTTAGTTCTTAGAGTATAAAAATGCATTAGATGTATTATAAACAACAGTTTTCCTCTTTGCAAAAAATACAACATTTTTTAGTTAAAAGATTACAAATTTAGTAGCTCTGAACATATACATATATTCATTACTCTAAAATATTATATACCTATATACTTGTCATGTGTGATAAATTCAAATATCAAAAAAAAAAAAAAAAAAAATTAAAAGAGAAAAAAAAAAAAAAAAAAAAAAAAAAATTGAAAGAGTTTAATAAATAAAGAAAATGCCACGAAATAGAGAATAAAAACAAAAATATAAGTCGCAAAATATGAGAAAATAGTAGACTTTTTATAATAAAAAAAAAAAATAGTAGACTTGACATCTTCAACACAAGTTTGGAGCTAGAAGTACGTAATGCTTGAGGATCACATATTAGTATTACAAAATAAAATGATCAAATACATATTTTTACAAGTCAATAATTCTATTTTTCTTATCTCACCTATATATAAATATAATCTCGATTACTACTTTGCAATAACGAAACAGTACATTCAAATAAATTTCAAAAAGTTGTTATTCTTCATATTAAAAAAAAAAAAAAAACATGGGGACATGCCCTACTTTGATGATCTTCCTCTCTTCTTCTCTTTTTCTTGTTCTTCTAAACCTCGAAGTCATTGACGCTGTCGGGTGTACCGGAAGCTTCATCAGCAGTAACAGCAGCTACGTCCGAAATCGCCAGAACCTCTTCTTAACTCTTGCTGAAAAAGTCATCACCAATGATGGATTCTACAACACTTCACTAGGCAAAAGCCCCGACAGAGTTCACGCTCTTGTCCTCTGCGCAAGAGGATATGAGCGTGAACCTTGTATCAATTGTGTCGAAAAAGCGACTTCAGAAATACAATCTGGTTGTCATAACCGTATGGATTCATTCACGTGGGCCCAAGACCATAAAGACAGAGTTTCTTGTCTTGTAAGTTCCTTAAACCACTCAATTTTTGGGAACCTCGAGCTTATACCGGCTATTAAATACTACAGTCCACGTAGTTTGGAGGCATTATCAACAAACATGACATTTTTCGAAAAGCAATGGAATGCTACGGTTAATATGACCCTGAAGGCTGCTGTGGAACCGGGTAATTCCTCAGTACATAAGTACTATAGTGCTATAGAGGAGGAGTACACAGAGGATTTGAATTTTTACATGCTGATGCAATGCACACCCGACATAACTTCCCAAGATTGCAAGACATGTTTAGGAGAATGCGTGAATCTTTTTAAAGAAGTGCTTTGGGGAAGACAAGGGGGAGAAGTTTATCGTCCAAGCTGTTTTTTCAGGTGGGATCTATATCCTTTCCTTGGTGCTTTTGGCAATGCGACAAAAGTTACTTCGCTCCATACACCTCCGGTTCAAGAAAAGGGGATCTCTATTACAGACAATAAAGGTAAAAAATTTGAGTTAGAGCATTATAAAATTTTTGCAAGTATGTAGAAACATTCAAGCATCCACAGTTCTGCTAGTAAAATATCTCTAGGGTAAAACTAGAAGTCATTTGTTCGTGGTAGATAACTACTCTCTCCATATTTGAAAGAGTGTTATTATTCTAGCTTTATTCATGTAGATTAAAACCTATAAAGCTCCAAACTGAACATAGTAAAATGGATAAAAAGATTTGAACTATCAATTTAGGGGTAAAGAGTTTTTTTTGTTGGTCTAGGGTAAATAGTTTTTGAACTATTGTTTTATGGGCATTTATACTGAAGGTAGTTTGTGGAAATTGATAAAATATGACAATAATTCAGGGGACTATATAGTTTTTTTTTTTTTTTTTTGAAAGAATGTTAAATTTTATTCCCCAAAAACTATGTTCATTACAACTCTTCAAACAACTCAGAACAGGCTCTGAGATAACAACAATCAAAAAACCAGAAACTAGACAAAGTCTAGAAACCTGCACAGAACAAAAGACTAAAGCCAAAACAAACCAACCAAGCAAACAATATATTAAAACAGTCTCCAGTTTTTATTCAAATAACTAAAAAAAACTTGAGAGGTTTGGTTCAGCCGAGAAGCGAATTTGTTCCTGCAAAGATCAGAACCCAAGCTTGGGATGATTGCCAAAATCCAAAAAAGAGGTACCTTTCTAAGGAGGTGGAATAGCTGAGATGAAATAGAAAGCCAAGATCTACTTCCTTGCTTCTGAAACCTTTTCCGAAAACAATAACTGCAACCATCAAGGAGAGTGTGGACAAGATGCTATAATTGAGTCTCATAATAGCTATGGAGAAGGTACTTAGCTTTTGCTCCTGGGAAATCAGAGGAGGCTGATTCCCAAGAGACTTTTAGGAAGGCAGAGCACAGGGCAAAAGACAAGAATTGTCTAGAGAAATGAGAGCCGCCCCTTTTGCTTCCCATTTCCTGAGGTTACGAACTCTAACTCTTTCATTGATTATGCTCCTTTGATTGAGTATTTGACTGCAAACAACAAGGAGAGTATGGACAAGGAACTAGTGATAAAGTCCTGTAATAGCTGTGGGACAAGAATTTAGCTTTTGCTCCTGGGAGATCAGAGGAGCTGATTCCCAAGAGATTTTTGGAAAGATAGAGCACAGGGCAATGACAAAACTGTCCGACGAAATGAGAGCTGCCCCATTTGCGAGGGCAATGACAAAACTGTCCGACGAAATGAGAGCTGCCCCATTTGCGTCTCACTTCCTAAGATAACAAGCTTGATTTCCTGCCACACGAGGTGCATCAAACTGGGCAAAAACAGGAGGATCATTTGAGAATCTGAAAGAGAATAAGAACTCTTAACTCTTTGCTCTTGAGATATCAATAAATTGACTCTCAAGAGACTAAAGGATAAACACAGGCTGGAGATTGATAAAGCCAATCCCAAAGCTATCATTCCAAAATTGACTCTCAAGAGACTAAAGGATAAACACAGGCTGGAGATTGATAAAGCCAATCCCAAAGCTATCATTCCAAAACATTTGAGTTAGTCTTGCCGAGTTGTAATCTAGAGCAGAAGAGCTTCCGAAAAACGCTTATTTTCTGGCCCTGTTAACCCAAGAAGCTTGTTTTTAACCACTCTGTCTATCCACTTGATCAGCAGCTCGGAAGAGTGATTTATATTTTTGTGCTTTCTCTCATTTCTTTCCCTCCAAAGGTGGTATATGGTAGCCTGGAAAGCATAACAAAGTAAGAAGGATTTTAAAGCAGTCTCTTGACCCAGATTTTGAATGATGATGTCCCATCTTGAAGAGTAATTCCTCCCCATAAGCTTCTGCACAGTGTTATACCAAACTTCCTTGGAATAAGGGCAAGAGAAGAATAAATGATTTCTAATCTCTTCCTCCCCTTTACACAGATGGCAAGTCGGATCATTCCCTCTGCCCCAATTTTTTGTTCTTTTCCCAACAGCCAGTCTATCTAAAGTAGCTAACCACGCACAAAAATTGAACTTTGGAGTAGCTCTTGTTGTCCATATTATCCTATACCAAGGAACTTTATTTTGAACTTCTCTCAACTGGTTCCAAGTATGCCAAGAAGAAAATGAGCATTTATTTAGACAAGGTTGCGCTCTGTCCCCTTACCTCTTCGTTCTGAGCATGAATGCCCTTTCGGGAATGCTGAACCTCGCAACAAAAGTAAATCTGATTGGTTCATGAATGCCCTTTCGGGAATGCTGAACCTCGCAACAAAAGTAAATCTGATTGGTTATCATCCTAGATGTGCTAAGATGGAGATTACTCACCTCTCATTTGCTGATGATATGATGGTTTTCACAGATGGTACTTATGAGTCTATTAATAACGTGGTTAGAGTTTTTGAGGATTTCGCTGCTGATTCTGGCCTTAGGATATCGATGGAGAAGACTACAATTTTTATGTCAAATATGGACTCGGAGGTTCAGGACAGAATCACCAGGGATTTTGGGTTCTCCATAGGCACTCTCCCAGTAAGATACTTGGGATTACCCCTTCTCACTAGACGGATGACTAGAGAAGATGTTTTACCTCTGATTGAGAAAATCTCAAATAAGATCAAGGGATGGAAGAATAGATGTCTTTCTTTTGCTGGACGTAAGCAGCTTATTACCTCTGTCATCTCAGGGATAACAAATTTATGGTTAAGCACATTCCGAATTCCAAAAAGCTATCTAGCAGAAATCGAAAGTACTTGTGGAGCTTTTCTTTGGTCTGGGCCAGATTTGAACCCTCATAAAGCCAAAGTAGTTTGGAAGACAGTTGTGAAGCCGAAGGATGAGGGAGGCCTTGGGATAAGAAGTCTGATTGAGGCAAATAAGACCTGTGCTTTAAAATTGATACGGCGGTTACTTTCTGGGACTAATTCTCTTTGGGTTCAATGGTGCTGGTCACATATTCTTAAAGGTAACTCTCTCTGGTCTATCTCGGATCAGTCTACAGTAGGCTCTTGGATGTGGAGAAAGATCTTAAAGTATAGGCACTTGGCTCGGAATTATCATAAGAAGGAGATAACTAATGGAACTACAACATCTTTTTGGTTTGATGATTGGTCCCCTCTTGGGGTCCTTTATAACCTTGTGGGAGACAGAGGGTATATTGACTTGGGGTTGGGAAAGCAAGCAACAGTGGCAGATGCTTTGAATTCAACCCGGAGAAGAAGGCACAGAAGAGCTGATTTTAAACAAATTGAAATGGTTCTGGTAGATACAAGAGGGAGACTGCTTAATGACAAGGAAGATATTCATATGTGGAAGCACAAAGATAACACTTACAAGAAAAAGGTTGAGCCTTGCCACTATGCAACCAGCCAATGCGGTGGAGAGAAACCAAGAATGACTCTTCCACTTAGAAAGACAAACGCTAGATGCCAATATTAAACCACAAGCACAACCATCCACAAAACCACCAGGCTGGAAACAAATGCGGGGAAGGATTTGCGAACAACCGACCAAGATAGAGAGTCAAATCCAAGAATAACTTGCAGAAAATCTAACCCTAGCTTTCGAGAAACTCAAAGCAGAACCGAACCATTGAAGACACAAGCTTCGAAGAAGAACCAGCAACAACCGAGGAGAACCACACCAAACAACCGTCACCATCCTCCAACAAGGTACTAAGCAAAAGTGGACTCCTATAAGAAGGTACTAAGCAAAAGTGGACTCCTATAAGCCGAAGCTGCTCATATAGGAACTCGGTCTTTTACTCGATCCCCTCCGACTTTCCGGTAAAAACTCTCAATCCAGGATATCCGCAAATTTATAAAAAGTTGACCTATTCTCATCTCTCCAAGTGTTAGCTTGCTCTAAATTTCTCTCTAGAAAGCTTCTTGGTGTTTTCTATTGTATCTTGCCAATGAACAACTGGTTCCCGCTGAATATAGATGCCTCTTTTAAGTGATTTTTCAACAGGTTGATTCCCTTGCTCGATAACTCGTTCGGTAGTTCGTTGCTCTCCAATTTCGGCTCTTTTACATCCATTTGTCGTTGAGGTTCTCTGATATCGATTTCTCAGACGGCTTTCTCTCTCGTCGTGTGTCGGTTTGTGTTGTAAGCCTCCATTTATCAATGGCCACTGGTGTCTTCGATCTTCGGCAGATTTGTCTACGTAACATCTTTTCGGGTTAGACAGATATGTTATTGGGGTGCACAACTTTTAATCTATAAAATCTTTGTTTTCAAAAAAAGCCCATAAGAAATTGGAAAATATAACAAGGTATGATACAGACAAACATAACAAAATTATCCATGCATATCACTGCCACAAGGCCACTATTCTTTACCCAGCTAGCTTGTACCAACTAAGATTCCTCAATTTTTTTTTTATCTTCTTCCACCAAAATGGTTTTTCTTCTTCCTCAAATCCAATTGCTTCTCTAACTCTCTTAATTTCCGTCAGGATCTCGTACAAAAAATCGGATTCAGAGCTGCCAAATCCATCAAACAAACTTCATATTTTGAAATAAATTAAAAAATAAAAACAATTAACTGTGATTGAAAGTAAAGCTTATAAAGAAGAAGGTACCTCTTATCTCCCAAAGTCAACCCCATCTTATTGGAGATGGACTCTAAGGCATCTCTCCATTTTTTGACCTTATCTCGAGGAGAAACTTCCGCGAGCTTCCAGAAGGCTCGACCAAACTTACTGTCACCTCTCGGTTTTCTAACATCTCCTGCATCTACCTTATAGAATATTGGAATGACTCTGACCTTTCCTTTATCGGCAAGGTTCTTCATCTTTACTAATTCGTCTAGGCACCACCTCGATTCTGGATACCTTGTAAACAATATATATTATAGTTAGTAAAATTTTCTAACGATATGCTTGTAAAGAAAAAACATTCAAACCTTGTAGAGAATATGGCGAGTGCAATATTAGACTCTTCGATTCTTTTAAAGAGATGTTGAAGATCTTTGCCTCTCTGCTCGAATGTGTCAATGAAGAATCGAATATCGTGCCTCTTGAGAGCATCACTCAGGTGGCTAACAAAGTTGTACCGCAGTTGCTTTCCTCGGAAATTCAAGAACACTTGATGATGAACTTTAACTAAAGAGAGAGATCTGATGTGGAATATGAGGGTCAGCATGACAAAGCAACTTATGGTCATGTGGATGAAAGGTAGTGCATTCTCAGTAATGAAAATTTTCATCTTCTCAGACTTTACCAAATCTTTTTTGACCTGAAAAGTAAGTAGCATCATCGTTAGTAGTGATTATAAGATATACACCAAAATCAATATAACAGCGCAGCTTATTAGACCTGTAGTTTCGATGGTGTAGTGCTTCGTCTGAATTGAGATTTGTTTGGCCTGTTACACCTGCGCTTCCCTTGTCCAGTCATTGGAAATCTCAAAAGCATCCCGAGGCTCCTCAATCTGAAAATGTGAAACAATGTGACCGTAAGCGTATCAAGTCCCATCGGTGAGCCAAACCTCAGGACGAAGCGCATTGATGAATTTTGCAGCAACATCGCGTGTGGACCGAAGACGAGATCAAATGTGTCAAATACCAGCGCGTGTTGTGGCATGATGCGAAGACTTGCACCATATGTAGGTGTGATTTGTTTTAAGGGTGAATTACCAGTTATAGCCTTTTTGTTAAATACCTCTGGTATCCATCATAATTAACTCTTGTTTTAATATGATAAAATGATTAGAAGAATGATTGACTTTTTATTTCTCCATGTACTATACGCCTAACAACCGAATTCTCTTAAACTTTAGTCCTCTTCAATTCATTACTACCCACACAAAATTTCACCCTTAGAAGACTTATAATAACAAATACTCCCTCCTTTCAGTTTATAAGGGTTTTTAGCTTTTTTTTTTTTCGTTTCAAATTATTAGGAGTTTTAATCCCTCCTTTCAGTTTATAAGGGTTTTTAGCTTTTTTTTTTTTCGTTTCAAATTATTAGGAGTTTTAACTTTTTAATTAATTATCTTCCAATACTAGTTTATAATTGTATAAAATAGATAATTAATACATTTTTTAAAAACAGTCATTTTTCTAAAGTCCCTTATAAAATGAAACCGAGGAATAATATAGGACGTGATTGTTTGTGGCTTTGGCTTTTTATAAAGCCACTTTTCCACCTGAAATCTGAAACCTAAAGCAATCAATTTTTGTAAATCTTGGAGTTCAAAGCAATCGAACTTTATAAATATTTTTAAAACGTTAAGCCATTTTGATGAAGTTTTCTTTTTATGGAATAAAATCTCAAAGCCATAAATTTTGGGCTTTAAAAAATTTATTTTGGCTTTAGAAACTTTTATGAAAACTTTTTACGGAAACTTTTTATGAATTTTTTTATGGAAAAGTAGCAATTTTTTTATAGAAAATATTTATGAAATATTTTCATTACTTTTTAATAAAAATTTTTATGAAAATTATAATCATCTTTACCAAAAAAATAATCTCATTTAATTTTACAGCTCCAACCGATAAATCTAAAACCTACAGCTCCAACAAATCTACACCAAAATTCTACAACCAAAATTCTACCGCCAAAAAATTCTACATCCAAAATTCTACATGCAACAAATCTATAGGCCAAAATTCTATGGCCAAAATTCTACAGCCAACAAATCTACATGTCAAATTTTATAGGCAAAATTTTAAAGATACAGTCCCAACCAATTAGGCTTATAATATGGTGAGTCACTATTTGGTGAACTGTCATGAATAACCAAAAACAATGAATATCAGTATTTGTAATGAATGAAATTAGCCATAGGCAAAAGTACAACATGAGAAAATCCCAACAGGTCAACCATCCAAATAATACTTTTGTCCAAACAAACTTAATTACAGAGAGTTATGATAGGATTCAGTGACTTGGTGCTGATATAAAATCGCACACATCTATATCTAAATCTGAATCCATATCCAAAGATAACAAAAATTAATATACGAATGGTGACTAGACCAGTTGACCAAAATTATATATTAAAATATTAAAAACTAAAAAACCAAAGATCCAGAAACCTCGAATGAATCAAAACCCGAGCCTCCTAACGTTGAGGATACCTAATTAGAACAACAAAGCTAAGAAGAAACAAGATAATTAGAACAACAAAGCTAAGAAGAAACAAGAAAACGTCAAAAAAAAAGAGAAGGTTAATTAAAAGAAAACATGATTCACCTGCATACAAGAACATACGAGAAATCAATGGTTCATTTAACAGCTTATAAAACAAACTACTAAGAAAATTCTAAATCTTAAATTAAGACAGATCAAAAGCCAGGTTGTACTAATAAAACCAGCTTGTAAGATCAACAGTCAGCTTGTTATATCAAAAGCCAGCTTGTAATAATATACCAAATGATTCGATTTGTATAGAGAAAAGATAAAGAAAAAAAGCAGAAATAAATAGATAGATGATCCAGTTTTTCAAATTGGTATAGAGAAATTAGTTTTACCTCTTCGCGACGGTGTAGTTTTGTTCCGGATTCTCAGTTTCAAAATAGAACTAGGTTTTTATTTCCTTCATGAAACGACGACTTTTATCTTCTTATATAATGTGAGATGTCGTAATTTACCCTTCCAACCTCGGTTTTCGGTTTGTTTTGAGGATTTATCCGTAATAAAAAAATTTTTTGATAAAGTTTTATCCGTAATAATTGCCTCCGGACCTTTGGTTAGGAATGATTAATTAATTATCCTTAATAATATTTTGTGGGATTATTTTTCAAAACACCCTCAACTAAGGATGGACATTCGGGTATTCGGGT
>CM071717.1:30069313-30080452 GCA_036630335.1 Physaria fendleri
TAAACAAAAAAAAAAAAAAATATCCGAAGAATTAATTATACCATAATATTCGGGTTTTAAAAAATTTAAACACTATATATATATAATTAAATAAACATGGTATATTTACATTTTTATTGAAAATTTATGGTATTTTTCAATTTCTATGATTAATTATTGTTTTAGGTATTTATGGTTATTGAATTTCGGATATTTATAGTTAAATTATTTTTGTTTTTAAGTATTTTTGGTTTTTGAATTTCGAATTTATAGTTAATTTTGGTTTTTAAGTATTTATGGATTTGAATTCGGATATTTATACACTATATATATATAATTAAATAAACATGGTATATTTACATTTTTATTGAAAATTTATGGTATTTTTCAATTTCTATGATTAATTATTGTTTTAGGTATTTATGGTTATTGAATTTCGGATATTTATAGTTAAATTATTTTTGTTTTTAAGTATTTTTGGTTTTTGAATTTCGAATTTATAGTTAATTTTGGTTTTTAAGTATTTATGGATTTGAATTCGGATATTTATTTCGAATTTATAGTTAATTTTGGTTTTTAAGTATTTATGGATTTGAATTCGGATATTTATCAAATAACCAACAAAAACTCGAACTAGATAGAACCATTTTTTTCTAATCAGAACTCGACTCCCAATTTTAACTAACTATACCAAACTAAACTCGAAATATATGGACCCGAACTAAACTAAAATAGATTCGGTTCTTAAATGGTTACCACTTTTCATATACCCGAAAGAACCAAAATCCAAATTATTCGAACCGAAACGACCCGAATACCCAAACGTCCAAGTCTAGTATACACCGAATGTATTTCGGTTTAGTTTGGTTAAATATAATTTTTCCGGTTAAGCTATGATGTTTACCCCTAACTAAACTGTTCCAGTAATGAAACAGAGCACATAGTAATGAAAAAACAGAGCATAAAGAGTTAAAAAGAAAAGAGAAATCTGAAGGACTTATTTACCTTTCTTGACCAGCGGTATCCCAAAGCTGAGCTTTGATGATTTTATCATCGACATGAACGCTTTTTGTGGCGAATTCTACACCGATGGTTGACTTTGACTCGATGTTGAATTCGTTTCTGGTGAATCGAGACAAAAGGTTTGTTTTTCCGACACCAGAATCTCCTATCAACACTATTTTAAAGAGATAATCGTAATCGTCATCAGCTCTGTAGGCTCCCATTTTTGAGATCTTTGATCGATGTAGTGAAAATCTTAAAGGAGAAGAAGATAAAGAGATGTTGTAATTGATCTTATGAAATGATATGTGTTGTTGTGTTTTGTAATGAAATGAAAACCGTGTAGTGGGTTACGACGATAATAACTTTATTGGTTTTGTTGTTTTTTTAAATAAGAATAATAATTAGGATTTAGTGTTTTGTTATTATTGTATGCAAATATGTATATTTTAAAAAAAAATCTTTGGAATCATTAGAGAACAAACATGTTGACGAAGTCTTCGGGTTTACATATGGCCACCATGAACTTGTGAACACAGAACAAGATACACTAGTAGGAAAAAACAATGATAATATTTATGATTTATAAAATAAAATTCGTGGGATTTTTTTTTTCAATGAATTAAATTATGGCAATATGTAGGAAGATAACTAGGAAACAAATGATATTTTCTCATGAATTTTTCAATTTATATTTTAACTTTTAAGAAAATGTTGGTATACTATATGTCAGTTCTTTATTATTTGACTCCAATATATTGACCTGTTTAATTACAACTTGTTATTGTTTGAAGAATCATTTACCACAACTTTATAAACCAAGACTTTTAGATCAAAAACAGGCTCTGGTTTTATTGGTTATGGTCAAAACTCAGAAACATAGGATAACACAACAATAGTACAAAGATTTTTCTCAGCATTGTAAACATTTGACGTGCAAGTGAGTAATCTATAATTGACTTTATTTTCCACTAATTTGGAAAAGAATAACCCGTAATACAAGATCACAATCTATCACCGTGTATCATCAATGTGTATCATCAATGTCCCAAGTGCACTGCTTCATCCACAGCTAGTGCCAATGCAGCAGCAGCACCGACATATTTGTGTGGAGTTAGCTTCAAAAGTTGGTCTTTTGCTTCTTCAGGCAATTCCAAACTTGTAATAAACTTTCTTATGCTTTCTTCATTCACAGCTCTTCCTCTTGTTAGTTCCTTAAGCTTCTCATACGGCTCTGGAACACCGTATCTCCTCATTACCTTTTGTTATAAGGCATAATAGTTTTGGTGAATTAGCCATACATTGAAGAACTTGATTGTTAAAGAAGACTGAGTAGAGATGTTTACGGTTTGTATCGGTTCAGCGAGGACTTCCCAAGTTTGATCCAAATCTTTTTTTAACCTAGCTTCATTAACCTATATCAAGAACATTCTTAGCCTATGGATAGTCACTAGTGGAAACATTTCTTAGAGCTACGGTAATGATACCTGAAGCTTCCCGATTTCCTGAATCGCACTCTTGTAGCGAGAAGGGATAGTCACTAGTGGAAACATTTCTTAGAGCTACGGTAATGATACCTGAAGCTTCCCGATTTCCTGAATCGCACTCTTGTAGCGAGAAGGGACTTTTAAAAAGCGCGCCTAGGCGACGCCTAGGCTCCACCGGTTCGTCGCCTCGGTAGAAAAAAGCCAGGCTATACCCAAAGGCTACCGCCTCGAACCTTTTTTTTAATAATTATTTCCTTTTTTAATAAAGAAAATACTTTTTAATAAATATAATATACTGCATAATATACTTGTATGCTTTAACTTTTTTAGATGGGATAAAAATGGCTTCTCTCTATTCTCTCTCTTCTCTCTCTTCTTCTTCTTCCTTCGACTTCTTCTTCTCCTTTTCCTCTTTTGCTGATTCTGATTCTCCTAAAAATCTAAGTCTCTCTGCTAAATCTATCTCTATCAATGGCTTCTTCAACCCCTGCTCTCTCCATCCTATTCCTATCTTACCCTATTCTCGTGATACCATCCCTTCGATTTGGACAAATCCGCAGGATCTTTTCGAAACTCCCCAAAGCCTTTTTGCAGATCACATCTCAACCATTCATTCTCAATCTCGCCGCCTCCATCACTTATCTCAAAATCCATTACCCAATACCTTATACTCGTGGTTCTTATATCCAAAAAAGCCTCATGATTACCTAAAAGAAGATCTAACCCCATCCCTAACTGTAGTTCTCGTTCCCTACCAAATCCCTATCAGCCCTCTAAAAAATCAAAATTTCCACCTAAAACCCCTTAATCATTGCTTTCTAGCATCTCCCGAGATGCCCGTGAGTATCTTGTTACTTACAAAAACTCTCCATATTAGCATCTCCCGAGATGCCCGTGAGTATCTTGTTACTTACAAAAACTCTCCATATCCCCCTCCTCATCTTGGAAATCACCAATTCTCTGTCTCGACACGGGTTTCCTTCAATCAAACCCAATCAGAGCACTCTGCTTGTCCGGATTACAGAGAATAGACCCAAACACCTAAAAAACCATTATGAAATCTACTCCACGCCATACACTGTTAACATGCCTTGTTCATTCTATAAATACCCCCTTCAGGATCGGAGCAAAGAAATCCCATCACACCACAACCAAAAGAGAAGAAACACTGAAATACTTAGAAAAACCCTCAAGATGGAAGACGAGATTACGCGAGCACTATCTCTAATCAGACTTGGCGAGGAAGATCCACCTACTGTCATCTCTCTGGAAGCTCAGGCCCAGGCACAACACCAAGCCCAGCACATTATCGTTGTACGTCGCTTGCACCATTCTCAGAACGTACACAGGCTGAAGGAGTTGTTAGTGGATCTCTGGAAGTTGGAGAGCTTTAATGATGCTGTTATTCATGATGATGGGACTATCCTAGCTACCTTCAACAATGAAGTCCGTATGGCTGATATCTTCAAGGAAGAACCATGGCACTACAAAGGCTGGATGCTTGCAATCGACTTATGGACCAATAGGTTTGAGGAGAACTATCTGGAGGAGATACACATGTGGGTTAAAATCCTAAATATTCCAGGGGACTACAAACACGAAGCTGCTATTTTAGACATTGGTCGAAGGATTGGTTTCCCTGTTAAGGCTAAGCTCAGAGAAAACAAATGGAGCTCTGGAACTGAGTGTCTGGTCCTGGTGCGTATCAATGTAAATGGGAAGCTTAAGTTTGCTCATAGGATGAGCTTTCCACCAAATCCTGAACCAGTCACTTTGCGTTTCGTCTATGAAAAGTTAAGGAACTATTGTGGTCGTTGTGGATCCCTTCTTCACTCTAACCAAGAATGCAGGGAACCTAGGGGACAAAATAGGGAGCTCACTCAAGGGAGACAACCTAGTGAAAGTGGTATCTCCAGCTCTGCTTATCACTCTGCATCCCACAGAGCAGACAGCATCGTCGCAGCTCAGAGGCCCACATCCCACAGAGCAGACAGCATCGTCGCAGCTCAGAGGCCCACGGTGGGTCAACTTCAACCCCGAATCCTCCATCCACATCGAGGACAGCTCCCTGCGCTACTGCCTATGCCAGACTCATCTCCTTTGGGCCTTCACGAAACACCTCCTTCAGGGGCTAACCTACAACCTTTGAGCCCAGTTGCTATTGATGCACAAGGCACAAACCAGGATAAAACTACAGCAGTAAGAGACGAGCTATCCTCAAATGCCAAGGAGGCTGGACAAAACTCCAAAACCCAGAAGCCACTACAGATACCCCCTCAGTCAGACACTCAAAATCATCCGACTCTAAATATGGAGGACTTTCCACACTTTGACCTTCCTCTTATCTCTGATGAGGAGATGATGAAGTTGTCCCAGCCATGGCCAGAGGCGTTTCTACAGATCAATATGAACACTGCTCCAGCTAACAACAAGTCTGGTAATGGGTCAACTGCTGATGCGGATCTGGGAGTTTCTCAAGGAGGCAAATCTGATAATGACCCAACTATGAGGCCAGAACCAAAAGATGCTGCAGAAAAAGAGCCAGGCACTATTGAACTAGCTAAGCAGCCAAAGAAGAAGGAGGTTGTAGGACAGGAGTCTGGAGCTAGTTCGGATACGGTGGATGAGCACACTGATGAAGCAGTGCTGACCCTTAATAAGAAACAGGGTAAGGAGGTAATAAGCAGTGAAAAGCAACCTATACCAGCAAAGAGGAGGATCAGGTCTAAGATTGTGAAAAGAGCTTCCCCTTTGAGAATCCTTTCTAAGGCAGCAAAGAGGAGGATCAGGTCTAAGATTGTGAAAAGAGCTTCCCCTTTGAGAATCCTTTCTAAGGATGAGAATGATAATGCAAGCAAGAAGAGAAAGGATCAGGAGGTTTCTGCAAGCTATACAACCCGTCAGGTAAGGGCCAGGGTGACTATGAAGGAGGATGCAGCTGAACACAAGGGATTGGTGGCTCCCTTTCAGCCACCACAGCAGCCATGAGGATCCTCCATTGGAATTGTCAGGGTCTCCGGAACCCCTCCTCCATTGGAATTGTCAGGGTCTCCGGAACCCCCTGACAATTCCACATCTGCGGAGTCTCTGCGGAAAGCACAAACCGGAGATTTTATGCCTTGTTGAAACAAAAAATAACGATGAGTTTGTTAAGAGTCTAGTTATCTCGCTTGGTTTTGAGTCTTGTTTTTTATTCTCTGCTAATGGGTCCTCTGGTGGAGTCTGTATTAGTTGGAAAAGGTCTGTATCTGTGAGTCTGATCGGTCAGTTATCTGTCAACCTTAATGTAATAAAAGTTTCAGTTGCGTCTTACTATTTTGTGTTAGCCTATGTCTATGGCCCTCCAAAGCGAACTGAGAGGAAGAGCTTCTGGAACCAATTACAGAACTTTGTTGAAACAAATTGCTTGGACCAGGACCCGCTTGTGCTTCTAGGAGATTTCAATGAAATCGAGAGCCCTTCCTTTAAGAGTGGAGGACCCCCAAGAACAATGCAGAGCTGTAGAGTTTTTGCAAACACCTTAAGGGAGTTATCATTGAAGCAGCTAAGATACAAGGGAGGGAAGTTCACATGGTTTGGAAAAAGGTACTCTCACCAGGTCCGCACATAAGTTCACATGGTTTGGAAAAAGGTACTCTCACCAGGTCCGCACATTAATTGATAAAGCTTATGGTTGCCCCCGCTGGTGTCAAGCTCACCCCAATGCCATGGTCACTCACTTACCATGGTATTGCTCTGATCACAAACCGATTCTACTCAACACCGAATGTGATGCTGGCAAAAGAAATAAGAGGTTCTATTTCAACAACTCCTGGTACAAACTAAATCGCTTCAATACTTTCTTTTCCGAGACTTGGCACCAACTATCTGAAGAGAGCCCGCAGCAAAATATCCAGGAGAACCTATCTATGATCCAGAAAAGAATAGAAGCATGGAGTACTTCCCTAAAACCAAATGCAGCTCGATGGATCGAGTCATTAAAGAAGCGACTAGATGAGCTTTATACAAAATCCCCATGTGATGAACAAGCGATTATGAAGACAAAACAAGCCTTAATTCACTTTACTAAGATGGAAGAGGAGTACTGGAGAACTCGAAGCAGAGCAATCTGGCTTAAACAGGGAGACAAGAATACGAGGTTCTTCCAAGCAAAAATGAACCAGAGGAGATTCATAAACCGCATTATAATGATTGAAGATGCCCATGGAAGACAGTTTACGGATCCAGCTAATATCCAGATGACTATTGAGGATCATTTTAGGCAAATTTACACAAGCACTTGTCCTCCCCTGAATAATCCGTTACCTAACTTGCCAAAGAAGGTAACTGAGCAGACGAACATACAGCTTACCAGAGCTGTAACGTTCCAGGAGGTAAAGAAGGCAGTGTTTCAGATGCACCCAGATAAGTCTCCAGGGCCCGACGGCTTTACTCCCGGTTTTTTCCAAAAGCTTTGGGATAAAGTTGGATGCAAAGTGGTTGACTATGTGCAAAATTTCTTAAACTCGGGAAAGCTTGATCCTCAGCTAAATCATACCCTTATCTGTCTAATCCCAAAGACCCATCCGGCCACACTCCCCACTCAGTTTAGACCTATTAGTTTATGTAATGTCCTTTATAGGATTATCTCTAAGGTCCTGGCTAATAGGCTTAAAGAGGTGCTTCCAGAGCTCATTTCGCAAAACCAGTCTGCTTTTCTCAAAGGACGGCTAATCACTGACAACATTCTGGTCGCGCACGAGATGCTTCACTCGCTCAAAACCCGAAGAAGAGCCACCCCATCTATGGCATTAAAGCTTGATATCACAAAAGCCTTCGATAAGGTAAGCTGGCCGTACCTACAGTATCATAATGGAGTGTGTAACCACTGCATCCTATTCAGTCCTGATCAATGGGGCACAAGGGAACAAAATCACTCCCCAATGTGGAATTAGACAGGGAGACCCTCTTTCCCCATATCTCTATATATTATGCACAGAGGGATTATCGTATCTGATCAAAAATGCAGAGAATAACAGAACACTCACTGGTTATAAAGCTGCTCCAAGTGCCCCACCCATTACGCATCTGCTCTTCGCTGATGATTCACTTCTTTTCTGCGAAGCATCGGTCCGAGAAGCAAAGCAGTTAAAGAGGGTGATGCAGGAATATGCGGATATCTCAGGACAACGGATAAATTTCACTAAGTCGAGTGTTGTATTTAGTAATCCCATTGATCAGCAGCTAAAGCATGATATCTCAACAGAGATTGGTATTCCGCACCACAAAAGCTTAGGCCTCTACTTGGGACTTCCGGAGTTTAAAGGGAGAAACATCACCTGCTGTTTCCAATCTCTAATAGATAAAATGGACTCAAAGATCCAAAGCTGGTCAAGTAAACTGCTCAATCCAGCAGGAAAGGAGGTCATGATAAAGTCGGTGCTACAATCTGCTACAATCCCAGCAGGAAAGGAGGTCATGATAAAGTCGGTGCTACAATCACTACCCACTTACGCGATGCAATGCTTCCTGTTACCGAAGCAAATCCTCAGAAAGCTGGAGCAGAAAATTAGATCATTCTGGTGGCAGTGCAACAAAGAGCGTAAACCAATCCCTTGGATAAAATGGACAAGAATCAATGCGCCTAAATCGAGAGGAGGTTTGGGTTTCAGAAATCTTGAACTCTTCAATAAAGCACTCTTGGCGAAGCAATGCTGGCGTATACTTACAAGACCGTATCTTCTGGTTGCAAAAGTCTTAAAGGCTAAATACTTTCATAAGTCCACCATATTTACAGCACCAGAAAAGAAATCAACAAGCCTAGGATGGAGAAGTATAAAGACCACCTTCAGCCTTATTCAAAGCCACTTGGGCTTTCAGCTGGGTCCTGGTACAGATGTAGATATATGGAAGGATAAATGGCTCCCTGGACTGCCACCAAAAGCGCCAAAGCCAAGGACAAATAAATGGCTCCCTGGACTGCCACCAAAAGCGCCAAAGCCAAGGACAAGCCAAGACAAAGACCGATTCACATCACCATCGCAACTTATGAAAAACTCCACCAGATTTTGGGATGAAGATAAAGTGAAGGAAGTCATCCATCCAGATAATGTACTTGAGGTACTAACCACAAAACCATTACAATATAGTAAGAGGGACAAACCTATCTGGCCTTACACGACATCAGGTCAGTACTCAGTTAAAACCGGGTACAAGTTGCTATATGGAGATTTAGAGAAAACATATGCATCCTCTTCTCTGCAACCCCTGCTCTTTCAAAAGCTCTGTAACTCCATATGGTCTTTCTCCCTTGCTCCAAAAGTTAAAATGTTCTGGTGGAAAGCACTAAATAAGGGTCTGCCCACTCGTGCAAACCTATATCGAAGGGGAGTTGACATTGATCCTATGTGCCCTTTATGTGGAGAGGCCGTAGAATCAATAGACCATCTTATCACCTTTTGTCGTGTATCCACTGAGGTTTGGTCCCTCATCATTCCCCAATCCTGTGAGACCAGACACTTGTCGACAATGGATCACTTAGCTCATCTATGGAAAACTGAAAAGGGAGGAGCAACACCACTATCAGCTTTTGTGGGTTGGAATATTTGGAAGGCTAGAAATGCCTTTAATATTTGGAAGGCTAGAAATGCCTTTATCTTCAAAAACGAGCCCATTATTATCCCGCACATAATCCGGAAAGCATCTGAAGAACACTACCTATGGACCACGACGGTAAATCCTCCGACTACAGATGAAGATCAGAGACCCCCACCTCCTTCCCTATCAGGCTCTACCTCAACGAGTCAAAATCCAACTCAGGTATGTTTTGTTAGTGCTTCCTGGCTAAACAGTTCTGCAAGCATTGGTATAGGCTGGAATATTTTTGATCATGACCGGCTCTACCTAAAAGGCGCTGGATCTTTTCCACCAACTTTCAAAGCTTGTGATGCAAAAGCTGCTGCTATCTTAGAAGCTTGTAAACAAGTAGTTCGTTTTGGCAAGCCGGGAACTCTGATCTTATCGGATGCAAAGAGCCAAATAGATAACATCGCTCGATGCATGCTTCTGCTCCAGGAGTTACCACATGAAAGCTGTGTCGAAGACATCACTACCTTAAGCACAAACCCAATTATAGAGGACATTTGTAGAGTTGCTGTCTCTTTAAACCCACCACTATCTTTCAAGTCTGTATCTAAACAGGAAAACTCTCAAGCAGCTGATGATGCTAGAATAGCTAGATCACAACTGAGTAGCTACAAAATTACTTGGATGCAAGCTTAGCTTGCTTGTATGATACTCAACCTAAATAAATCTATGGTTAAAAAAAAATATACTTGTATAAACTATATATTATATGATAATATACAAGGTATTCATAGGTACTATATATATCATATAATATTATAAAATATTTTATATATATATCGTATATAAATTATAATCGTTATATAATATTATAAAATAATTTATATATACTGTATATATTATATTTGTAGGTTATATTAATATAATATATTTATACACAAAATATTGTTATATATAAAAAATAATTATAAAATATATGTATTATATTGTGTATTATAATCATTGTTGTAAATTACTTCATTTTCTTGTAAAAATATTGTAAAATACTTGTAATACATATAAATATTATATACCACATGCATTATATTATATATAAGATAGATGCTACTATATAATGTTTATAAATTTATCATTATCATAGGTTATACTATTATACTAGATTATTACCCGTGTTAAACACGGGTTAATATTTATATTTAAAATTTTAAATCATAATATCTATATTTGAAATCTGTGTTAAAGGAATTGATGAACAAAAATTGAATACTCAATATCTGATCTTATCCGGTATAAAAGAGTATATCTGAATGCAAACTAATTTATATAAATATATGAACACTACATTTCTCTTAAAAGCATAATCAAAATCTTTGCTTAACTGGATCTAATATCCGTGAGTATCCAAAAGATAACGATATACAATGTTAAATATATATATAAGTAACTACAACTATGCGATATTTATAAATTTTCTCAATATTTAAAACGATCTAATGTATTAATTTTTTTTTTATCAAGTATTTAATTATTAGTTAGTTAATATTTAATATTTTAAATCATAATATCTATATTTGAAATCTGTGTTAAAGGAATTGATGAACAAAAATTGAATACTCAATATCTGATCTTATCCGGTATAAAAGAGTATATCTGAATGCAAACTAATTTATATAAATATATGAACACTACATTTCTCTTAAAAGCATAATCAAAATCTTTGCTTAACTGGATCTAATATCCGTGAGTATCCAAAAGATAACGATATACAATGTTAAATATATATATAAGTAACTACAACTATGCGATATTTATAAATTTTCTCAATATTTAAAACGATCTAATGTATTAATTTTTTTTTTATCAAGTATTTAATTATTAGTTAGTTAATATAATATCCGATATTCAATCCGGATCCGATCTAAAGATATCAAACCAAAACCCAAACCAATTTATCAACTACATTAACCAAAGAAATTTTTTTGATATAAATATAAATATAACTATTCATATATCATATATTAAATATTCATATGCAATTATCGAATATCAAATAACAATAGATTATTCTTTAAAAATAACATAATTTATATTTGAAATATGATTCACC
>CM071717.1:30104240-30115619 GCA_036630335.1 Physaria fendleri
TAACTCTACATACGCCGGTCAAATTCAGAAGTTTGAATATAATTTTTATAGTAGGTTTTATATATTATCTGTAACGTTGAACAATTCTTTTTTGTTTTCTGGTATATTTAACTTCAACTTGAGTTCTTCTTTTTTTTTTCAAACTCGAGTCTTCTAATTATTAAATGAAATAAGTAATTGTGACCAAAAAAATGAATTAATAGAAATAAATAAAGATTTATGAACAATCAGATTGTTGAAATAAGTAATTGTGACCAAAAAAATGAATTAATAGAAATAAATAAAGATTTATGAACAATCAGATTGTAGTTTTTTTCATCTCATGCACGTACGTGTTGTACACGTCAGCATAGCCAATTACTAACGAACAATAATTAAAAAAAAAAAAAATCAAACAACGGTCAACTGGGAATAGCCAAACGCTGGATGAGGAGATAACGGCGAGAGAAGCGGAGTGTTAAGAAACCCTGTTAAGTCCCAGTCGCAGAACTCCGTTAAGTTTGACTCCTCAAACGGGAACGTCTCTCCACCGTTAACGTTAAAATTACCGTCATGTTGTTCTGTTTTCATCACCTTCTCGACGACAGTCACATTCTCATCTTCTTCTTCTCTCTTCCGTTTCTTTTCATCTTCGACGGCGCGGGGTACCCACTTGCCAACCTCGAGAGGGAAATTGAGAATAGCCTTAGATCCTCGAAGTCTAAAAGCTGCTTCGTCGTAAGCTCTAGCCGCTTCGATCGCCGTATCAAACGTCCCGAGCCAAACACGAGATCCGCGTTTATTTGGATCTCGAATCTCGGCTGCGAATTTCCCCCACGGTCTTTGTCTCACTCCTCTGTAATGCTTCTTTTCCTCCGGTTTAGGAACTTCCGGTTGCGGATTTACGGCGGCGAATTTGATCCACTCGGTGTTTGTTGGAAGCGAGAGCTCCTTCAATAGCGGTTTTCGATTGGATTGCGAATCTTCAGATGTTGTTGTAATTTGACTTTCGATTTTAGGATTTTGACAGAAAGAACTTAAATCGAAATCAGAAACAGAGTCAAATTCGATTGGACTAGATATGAATCGCGGTGTGGTGAGATCGATAAATTCAGGTTTGGATTCGGATTCAGTTGGAGGAAAATATGCGAAATCAAGAGCTGATGATGAAGAGTTTGAGCTAATATATATATAGCACCATTTTTTCGTGTAGAGGACTGACTATTTCCATGTTGGTTCGGAATTATTTTTTGAATAAATTAATCAACCAGAAGGAACCAAGGAACCATCATCCTCTTTTTTAGGAAAATAATATATAATCAGATGTGAAAGGGAACACCACTTGCTTTGCGTGTTTCGTGGACTTTGAGCCGTTAGATCAATCTCGTCGACATTGCGATCGTTCCCTTTTTTCACTTATCATCTAGTACATTCTTCATTTTAAGGTGGGTTATGTCAATGGCATTTATCAATTTATCACCCTAACGCTCTATTCTCTGTCCTCTAATATACCTTGTAAACGAAACAATACTTTAATCTCCATATCAAGACTCCTTCGCTAATTAACTAAAACACAAATGTAAACCGTATATATTGGATATATATATATATATATGTATGCATAATTCGTAATAGTTAATATTGGAGAAGAAGAAGATATTGGAGTGGTTTACTCTGGTTTAATTGGTTTAGTCTTTGGTTATTTAACTTACATTTTATGTATAAATAACTCTGAAAACATTCTGTTTTAGCTCTAATGAGAATTAACAGAACCTAACAAACTCTCGAACTCATCTCTCTAATCATCTCTCGTAATCATCTCTCTAATCAGAGCACAAATCCGCCATTTTTGAGGTCGTTTGAGCTTCGATTTCTCATTTTTCACCGTTTATTTCTCATTGTTCTTTCATTTCTTGGTGCGATAATGGTTGCTGTGAAGAAAGTTTTGCGAAAATCGACTCGCACTACTGGATCGACGAGTTCTAATCGCAAATCTACTCCAGCTCCACAAGATGTTACAGATTCGGTTTCTCGTGGTGATCGGAACTCTGGATTGGATAAAGAATCTCACGATCAGTCTCCGTTCTTCTTACCGAATTCAGATCATCCAGGTCTGCTGATTGTTTCAATTACTCTTGATGAAAGTAACTATGATGATTGGAATGCTGCCATGTCTATTGCTTTAGATGCCAAAAATAAGATAGGATTCATAGACGAAACTTTGCCTAGGCCTTCGGAGAATGATCCTTCCTTTAGAATTTGGTCACAATGTAATAGCATGATCAAATCTTGGATACTTAACTCTGTCTCGCCTCATATTTACATAAGTATTTTAAGGATTCAAGATGCTTCTGGTATTTGGCGTGATCTATCTGATAGGTATCATATGACTAATCTACCAAGGACTTTCAACTTAACTCAAGAGATTCAAGATTTACGTCAAGGTTCCATGACATTGTCACAGTATTTCACAACTCTGAAAACTCTTTGGAACAATTTGGATAGCTGTGAGGAACCTGATGATCCTTGTGTGTGTGGAAAAGCGGCTCATTTACGAAAGAAGGCAGAGAGAGCTAAGATCATAAAGTTCCTTGCTGGATTAAATGAGTCTTATGCAGTGATAAGAAGACATATTATAATGAAGGATGTTTACCAACATTGGGAGAAGTTTACAATCTTTTGGATCAGGATGATAGTCAGAAACATTTCACTAACAGTCCTGCTCCTCCAATGGCTTTTCAAGTCGGCAATGTGGATCATTCATCATCTTCTGGGGAGGTCGGCAATGTGGATCATTCATCATCTTCTGGGGAGGTAGCCATCAACTATGCTTCAAACAGTCAAAATAAAAGAAAACCAGTTTGTTCTTTTTGCAAGAAACTTGGTCTTACGGCTGACAGGTGTTACAAGAAGCATGGATACCCGCCTGGATACTTCAAAGGCAAAAATGTTGAGAGATCTCAGACTCCTCAGGTTGTGGCTAACATAGAATTATCTAAATCAACTATGTCACAATCTGCGGATAGTCAAATGGGATATACTCCAGGATACTTAAAAGGGCCAAATGTTGAGAAATACCAAACTCCTCAGGTTGTGGCTAATATAGAATTATCTAAACCAACTATGTCACAACCTGTGGATGCTCTAATGGGAAACCTGTCTAAGGAACAGATGCAATAGCTCATAGCTCATCTCAGTTCTCAGATGCAAATCAAGGGAGATAATGATCAGAAGGCTAGCTGTTCTTATCAAAATATTAATAACACTGGTATATCTTTTTCTCCTCCTATCAATTGTTTTGTTGAGTTACTCGCTGTTTCTGCTCAAACTCTGTCTGCTGGAACTTGGATAGTAGAATCAGGAGCTACTCATCATGTTTGTTTTGATAAGCTTCTATTTTGTTCTCTGCATACTTCTGTGGGTAGTTCAGTCAACTTGCCTACTGGAGCTAGAATTCAGATCAGTGGTATTGGTTCTGTCAAGATAAATAAAGACATTACTCTTAAACATGTCTTGTTTATTCCTGAGTTTAGACTGAATCTCCTCAGTGTGAGTTCTCTGGCAGAGGCTACAGGTTATCAAACTGTTTACTTGGGTGTATTTGCTGAGATCAAAGGCTGAGGTCTTAATTGTGTTTCCTGAGTTTTTGCAGAGAGTTGAGAATCAGTTCAATACTACTGTGAAAGGAGTTAGATCAGATAATGCACCTGAGTTGAAATTTGAAGCTTTGTTCAGAGAAAAAGGTATTGTTGCTTTCCATTCTTGTCCTGAGACACCACAGCAGAATTCAGTGGTTGAGAGGAAGCATCAACACATCTTAAACGTGGCAAGAGCACTTATGTTTCAGTCAAAGGTTTCCATGGCTTATTGGGGAGATTGTGTTCTTACTTCTGTCTTTCTCATTAATAGAATTCCTTCTGAACTTTTGGGAAACATGACACCTTATGAGAGACTAACTGGTAAAAAGGCTGATTACAGTATGCTCAAGACTTTTGGATGTTTGTGTTACAGTTCTACTTCACCAAAAGGAAGACATAAGTTTCAGCCTCGTTCAAAGGCTTGTTTGTTTTTGGGGTACCCGTCTGGTTATAAAGGTTACAAACTGATGGATCTTGAGAGTAATGTGGTTTTTATTTCCAGGAATGTGGTCTTCAATGAAGACATATTTCCCATGGATAGAAGAGAAGTACAGGATTTGTTGCAACCATCATTGGATTCTGAGTCCTCAGGTTCTTCTTATCACCCACAACATTCCATCATTATTCCACCTTTATCATCATCATTACCTTCTAATCATCACCACCAAACACAAACACCTATTCTGGATCACTCTTCGACCAGAACTAGAAAACCACCTGCATATTTGCAAGACTACCATTGCAATACTACACGTACTGAAACTCATTATCCCATTTCGTCCTTTTTATCCTATTCAAACATCTTACCATCTCATCTTTCATATATCAATAACATCACCAAAATTACCATTCCTAACACTTTTTCTGAGGCTCAGAGTTCAAAAAAGTGGTGTGATGCTGTTCAAGCAGAAATTTCTGCCATGGAAGATACTAATACTTGGGAGATTGTTACCTTACCACCTGGGAAGAAGAAAATTGGGAATCGATGGGTTTTCACTTTGAAGTTTTTGTCTGATGGTAGCTTAGAAAGACACAAAGCTAGACTTGTTGCTAAGGGTTATACTCAAGTTCCAGGTCTGGATTACACTGAAACATTTTCTCCTGTTGCTAAAATGTCTACTATAAAACTTTTGTTGAAGGTTGCTGCAGTGAAAAAGTGGTGTCTACGGCAATTAGACATATCCAATGCCTTTCTCAATGGTGAATTGGATGAGGAGATCTTTATGTCTTTACCAGAAGGCTATGCAGCAAGTCAGGGGGACACCTTGCCTAAGAATGCAGTGTGTCGTTTAAAGAAATCCATATATGGGTTGAAGCAAGCTTCAAGACAGTGGTTCAAGAAGTTTTCTCAATCTCTGTTGGGACTTGGTTTCAAACAGGCTCAAGGTGATCATACTCTCTTTACTCGAAAAATCAATGAAGAATTTATAGCTGTTATTGTCTATGTGGATGATATAATAATAGCTAGTACAACTGAAGCAGCAGGAGACTTCTTGACAACACAGTTACAGGCCGTTTTTAAGCTAAGGGACTTAGGATCCTTGAAGTATTTCTTAGGTCTTGAAGTTGCTAGATCAGCGGCTGGAAACTCTATTTGCCAAAGAAAGTATGCATTAGAGCTGTTACAGTCTACTGGTATGCTTGCTTGTAAATCTTCGGCTGTTCCTATGGTTAAAATGTCTAAGGAAGAAGGTGACTTTTAGATGATGCAGAGATGTATAGAAGGCTCGTTGGTCAGTTGATGTATCTTACAATAACCAGACCTGACATTACCTTTGCTGTTAATAAATTGTGTCAATACTCCTCTGCTCCTAGGACTTCTCATCTTGATGCTGTATACAAATAATAAATTGTGTCAATACTCCTCTGCTCCTAGGACTTCTCATCTTGATGCTGTATACAAAGTTTTGAAGTACATTAAAGGAACTGTTGGCCAGGGTCTCTTTTATGCAGTTGAGGATGATCTTAATCTGAAAGGGTATTCTGATGCAGACTGGCCCTCTTGTCAGGATAGTCGAAGATCAACCACAGGTTTCACCATGTTCCTTGGTTCCTCTCTTATTTCGTGGAAGTCTAAAAAGCAGGTTACAGTAGCTAGATCTTCTGCTGAGTCGGAGTATCGTGCATTAGCCCTTGCCTCTTGTGAAATAATCTGGCTGAACACTTTACTTTCAGACTTGCAGGTTTTTTCCACCACTTTACCTGTGATCTTTTCAGATAGTACTGCAGCTATTCATATCGCCAATAATCCCGTATTCCATGAGAGGACTAAGCACATAGAGATAGATTGCCACACTGTGCGGGAGAAGCTTGATCAAGGTATTTTGAAGTTGCTTCATGTGAAAACAGGTGATCAAGTGGCAGATATTATGATTAAACCATTGTTCCCTAATCAATATGAGTATTTGAAGTCCAAGATGAGTATCCATAATATCTTTAGATGCTCATCTTGAGGGGGACTATTGGAGAAGAAGAAGATATTGGAGTGGTTTACTCTGGTTTAATTGGTTTAGTCTTTAGTTATTTAACTTACATTTTATATATAAATAACTCTGAAAACATTCTGTTTTAGCTCTAATGAGAATTAACGGAACCTAACAAACTCTCGAACTCATCTCTCTAATCCTCTCTCGTAATAGTTAACCAGCTCATCTATCACCTGAATAATTAAGAAAATATACACAGATGGATAAGGTCAACAATTTAATTATCCTTCTTCTAGATGATTTTTTTTTTTTTTCTTTTGCGTGGTAAACACAAGCACAACTAATATGAATTATAATATTAATTAATGTGTAATCGAAATACAACTAAGGAATTGGTTAATTGGTTAGTTTCATGCATCTGTAGTCAGCAGAACGATGAAAGAGTCAAGTTCCTTTGTTATCTACAAATGAAAATAATACAACTAATTTTGCATGTTTTTAACCGATGATTCGCTAATTTCGAAACATTATTTTGTTTTACATGTAAACGCAAAATTAGACATTTCAAACATGAGAATTGAGAAAACAATTAATCAACCAAAAGCTATTAAGTGCTTACATTTAAAAATAAACAAGAGCGACTTTTAACACGTATTAAATGCAATATAATATATATATATAGCACCATTTTTTCGTGTAGAGGACTGACTATTTCCATGTTGGTTCGGAATTATTTTTGAATAAATTAATCAACCAGAAGGAACCAAGGAACCATCATCCTCTTACTTATTCTTTTTAGGAAAATAATATATAATCAGATGTGAAAGGGAACACCACTTGCTTTGCGTGTTTCGTGGACTTTGAGCCGTTAGATCAATCTCGTCGACATTGCGATCGTTCCCTTTTTTCACTTATCATCTATTACATTCTTCATTTTAACTTATCATCTATTAGGCCATCTCCATTGGTCGAAACTTTCAAAAGTTTCTACTAATATTATATTAATATATTTTAAATCAGTGGAAGAACAATTTTAATAGTTTTTTTATAGATTATTCCAGCTGTTCTATTTGTGACAAAGATTTCAGCAGACTAAAAAATATAAAATAAGCTCTGGCCAATAAGAAAACAACACATAGGGTTTCTAAACCATTTCTTTAACTTCTCTTTTGAGAACCTGTTTCCTATTTTATCATTTATTTTTATATTTTTTAATTCTAAGATATGGTGTTAGACCCTCCCGTTGGAGGTGCCCTTACATTCTTCATTTTAATAATAAATTGTGTCAATACTCCTCTGCTCCTAGGACTTCTCATCTTGATGCTGTATACAAAGTTTTGAAGTACATTAAAGGAACTGTTGGCCAGGGTCTCTTTTATGCAGTTGAGGATGATCTTAATCTGAAAGGGTATTCTGATGCAGACTGGCCCTCTTGTCAGGATAGTCGAAGATCAACCACAGGTTTCACCATGTTCCTTGGTTCCTCTCTTATTTCGTGGAAGTCTAAAAAGCAGGTTACAGTAGCTAGATCTTCTGCTGAGTCGGAGTATCGTGCATTAGCCCTTGCCTCTTGTGAAATAATCTGGCTGAACACTTTACTTTCAGACTTGCAGGTTTTTTCCACCACTTTACCTGTGATCTTTTCAGATAGTACTGCAGCTATTCATATCGCCAATAATCCCGTATTCCATGAGAGGACTAAGCACATAGAGATAGATTGCCACACTGTGCGGGAGAAGCTTGATCAAGGTATTTTGAAGTTGCTTCATGTGAAAACAGGTGATCAAGTGGCAGATATTATGATTAAACCATTGTTCCCTAATCAATATGAGTATTTGAAGTCCAAGATGAGTATCCATAATATCTTTAGATGCTCATCTTGAGGGGGACTATTGGAGAAGAAGAAGATATTGGAGTGGTTTACTCTGGTTTAATTGGTTTAGTCTTTAGTTATTTAACTTACATTTTATATATAAATAACTCTGAAAACATTCTGTTTTAGCTCTAATGAGAATTAACGGAACCTAACAAACTCTCGAACTCATCTCTCTAATCCTCTCTCGTAATAGTTAACCAGCTCATCTATCACCTGAATAATTAAGAAAATATACACAGATGGATAAGGTCAACAATTTAATTATCCTTCTTCTAGATGATTTTTTTTTTTTTTCTTTTGATAAGGTCAACAATTTAATTATCCTTCTTCTAGATGATTTTTTTTTTTTTTCTTTTGCGTGGTAAACACAAGCACAACTAATATGAATTATAATATTAATTAATGTGTAATCGAAATACAACTAAGGAATTGGTTAATTGGTTAGTTTCATGCATCTGTAGTCAGCAGAACGATGAAAGAGTCAAGTTCCTTTGTTATCTACAAATGAAAATAATACAACTAATTTTGCATGTTTTTAACCGATGATTCGCTAATTTCGAAACATTATTTTGTTTTACATGTAAACGCAAAATTAGACATTTCAAACATGAGAATTGAGAAAACAATTAATCAACCAAAAGCTATTAAGTGCTTACATTTAAAAATAAACAAGAGCGACTTTTAACACGTATTAAATGCAATATAATACTATTAAGTGCTTACATTTAAAAATAAACAAGAGCGACTTTTAACACGTATTAAATGCAATATAATAGTCCGAAATTTCTTTCCAAATTTTAAAAGATTGAAAGCATTTTCTTTTCTTTTTTTAATAAAATAAATATGTTATATATCTATAAAATTAGAGATAAGTTATAATTTCGTGAAAAATCTACCGTAACAAAAATTATCTAATACTGAAATAATAAGATTTAACTATCTCTAAGGATATAGAAGAAGAAAAAAAAACACTAGCTAGAAGCTTCCGAAAGAAAAAAGGATGATCCATTCGCGTCAGTTTGCGTAAACAAACGTAAAATATGATCTCGTTAATAAGAATGCATACAAGAGAAGTATAGGTTTTGTCCACCAAAAGAGGAAAAGTATAAGTTTAGTTTAGTTATCATTTCGGGACTAAATTGATATGGTAAATGTTTCTTTGTTTTGCCAGTCTTTTGAAGCCATGGAGACACTTGTTGATGAAATAGTCGGCGTCATTTGTGGCTCATAACTTTTGATCAATGAAATAATTGTGGTACCTTTAGAATTTAACATGATGAGTATTCGATACATTTTCATTTTTTGGACTTCATGTTCAGTTTTATAAATAATTTTTGATATAGTTTTAGATGGACTTCATGTTCAGTTTTATAAATAATTTTTGATATAGTTTTAGATGTTTTGGTTTGTTTGGTGATTTTTATTTTTTATAAACTGAACCGAGAAAATTATAAACCGAACCAAATTGAACCGAATTTTAATTCGATTTAATTTGGTAGCAAATGTAATTTCCAAACAAACCAATAAACCGATTAAACCGAATCGAATAAATCGAACATACCAAACCCTCAGGCTTAATATGTTTTGTACCAATGTGAAACTTTATTAATGCTTAAAAAACGTTTTTACACAGCTAGAAGTGCAAAAATTTGGAAATAATAAAGATAACTAAGTCCTCTTTTAAAAAAATCAATTAGTGATAGAAAAACTATTGACGAAAACTATCAATAAAAAAAAAATCAATTAGTGATAGAAAAACTATTGACGAAAACTATCAATAAATCGAGCATCCCTTTCTCCTTAATTTAGTCGATTCGATTGCGAACACTCGTTGAATCCTCCCAGTTAATAATGACACTGATAACCTTGTTTTTCGTGTCGTCTCGCATTTCTTTCTTCCCAAAGCATATATAATGTGCTCTGAAAACTATATAGAAGAATAAATCTTTTTATTTTGCAAGTAATACTCTGAATTACAAGTTGAATTTATTTTGCAAGTAATACTCTGAATTACAAGTTGAATAACCATGGATATTTAAACGAAACCTCAACCATCTTTCCAGATTTTAGTCTGAAACAATGAGACCGAGACAAATCATGAGGAAGCTCAATCTCTACCAATATCTTTGCCTCATCAAACCCAATAACATAACATTGTTTCTGGATGCAATCTCTTCGGGACACTGATATACTGAGTGTTTTACCATTTTCTTACCCTGTTTATCGGTGTTTCCAGGGTATTTTTGTTTTCTTTTCTTTATTTATTTGAATTTTTAGTTCAGAAATGAAAGAAGAGTGTCGATACTTCAGAAATGAGAAAGGATCAGAAATCTAAACATGGCAGTGATGAGCAACTGAACTTAAGCGACGAAAGTGCTGTTCAAATAAGGTTTTGAACATATCAGACCCGAGCTATATAATGCTCCCTAGGGGGTGGTTAGGCAGTGTGGCAGTCCCTGCCCTCAACCTTGCAACCTTTAGGGTATGACGGTTGATGACCATTGATGTGGCTCAGTCAATAATTTGAGTTATGAGTTCTAGACAAGAGCTAACTTATGATCTGAATAATCGTTTTATCCATGGATCTGGGACCCCTTAGATCAGTTCCTGAGGCCCCTACGTTTAGCTTATTTTTGTAGATCTAGTTCCCACAAACACTCAACAAACCCTCGTAAACACTATATAAACCCTAGATTACTAGGTAAAGTGTACAAAATGTTCTCATGGATCGACCATGATCTGTACTACAAGTGACTTAACCGTGCACTTGCAAAATAGAAAGGGTTTAGACTCTCGAGAGGCTATCTCTCGGGTGAAACCCAGCGTCGGCCTGTGTCTTTGGAGGAAACTCTGAACATATGGGCCACGTCAGACACCCACTAAACTCGCTATATAGCTCAATCCTTTCTAACTAAAGAAGTGCCAAGGTACATTCATAATCGTCACCCACACCGCCATATAAGTGATTTCCGACTTATCTTCCTCAGAGACTGGAGCTCACTTCGAAACCATCATCGGAATATTTACAAATTCCACATGCCTCTCCAAAGAATTCTATCTGCGAATCTGTTCTCGAATTCTGAATTTGATACTATTATCACTCTCTGCATACACATCCACTTTGTCTTCCTTTTTCCAAGAGTCCAAATACGATTAATTATTTTGTGAATAACAGACACATGAGGAGATTTCTCCGCTAATGTTCCCATTAGAAGATCCGTCTAATGAGGGATCGACTCTAAATTCACTGAAAAATATCGTTGCACCATCTTCCTTAACCGAGACCACCTTCAATTGTCAAACCTAGCCAGAAACAGCTGCTACAAAAATCAATGGAAAAACATCACCATTCTTACTGATCACCAGAGCTGCAACAATCGCTACATCAAGCGGTCCTATTGTTTGACTTCATGCATGCCTCTGTAACCGAGGGAAAACCACTACCGAAAACAAAGCACCA
>CM071717.1:30123692-30138797 GCA_036630335.1 Physaria fendleri
CTCTGATCAATATTTTACTTTATCAAAATCAAGTGTCGTTTCACAAATTTTATTATAACTATTTTAATTTTTCTTAAAAATTAAAATCTATATAATAAATATTTGTGATTTTATTGGGTAGAATGCTAAGAGATTCTAATTAATTGATAAAAAAATTAAAACATATTTAGTTAATAATATTAAATTAACTACTTTTTTAATATGTGTAAAAAAATGTACAACTACACTTATTTGTGGTCGAAGGGAGTATTATTTAAATACAAATACTTACACGTATTTCTATGAAACAGATAAGTTGTTGTGGAATACAGTAAGAACTTTCTTAAATTAGTACTTAACTGATTAATAAATATTCTTACAATAATGTTTCTATCGAATGTGATGTGGTCTTTCTTAAATTAGTACTTAACTGATTAATAAATATTCTTACAATAATGTTTCTATCGAATGTGATGTGGTTATCGCAATAAGATAAATTTTGAGGACATTGACAGAAAAAATATCAATTTTAAGGACATTGACAAAAAAAAAAAATGATCAATTTAAAGGAAAGCATCACTTAAGTCGATAAGTATTAATAAATTTATCAATTAATTTATGCTTTCAAATAAAAAATAAATATGATCTCAAGTCGATAAGTATTAATAAATTTATCAATTAATTTATGCTTTCAAATAAAAAATAAATATGATCTCAACAATATTAATTAATAGAAAATTAAAGTTTCAACCATGAATCTGCAATTGAGTGTGATCACTACTATTATACAGTTTAAATCCCACATTTGTTTTTGTATGATTAACGCAATACAAAACATAAATCACAAAATTTAAAGGAAAACGCTTAAAAAGGCAAAAACGTACTCTATATATGTAACTAGTTAACATTGTAGTTTTAAACGTAGTTACTAGTTATAGTAAGACTGAAAAAAATAGTTATAAGCTAATTACGTAAATTCATCTATTGAGAAAGAAAACAAATAATTTCCCAGTTGACCAACATTTAAAATCAAAAATAAAAACTAATTAAGTTAAACCTTTTTGCCAACAAAGATTAAAAAACAACATAGTTACATTCACATCACTTTCATTTTATTCAAAAAAGCAGCCATAGATACAGAATTTGCAACATAAGTTCCGGACATTACAACATAAGTAATTATTGGTTATGTCTTAATTTAATGTCACGCAGGGAAAGTGTTTGTTTACTGGCTAGGGATAGAGCCGTTCGTGTACGTGGCTGATCCAGAATTCTTGAATGTTATGTCGAAAGGTGTATTGGGGAAGAGTTGGGGAAAACCAAATGTATTCAAGAAAGACAGAGAGCCAATGTTTGGTACCGGTTTGGTTATGGTCGAAGGCGATGATTGGACACGACATCGTCAAATCATAACTCCTGCATTTGCCCCTCTTAATCTTAAGGTATATAAATATATTTTTCTGAACGTTTACATTGGTACTAGTCCAAATTGTAGAAAATTAATAGTGTGACTAATCTTGTTCAACAATAGTTCTTTTCAAAAGCATGAGTTATATTTTTCACTGCAGATAATTTTCAAGGTCTTATTATTATACCTTTAAGACTAGACTCATTCAATTCAAAGTGTCATACTAGTATATTTTTAATTTTCTCATTACTTTTAATTATCGTCTTAATTAATAGGTTATGGCAAATATGATGGTGGAATCAACCTCCAACATGTTGGATAGATGGGTCAAACAGATAAACTCCGGCAATCCCGAATTCGACATGGAAAGCGAAATCATAGGAACAGCAGGGGAGATAATAGCCAAGACAAGTTTTGGAGTCACAGGCCAAACCGGAACACAAGTCCTAAAGAACTTAAGAGCCGTACAATTCGCTCTCTTCGACTCTAATCGCTACGTAGGCGTACCCTTCAGCAACATTTTGAATTACAAGCAAAACCTTAGAGCAAAAGAGCTAGGCCAAGAAATCGACAGTCTTCTTTTGTCGTTCATAAACAAAAGGAAGATGTCTTTAGCGGAAGGAAACGACCGAGGTCACGATCTTCTTGGAATGTTGCTAAAGGCAGATGATAAAGGACATTTTACAGCTAAGGAGCTTGTAGACGAATGTAAAACGTTCTTCTTCGCTGGCCACGAGACAACAGCTTTGGCACTAACGTGGACGTTCATGCTACTTGCGATTCATCATGAATGGCAAGACACGATAAGGGAAGAGATTAGACAAGTTATGGGAGATTCCGAAATTGAATATAGCAAACTTGCCGGACTAAAGAAGGTACGTTACCAAACTCAATACATAATAATTCCACGTGCTTAATTTCATGCATGCATAATTATTGTTGGACGCGTTAACAAAAAAATAGTGGCATGTTCACTTTTTTTTATAGCAATAAACGAATTAATGCTCATTCACTACGTTATATATAGCATAATAATAATGCATCCGTATTTGAAATAGTATCATTTTAACATTATTCAGATTAAAAAATATGATAACAATTATATTTTACTTTTTTATAATTATCATTTAACTATATATAAATTATTATCTTTCATCATTAATGATTAAAGATAAAAATAGTTTGTAAAAATTTAATAAACAATACTTAGGAATTTATAAAATTAAAATAAATAAATAAATTACCTTTAAAACCTAATTAATAGAAATGAAGTATTGAAGAGGTCAAAGTCATTGGTCACAAAGAAGTCGTAATATACGAAACACAAAATGATCAAAGCCAAAGAGGCGCGTCGTCTTTCTACATCAAAACTAGTCAACGACTGCGCTGACCAGTTAGTGACGCGCCACGTAATCTCCTAACTGGAAAATTCTAAAGCCACGAGGCAATATCTACTCATTATTCCATGACAAAAAATGTGCCACACAAGTTTCATTAAAAATTCATTAAAATCACATTTTTAGTTATAAAAATCTGTTAGATCACTTGCGTCTTGAATTTTGTAACGAGTAAAACTTCTGATTATTATTGCAGATGAACTGGGTGATGAACGAGGTTCTCCGACTATATCCGCCGGCGCCGAACGCACAAAGGCAAACTCGGAATGACATTGAAGTTAACGGCCGAGTGATTCCAAACGGAACAAACATTTGGATCGATGCAAACTCGGAATGACATTGAAGTTAACGGCCGAGTGATTCCAAACGGAACAAACATTTGGATCGATGTGGTGGCGATGCACCACGACGTTGAATTATGGGGAGAAGACGTAAACGAGTTTAAGCCGGAGAGATTCGACGGCAATTTACACGGTGGTTGTAAGAATAAGATGGGCTTTTTGCCGTTTGGATTCGGAGGGAGGATGTGTATCGGTCGGAATTTGACCACCATGGAGTATAAGATTGTCTTGTCTTTGGTTTTGTCCCGGTTCGAAATCTCGGTTTCGCCCGGTTATCGACATTCCCCGACGTATATGCTCTCTCTTAGACCTGGTTACGGTTTGCCTCTTATTGTACGACCACTTTAGTTTGTGCATTATTGTACAAATTTCATCATTTTTATTTTCAAATTAAATTAGGATCAATTTTTTTGGTCGGCAGATTTTAAGTATATATTTTTACACATGTGTCATGTCTTTCCGGTTACGGGAATACCACTTTTTTTTTTTTTTTTTTTTTTTTTTTTTTTCATAGCTTCAAAGCTCCAGCGAGGGTGAATATGCCGAACCTCACTCGCCGTCTCCGAATATCATGTGGTGCGCAAAACGTGGAACTGGGTCGCGATATTTTGGGTGAAAGTAACGGGTTGGATCAATTTCGTGGGTGGGCTGATTCGGGAGACGATGAGAACCCGAACGATTCTCGCAGTGATGATTGGCTTAAAGGTACGAAATTTGATTAGATATGAATTATAATCGAATTTGGTTTAGTTTTTCTTCAGTTGTGTACATATCTTAACTGTGTATGATCTGGATGATGCATTTCTTAAAGGGATTTGATTTTTTTCCAGGTACTTTGTTATCTGGAGTTGCTGGAATTTTTCTCTTTGTTGGACTAGCTTACGCGGCTGTATCTTTCAAGCGCAATGTTTTCAGTATGTATTTTAATAGTCACTCAGTGTTGATTAACTATCAGAATTGATACAATGTTTGATCTAATAAATGAAGTTATCAAATTTTGGTGATTGTTAAGGGCCAAAAGTAGAAGTTATGGTGACTATGGTTGGGGATGAAGGAACCAATGTGACGGATGAAGATAACCAGAAAAGCTGTAGAGGAGGTATGGATTCGAAGCTTTTAACTTCTTTTCATATTTGGACTTCTGAAAATTACCAAGTTTGATATATCGTATAACTGATAGTGGCGATATGAACATAGGCTATTGAGTTCTTTGGTGCGAGATTTTGGAGCAATTTCATCTGTGTTTTTTCTCAGTTTCTTCGTTATCTTATCTCTCAATGTACTTGCCTGTTTAACAAGCGGTCTCTTCTCTAGCTTCAAAGCTCCAGCGAGGGTGAATATGCCGAACCTCACTCGCCGTCTCCGAATATCATGTGGTGCGCAAAACGTGGAACTGGGTCGCGATATTTTGGGTGAAAGTAACGGGTTGGATCAATTTCGTGGGTGGGCTGATTCGGGAGACGATGAGAACCCGAACGATTCTCGCAGTGATGATTGGCTTAAAGGTACGAAATTTGATTAGATATGAATTATAATCGAATTTGGTTTAGTTTTTCTTCAGTTGTGTACATATCTTAACTGTGTATGATCTGGATGATGCATTTCTTAAAGGGATTTGATTTTTTTCCAGGTACTTTGTTATCTGGAGTTGCTGGAATTTTTCTCTTTGTTGGACTAGCTTACGCGGCTGTATCTTTCAAGCGCAATGTTTTCAGTATGTATTTTAATAGTCACTCAGTGTTGATTAACTATCAGAATTGATACAATGTTTGATCTAATAAATGAAGTTATCAAATTTTGGTGATTGTTAAGGGCCAAAAGTAGAAGTTATGGTGACTATGGTTGGGGATGAAGGAACCAATGTGACGGATGAAGATAACCAGAAAAGCTGTAGAGGAGGTATGGATTCGAAGCTTTTAACTTCTTTTCATATTTGGACTTCTGAAAATTACCAAGTTTGATATATCGTATAACTGATAGTGGCGATATGAACATAGGCTATTGAGTTCTTTGGTGCGAGATTTTGGAGCAATTTCATCTGTGTTTTTTCTCAGTTTCTTCGTTATCTTTGCGAGATTTTGGAGCAATTTCATCTGTGTTTTTTCTCAGTTTCTTCGTTATCTTATCTCTCAATGTACTTGCCTGTTTAACAAGCGGTCTCTTCTCTTTCTCAGTTTCTTCGTTATCTTATCTCTCAATGTACTTGCCTGTTTAACAAGCGGTCTCTTCTCTTATTGTTAGTTTAGATTCGTTTGGTTTATCTTGGAATGACATAGATGTAGCGTCAAGGTATGTGTCTACTAGCAACGAAAATGAGGAGGTAGGGAAAGCATCGGAAAGCTCTGATGAGAGATACACATTATCGACAGAGTTGGATGGGGTAGATACATCTCATATTCCAACCGAAAAGAAGAAAACACGCTATTATACAGGAATACCAGCTCCTTCTACTGTTCCACAACTAGATCCTTTTAAACCTATCTTTCCAACGGCTGTGGACCCAGTTCAAAGTCAAATGTTTGCAGCCCTACAAGCTTTAAAGGTACTGCTTTTATCTTTCAGATTATTTTTGAACTATCTAGCTATGCAACAATTTTATGATTTGTTAAGATTGCTTACTTATTCAATATTTTTGAACTATCTAGCTATGCAACAATTTTATGATTTGTTAAGATTGCTTACTTATTCAATTTTTAGGTTATTGAATCCAGTGCTCTACCTTATGATTTATGTACACGCCGTGAATTCGCTCGTTGGGTGGTTTCTGCAAGCAATGCTCTGTCGAAGTACTTATCAAATTTTTCTTTTAAAACATTGTGAACTTTTTCAATGCCTCATATGGTGAAATTACCTTACAGGAAGTCAGCATCAAAAGTATTTCCTGCCATGTACATAGAGGATGTTACTGAACTTGCATTTGATGATATCAAACCTGAGGACCCTGATTTTCCATTCATTCAAGGTACTCGATGATTGGATTTTTCTTTCCTTACATTCATGCTGACTCTATGAAGTTATGTTTAATCTGATTTCTTCATTTTTCATTGGGTAGTATAGGTTTGGCAGAGGCAGGACTTATCTCAAGCAACCTCTCTAACCAAAATTCTACTGAGAGCACTCGGTTTACATTTTCCCCAGAAAGGTGAATGCTATTTATTTCATCCAACCATATTACTTATAAAAACCGTAGCTGTGATTATGTCATAGTCACTGATATCCACTTTTCTTATCACTTTTTCTCTACAGCGCTCTAACACGTCAGGATCTTTTGACCTGGAAGATGGCTTTGGAATTCCGACAGCTCCCAGAAGCTGATAGAAAGGTTCTTTGTCTGTTCTTTCTTTACCCTTTTCCACTTTTAGTCATTAGCGTGTCGTAAACCTTACACAACTGACTTTTCCTTTTTCAGAAGTTGTATCAACTTTCTGGTTTTCTTGACATTGATAAAATAAACCCAGAAGCATGGCCTGCCCTTATAGCTGACTTATCTGCTGGAGAACATGGAATAACAGCACTTGCTTTTGGTGAGTAAGATTCTTGCTTGTTAATTAATCATATTATTAGAGTTTCACAACCACGTTTTATTTTTAAAAATCCTGTGTCCCCTCTAGGGCGTACAAGATTGTTTCAGCCGTCTAAAGCAGTTACAAAAGCCCAAACAGCTGTCTCTCTTGCAATTGGTGATGCTTTTGAAGTGGTTGGTGAGGAATTAGCTCGTATCGAAGCAGAAGCTATGGCAGAAAACGTGGTTTCTGCACATAACGCTCTGGTTGCTCAGGTGGAGAAGGATATAAATGCTAGCTTCGAGAAAGAGCTTTTAAGAGAAAAAGAAGTAGTAGATGCAGTGGAGAAAATGGCTGAAGAAGCAAAATCAGAGCTGGTATAGGTTTGGCAGAGGCAGGACTTATCTCAAGCAACCTCTCTAACCAAAATTCTACTGAGAGCACTCGGTTTACATTTTCCCCAGAAAGGTGAATGCTATTTATTTCATCCAACCATATTACTTATAAAAACCGTAGCTGTGATTATGTCATAGTCACTGATATCCACTTTTCTTATCACTTTTTCTCTACAGCGCTCTAACACGTCAGGATCTTTTGACCTGGAAGATGGCTTTGGAATTCCGACAGCTCCCAGAAGCTGATAGAAAGGTTCTTTGTCTGTTCTTTCTTTACCCTTTTCCACTTTTAGTCATTAGCGTGTCGTAAACCTTACACAACTGACTTTTCCTTTTTCAGAAGTTGTATCAACTTTCTGGTTTTCTTGACATTGATAAAATAAACCCAGAAGCATGGCCTGCCCTTATAGCTGACTTATCTGCTGGAGAACATGGAATAACAGCACTTGCTTTTGGTGAGTAAGATTCTTGCTTGTTAATTAATCATATTATTAGAGTTTCACAACCACGTTTTATTTTTAAAAATCCTGTGTCCCCTCTAGGGCGTACAAGATTGTTTCAGCCGTCTAAAGCAGTTACAAAAGCCCAAACAGCTGTCTCTCTTGCAATTGGTGATGCTTTTGAAGTGGTTGGTGAGGAATTAGCTCGTATCGAAGCAGAAGCTATGGCAGAAAACGTGGTTTCTGCACATAACGCTCTGGTTGCTCAGGTGGAGAAGGATATAAATGCTAGCTTCGAGAAAGAGCTTTTAAGAGAAAAAGAAGTAGTAGATGCAGTGGAGAAAATGGCTGAAGAAGCAAAATCAGAGCTGGAGAGACTTAGACATGAGAAAGAAGAGGAGACTCTTGCATTGGAGAGAGAACGCATATCGATTGAAACAGAAGAGACTTAGACATGAGAAAGAAGAGGAGACTCTTGCATTGGAGAGAGAACGCATATCGATTGAAACAGAAATGGAGGCTCTTGCAAGGGTGCGAAATGAGCTCGATGAACAACTTCAAAGCCTTGCGAGTAACAAGACAGAGATGGCGTACGAGAAAGAGAGGTTTGATAGACTTCAAAAGCAATTGGAGAATGAAAACCAAGAGATACTCCGGTTACAAAATGAGCTTGAAGTTGAAAGGAACGCTTTATCCATAGCCAGGTATAGAATATCTTATCTTGAAATTTCTTCATACTTTTCCTAGCAAAATTAAATGTGCTTCAATAAATCTTACGCGATAAGATAGAAGCAAAAGAGGAATGGACTGTACTACTCGCTCTAGATAGTGGCCAACAAAATTCTTTATTGTCTAATAACATAGCTTCATTGATTAGTGAAACTCAAAAAGCTTTTATATTGAGAAGTGTGACTAGTCAAACATGTGAGAGTTTAGCTCTTTTTGAGATCATTTATGGGTTTGGGTTTTTGTTTTGAAGGGACTGGGCTGAGGATGAAGCGAGAAGAGCAAGAGAACAAGCAAAAAAGCTAGAAGAAGCTAGAGGACGTTGGGAAGCCTATGGACTAAAAGTAATTGTTGACAGTGACCTCCATGAACAGACAACAACAGAATCTGAGAGGTTTGATAGACTTCAAAAGCAAGTGGAGAATGAAAACCAAGAGATACTCCGGTTGCAAAATGAGCTTGAAGTTGAAAGGAACGCTTTATCCAAAGCCAGGTATAGAATATCTTATTCTTGAAATTTCTTCGTTCTTTTCCTAGCAAAATTAAATGTGCTTCAGTAAATCTTACGCGATAAGATAGAAGCAAAAGAGGAATGGGCTGTATTTCTCGCTCTAGATAGTGGCCAACAAAATTCTTTATTGTCTTATAACATAGCTTCTTTACATTGATTAGTGAAACACAAACAGCTTTTATATTGAGAAGTGTGACTAGTCAAACATGTGAGAGTTTAGCTGTTTTTGAGATCATTTATGGGTTTGAGTTTTGGTTTTGAAGGGACTGGGCTGAGGATGAAGCGAGAAGAGCAAGAGAACAAGCAAAAATGCTAGAAGAAGCTAGAGGACGTTGGGAAGCGTATGGACTAAAAGTAATTGTTGACCGTGACCTCCATGAACAGACAACAACAGAATCTACCTGGCTGAACGCAAATTCTGTAGAAGAAACCGTAAAAAGAGCTGAAAATCCAATTGCTAAGCTGAAGGCGATGGCGAAAGATGTTGTAGAAGAAATGTAGAAGAAACCGTAAAAAGAGCTGAAAATCCAATTGCTAAGCTGAAGGCGATGGCGAAAGATGTAGGAGAGAAATCAAGAGAAGTAATCAACATGATCATAGAGAAGATAAAGGGCGATGGCGAAAGATGTAGGAGAGAAATCAAGAGAAGTAATCAACATGATCATAGAGAAGATAAAGCTGCTGATATCAGCGCTGAAAGAACAAGTTCATGGCATAATGGAGGAGAACAGAGCTAAAGACCTGAAAATGAAAATTAAATCAAATGCAGAGGAAGTGTGGAGACAAACGAGCTTGAAAGTTGATGAGATCAGAGATATCTCTATCATGAAAGCTAAGGGAACTGTGGAAGAGTTTAAGGACAAAGTCGGGAAACTCCGTGAGAAATTCAAGTCGAAGTAGGTTTTACGGTTTAGTTGAGATCAAGAGATTTGTCAGACAAAGAAACAGAGAAAAATGAATTGTTAAAACAGGAAGCTAGCAACAACCCCAACTTAGATAGATAACTGCATTAGTTATATAATTGCTGTCTTCTCCAGTTACTACATTTTGGGATTCTTTGAACACATTGATCATGTTCCAGGCAATTGAAAATGAAAGTTCATTCATGAACTCAACAGGTATGATATCACTTCAAATTTTGATACAATAGACGATATTATAATATAAGGGTCTGAATAATCTCGTACAGGAAGGGAACATAGAAGCGATAAACAAAAGCTAAAACACATGTATACATTGAATATGCTTTAAGTTTCTATTGTCAAACAAAGGAGTAAAGATGTGAATGATCGAAAAATCTTTTCAAGACCGTTGAATACGCAAGAGTCTCCTTCAAAACACACAAGTTGATATTGGTTTAAGCTTGCTGTATAGACATGAGGAAAGGTGTAACTCTGCTTCCAAGGAGAATAAGCATCTCAAGAGAATCTATGACTAATCATGTCGAACCTTATTGGTTGTAATTGTCCCTTTACTATTTCTGTTATAGGATTTTGACCGTATTTTTTTGGTTTAGTTTTTAAACTTAGTTTATAAAAATATTTCTAAAGTTTAGTGAATAAATAGAAAAACAATGATTTTCTGTATTGATTTATGAATTACATAGGAAAGACATATATACGGTTCTAAACCTAATCATTAAAAATAAATGGAAAAACGGATTATTTCCTTCTAAATTATGCATATATTGTAATATTTCTCCATCAACTATGACATATTTTATATTTATCCACTTACAGAAATGTTAATAATATTTACCCAACTAATATTTAACTCGCTATTTCTCCTTAAATCGGTTATTAATTCTAACCGATTTTTAACTTAAACGAAACCAAATTTGATGTGTTCTAGAGAAAGGCACGACCCGATTCAAGATCCAGAAATTTTTAAAATATGACCGTTATGTCGTCTCTTTAAAAGTCCAAAAACCCGATTCAAGATCCAGAAATTTTTAAAATATGACCGTTATGTCGTCTCTTTAAAAGTCCAAAATAACAAGAGCCCTAATTTCATAAACAACCAAATCGAAAATTTCCAGAAAAAAATTAAACACTCATCTCTTCAATTTGATAATGACGAAAGTGTATGGGGCTTCATCGGAGCCTTCTGTGAATGATTTTGATCGTTCTCGACCTCATGGAGTTCCGAACTTTTGCTGGTCTCGAATCCGGACGGTTCCTAAGACTTCACGAACATAGCTCAATCCTGGACGTCGATACTTCAGGTGTGCAATGGCAGCAGCAAAGAAGCTAACGAATGACGACCATTGCTTCAAGTGGGTTAACGAAGCATTGCTTGATGAATTCCGGTCAATGAAAGGTGAGATTCTGCATCTTCAAGAAAAGGTGGAGATGATGGAATTGAAGCAAGATGAAGTTAATTGCAAGATTAAGAAGACAATTGTTGTGCTAACAGTTATGTGTCTTGGGATTTCATGTTTTTTAAAGTTATTTTAGGCTGTCAGTGATGTTTTAATCTCTCTGTTAGGTTTATTTGTGATGTGTTAGTGTGATGATGTGTTAGTGTGATCTTTTCATCTCTGTGATTTCTCTACTCTGATGTTTTCATAAACTATGGTTGGTACCACCAAAAACTAACACATAGAACTGTAACACCCCCAATCCGGATCCTCGACCGGATGGGTCAAGAATGACTGAGAATCCGAGAGAATAAGGAGTAGATCCCGAATAAATCTAAGAGGCTCAAATACCTAAACAAGTTGTTAGCTGCTAAGTTAATTATTCGGTCTAAACATACCGAACGACGTGAAGATTCGAGATAGCTGGAAGACTATGAAGATAACTCACAGATATAAAATGGACCAGAGATACTTAGAAGAATAAATAGTTAAAAATCCTACAATGGTCAGAAATGGGCTATAATGGACCGAATTGGACTAGAATGGTCAAATGGGCCGAAATGGGCCGGGAGGATGCTTTAATGGGCCATAACGAGTTTGGCCAGGTCCATGATGTTTTTAGAAAAGCCCAATGGGCTTGGAGAGGGCCTGATTTCGTGGTGGAAAGGAAGGGAAAGGAGTTCAAAGGTCCATTGTTACAGATTCATTGAATCGGGACAAAAAGGGCAAAATTGGAATTATGGGAGAATTAAATGAAGCTGATTCCTTCCCTATAAATAGAGAGGATTCCTCATTGTGAAACTCACTCTATCACTATAGCTGACCAGGTTCAACGAAAGGTAAAGGTAAGAAACAACAAGGTGACAAAAAGAAGACAATGTCGAAGAAAGATCAAGTCACGATTTCCTAAGTAGTTGGCGTAGTATGAATAACTGCGGATTCGAGGACGAATCCATTATAAGGGGGGGAGTCTTGTAACACCCCCAATCCGAGTCCTCGACCGGATGGGTCAAGAATGAGCAAGAATCCAAGAGAATAAGGAGTAGATCCCGAATACACTAAGAACCTCAAATACCTGAAGAAGGTATTAGCCGTTAAGTCAGTTATTCGGCCTAAACTCGAGTAATCACCGAAGAGATTTCAGGTGTGATACCAAACGACGTTACAGTTAGGGATATCTCGAAGACTACGAAGATAAGAAAAGGGTAAATGTAGGAATATAAGGGTCAGAAATACTTAGAAGAAATAAAGTAGATAAAATCCTACTATGGGTTTTAACGACGTTACAGTTAGGGATATCTCGAAGACTACGAAGATAAGAAAAGGGTAAATGTAGGAATATAAGGGTCAGAAATACTTAGAAGAAATAAAGTAGATAAAATCCTACTATGGGTTTTTTGGACCGAAATGGGCTAGAATGGTCAAAATGGGCCGAAATGAGTTTGGAATGGGCCTCAATATTTTGGCAAGGCCCATAATGTTTTTAGAAGGCCCAATGGACTTAGAGGAGGCTTTATTTCGTGGACAAAAGGAAGGAAAAGGAGCTGAAGAGTCCTCCACCCGACCACCCTTCTCGTTAAGCCGCAGCCATTTGTGTATCCTTGAGCTTGGATCCCCTTCACCTGCAATTCTTACATTTACACCAGTTGGAAGTGTAACTGATGCACTCCGATCTTGAAAAATAGAGGTGAAGTTTTTAATGTCATGTGCTACATGATGTGTAGCTCCACTATCCACTACCCAAGACTGAGGTGTTATAGAACTCCCAGTAGTTGTTAGAATTGCAATAAAACAAATAGTAGGCAAAGAAAAGGATATACCATTTGGTGCTATCTCAGCAAAGTTGCTTTGAGAGGTAGAGGCAACCGGAATAGCTTGAGAAGATGAAACATGAAGCTGTGAACTGAAATAAGCGATCATATCCTGAATTTGATTTGTAGTCAGACCAGCTATCATCTCTGAAACATTTCCAGAATTAGTGACCTCCATTGGTTCTTGTTTTCCCTCTGCAATCTTTACTGAAGCAACCACAGGTTTTGTTTCCTGAGAATTATTCACCTTCGGTTTGTGTTTGAATCCCGGTGGATAGCCGTGAATCCTGTAACACTTGTCAACAGTGTGACCAATATACCCACAATGACTGCAGATAACTTTGTTTTGTTTCGGATTATGCTGGTTAGAATGAGTCGCAGCATTAACCGAATAACTCTCAGAAGAATTTCCCGTAACTTGATAAGCTATAGCAGTATTAGAACCAATATTCCTCTGACTATAGTCTTGATCCAACAGATTGTAAATCTCAGCTAGCGGTGGAATAAGTCTTGATCCAACAGATTGTAAATCTCAGCTAGCGGTGGAATAGGTTTCTTCATGATTATATTCCCTCTAATACCAGCATAAGACTCGTTCAATCCTGCAAGAAATTTAATGATTCTTCCATGTTCTGCCTTAGTATCAACAGACTTGCAACAACTACAATTGTGACAAGTATTAGTGCAATCAGCTCCATCTAAATCATCCCAAAGAGTCTTTAGAGCTGTGTAATACTCAGATAAACTCATCGATCCTTGTTGAAGAGACCAAATCTGTTGAGTTATAGCATAAGATCTTGGCAGATTTGTGACATGAAAACGCATAAACAATTCCTTCCATATCTCTGAAGCATCATCAAAACGAAGAATGCTTTTATAGATCTGCTTCGTAACAGACGACAATATCCAAGACTTGACCATAGAATTGCATCTAGACCAAATTCTAAAGCTAGGATGATTCTCGCACGGCCTAGGAAGAGATCCATCTATAGTCTTGATCCAACAGATTGTAAATCTCAGCTAGCGGTGGAATAGGTTTCTTCATGATTATATTCCCTCTAATACCAGCATAAGACTCGTTCAATCCTGCAAGAAATTTAATGATTCTTCCATGTTCTGCCTTAGTATCAACAGACTTGCAACAACTACAATTGTGACAAGTATTAGTGCAATCAGCTCCATCTAAATCATCCCAAAGAGTCTTTAGAGCTGTGTAATACTCAGATAAACTCATCGATCCTTGTTGAAGAGACCAAATCTGTTGAGTTATAGCATAAGATCTTGGCAGATTTGTGACATGAAAACGCATAAACAATTCCTTCCATATCTCTGAAGCATCATCAAAACGAAGAATGCTTTTATAGATCTGCTTCGTAACAGACGACAATATCCAAGACTTGACCATAGAATTGCATCTAGACCAAATTCTAAAGCTAGGATGATTCTCGCACGGCCTAGGAAGAGATCCATCTATGAAACACAACTTATTCTTCGCATCTAAGGCAATTGTCATCGCAACTTTCCAGGATGAGTAATTTGTATCATCTAAAACCTCAGCTATAATACTATTTCCAGGATTATCTCCATTAGTTAAACTGTAAGGAGAAGAATCAACGAAATCATACCGAACATTTTGCACAGAAGTGTGCGAAGCTCCTTTAGGTGATTCGTATTCAGCTATTGGAGTCTTTTGTTTTGTAATCGGAGTCTGATGAACAGAACTGCTTCCTTTCGCCGTACGACGCCGTAGATTCTTCACGGAAACCATCGCATTAACCAGAAAAAGGTTGCAAAAGAGACGATCGGAGAAGACGAGCTAGCGAATGCGCGGCAATCGCTCTGATACCATGATAGTTTTAGTGAGATAAACGAATTTGAGTAGAGAGATGAGGAAAATATCTTGTGTTTATTCCAAATGATCTAACTCTGTTTTAATACAACTTTCGAGTCTAACAAACTCTCAAACCACCCGGTACAAATCGGTTTAATCTGATTTTGATCACATTAACACTATTAGAAACTGCTGGAGCGGTTGCATTGCGAAGAAGCTAAAGTTCATAGCTTTTACAGAGCAATAGATCTAATGATATATATACATATGAGAAAACTGGAAGATAGTCGGTTCGAAGTGAATTTAACATAGTTTGTTTCTGTTTTGCTCTAAAGGAAATAGAAGGCGACAGAAGACGTTTAAGAAAGGTTGAAACTGTTCTTGTTGAGACATTTTGGTAATAT
>CM071717.1:30193827-30205639 GCA_036630335.1 Physaria fendleri
ATTTAGATCCTTAGAGATAGTAACAACACCAGCTAATTCAACATTGATTCTAGTACTATCAGGAAGAATTACATAAGCGTCAGAAACAGGTTCTACTTTATCAAACCTACTAAGGTCATAACATACATGGCAACGAGCCCCTGTATCTATGATCCAGTTATTTTTACTTAAATTCAGATCATTATCACTTTTCATAGAAGAAAAAATATGTAAGGAAGGAGTAGTTGTATCAGATGCCAAGGGATAGTTACTACTCTGAGGTACGACTTGTGTCTGGTTTGATGAAGATGAAGCAATATACTACTCTGAGGTACGACTTGTGTCTGGTTTGATGAAGATGAAGCAATAGCCTGAGAGGTGGTATCTGCAACAGGTTGTTTATGCGTATCATTTGAGACAGTTTGAACAATAACACTAGCCACATTTTCCTTTCTGATATTGCCTTGATTATTCTTATTTGCACTTTGGTTGTGTTGATTGTTCCTGTTCTGTCCTTTGTACCCTGAAGGGTACCCATGAAGTTTATAGCACCTATTGACAGTATGACCTGTGGCACCACAGTGAGAACAGACTGGTTTTGGCCTTCCTTTGTTGTATCCATAAGCCGCTACAAGAGATTCTTCAGGATAAGTGGACATATTTGTAGCATTCTTAGGTAAAGCACTATATGTCTGCTGAGAAGCTTGAAAAGTTGGAACATTAGTTGCTTGAATGTTGGTCATTCCTCTCTGTCTTTCTTCTTGAGAAATGAGATTAAAGACTTTCACTAGAGAAGGCTTGGGTTCCATCATTAAGATATGACCTCTAGTGTTCTTATACGAATCATTCAGTCCCATTAGAAATTTCAGAATTTTGTCTTGTTCCTTTTCTTCATTTGCAATCTGCCAAGTCCTGCATTGGGGACGTTCACAACAACAGCTATAGGGTACCTGATGATTCTTGAGTTCCTCCCAAAGTTGCTTGAGTTTAGTGTAGTATTCACTAACTGTTCTTTGCCCTTGAACCTCAGTGAAAAGTTGTTGTTTGATTTCAGCATTTCTGGGACCATCACTTTGTTTAAATTGGTCATTGATGTCATTCCACATCTCTCTTGCTATCTCCCTGTACATTATACTTTGAGCAATTTGGGCATCAACAGAATTGATTATCCAAGTGCATATGATACTATTACAACGAAACCCGGAACCATAGTCAGGGTGATCCTCTGTTAAGTCTGGATAAGAACCATCCACAAAAACTAGCTTATTTCGACCACCCAAAGCCATGATCATGGACCTCTTCCAGCTACTAAAGTTCTTCAAGCCAGTTAGTTTGTTGGAGACTAAAGTTATACCAGCATGATCAGCACTATGTATGTAAAGAGGATTAGCACTGGGATCCAAGATACTTCTGGAGACTAAAGTTATACCAGCATGATCAGCACTATGTATGTAAAGAGGATTAGCACTGGGATCCAAGATACTTCCCATTCTTTGATTTGTCTGTCCTGTTGTTGTGTTTTGATTCATCTGTGGATTCACTTCTGGTTCAACATTATCAGCTGATACACCTTGAGTTGAGACGTTTCCAACAAACTGATTTGAATTCATGCTTCTGAGGATAAAAGAAAACCACTCGTACCAAGGAGAAACTAAGAAAATTCCAGAGAACAGCCGCAAAAGAAAAGATACCAGCGAGAAGATTCAAGAACTGAAGAAACCAAGAGTCGCCAACACAAGAAAGGAAACCTCCAAAGAAAGCCAGATGAAGGACACACTAAAGCTAAGAAGACAATGAACTAAGGGCTAAAGATCCGCAGAGGTAGAACAACAGAGGCAAAAGTGATATAACCAAGGACTCCACGAAAGAGATTTCAATCAATCTACTACACGATATAGCCAAAACAGGAAGATAAAACCAGATTCCCAAGATCCTAAGATGAAACAAGAGAAAGATCTGACCAGATTGAGTAGGATTGCAAATCTTGGAAAGCAAAATCGGAAGAGAATCAATCGAATCAACAACTGAGAACACCGATCTTGAGAAATTGATAAGAAGCTCCAAAAGAAATCAATAACCGATTGCAGAGAACAGATTACGAACACGGAGGACGGAGGAATCAGATGACGAGAGAAAAATGAGAACAACACCGACGAAAAAGATCAAAATCAAACAGAGATTCGTGCAGAATGAGAAGAGCGCTCTGATACCATATTAGAAAAGAAAAGAAAACTCTGTTTTATTCATTGATCAAAGAAGCAAGTACTTTATTCATTGATCAAAGAAGCAAGTACAAAGTGAGAGATCATCAATCTTCTCTGAGCAACAAAGATCAGCTCAGGAAGAAGAAGATACAATCTTATTGTTCGTCACTTATTCTAATAATCTGTAAGACACTTTATATAAATACTAAACCACAACCGGTTTAGTATTATTGAAATGAAAAAAAAATTTCTAAACCAAATAAACCATATAAATCCAATAGTATCTACCATGAACAAAAACTTCATCAAATTTTTATGATATGGTCTTTGAATCTTTTGTATTAAGTGTTGCCAAATTTGTTCACCCCGAACTATTTATGTTCTCATTATTTCTACCTCAATTGTTTTTTTTTGTGAGAAACCTCAATTGTATATTTCTCTATTTTAATACTCTTTAGATTCTCACAAATTAATACCTAAACTTACTAATTCCTTTAATTTGTGTACAGATTGCTCAATTTGTGTATTAATTTGTGAGAATCTAATAATTGGTGTACTAAAATAGAGAAACATATAATTGAGTTAGAAATAATGAGAAAATGAATAGTTTGGGTGAAAACTTTTGACGACCCTTGAACTAATTATATTGAGTTAGAAATAATGAGAAAATGAATAGTTTGGGTGAAAACTTTTGACGACCCTTGAACTAATTATAACCATTTTTGAGTTGAGTCTTCTTCAAAGCCGTAGTACAAGAGCTAGAACCGCCTATTTTGACTATCTTGATATTTCAGAACAACTTTGTTTAATTCTTTTACTTTTCTTCCACTGATAATTTGAAACAAAATGATGATTAGACTTAGCTATATTCGTCAAAGCGAGCGAGTATGGTGCCACTCTATGAATTATATTTAGTTTTTTTTTTTCCCCCAAAACCAAAATTATATTAAACCTTCAAAAATAAATCATAGAGTATGATCCAAAGATGGACTAAGCCATAGTGGGACCGTAACGTCAATAGAGCTAAGCCATAGTGGGACCGTAACGTCAATAGAGCCAGAGTAAACAGGTAAGTCCTTAGCATATTTAGCCAATCGATCGGCTACTTGATTGCAATTCCGAGGGACACGATTGAAGCTAAAGTTCCTTTGATCTTGCTTTGCCCGATATGTGATTTCCGTAAGGTATGGTGTAAGTCCAGGTCGCTCGCTGTGTGAACAAAGTGCTTTCACCAAAATGGTTGAGTCACTCTCAAAAATCACCTGTTTATACCCCATGTTTCCTATACACATGACTGCCCATACTAGCGCCGTTGCCTCCGCATCTAACGGTGAATACAATTTAGGATATGTCTTTACTCCCCAGAACTTTATTCTGCCCGTGTAATCTCTAAGTACCCACGCTACTCCGCATCGATCATGATCCTCCTGCCATGTTGCATCTATATTGCATTTAAGAGTAGTACCTTGTGGGGGTAACCAGTTCGTCATCGTTTTTGTGGCTTGGATAGGTATTGGCGTTGGTTCTCGAAGAGTTTGGTGTTGCTTCCACTCTTTCAAATCCGCTATGGCCATGTTAAAAGCAGTGACGATATCTGGTGTAGTATTCTGAAACACTTTAGCATTCCTTAACTTCCATAACCTCCATAAGATCCATATCCATAAGTCTTTGTTCTCCTCATGTTGGACTTCATTTAGCTGTATGCAGGAATAGATTTTCCCTTGAATTGAACAACATGGATCAGCTAGAAGCGGTATAAAGGATGATAAACTCCACATCGCTCTTGCACAAGCGCATTCAAAAAATAGATGGACCATAGTCTCATTGTTATCACCGCATAGTAGGCAGCCTCCAACCCGCGGAATGTGTCTTCTTCTAAGTGCATCGCCGACTGGTAAGGAGTGATTGATACATCTCCATGAGAAGTTCTTAAGCTTCGGGCTTGATGAAAGAGACCATATGAGCTTGAGAATTGCCGAATAAGTAACCGTTTGATGAGAAGTTCTTAAGCTTCGGGCTTGATGAAAGAGACCATATGAGCTTGAGAATTGCCGAATAAGTAACCGTTTGATCCGGAACCGGGTTTGCAGCTTGTTCCTTCAAGGAGTACCATAGCTTGTAACCCGATTTAACGGAGTATGAACCTGTTTCAGTGTGTATCTAAGAAAAACCAGATCGCGATCCAGTGCCTCCTGGTTTGACTTGTACAATGCGACTCATCTCCTCTCGATCGAAAACCTGGTGCAAGTTCCGCAGGTTCCATTGATCGCTTTCGTTCTCTTTAAAATCGCTGATCGTCCAGTCCGTCTTCTCAATATATGGAAGCGGTTGTGGTGGCCGTGGGTATTTGTCCAGTATCCATGACTCCTTCCACATGTCAAAAGAATGATTGCTGCCTATTTCCATCTTGAGACCCGATTGCATCATCATCTTCGAAGCAAGAACACTTCGCCAGCCAAATGATGGGCGAGAACCGAGCCCGACTTGTGTGATGTTGCTGTTTGGATGGTAACGTGCAGCATAAGTTCGTGCTAGGAGTGTGTGCGGGTTTGTTGCTAGTCGCCAATATTGCTTCCCCAAAAGCGCGATATTCATACCTTCTAGGTCTCGAAAACCCATTCCCCCATCTTCTTTGGGCTTAGTTAATCTTTCCCAAGACATCCAATGTATACCACTTCCCGTTTGTTGATTTTTCCACCAAAAACGGGAAAACACTTGATTTAGGCGTTGAAGCATCGTTTTGGGTAATAGAAAGCAAGACATTGTATAGGTGGGTAGCGCAAACGCTACAGATTTGAGAAGAGTATCTTTTCCTCCTTGGGATAAATACTTTGCTTTCCAGGACGTTATCCGCGTAGACATTTTCTCCTCAAGAAACCTAAGCGTCTCTGTCTTTGAACCCGCAAAGGCTTCCGGTAACCCAAGATAAACCCCTTTCCCGCCCTCTTTGATAATGCCAAGTTCCATCTTGACTCGTGCCTTGTCTTCAGCCGTGATGTGTTTGCCATATATAATGCTTGATTTTTCAAAGTTCACTTGCTGTCCCGAAGCTTCACGGTAATCTTCTAGTATAGTCTTTAAGTTCAAGAGCTGGGAATCATAAATCGAGCTGAAGAAGATATTGTCGTCAGCAAAGAAGAGGTGAGAGATAGGCGGGGCTGCATCCGTCAATTGTATACCCGTGAGGCGAGAGTCTGTGTCTTCTCGGTTGAGACGTAAGATTAGAATCTCCGTGCAAAGGATGAAAAGAAAAGGAGATAGAGGATCGCCTTGTCTTAGTCCTCTAAACGGTTGGAAACGTTCACCTACTTGTCCATTAAGCAATACCCTGAAAGAGACCGTTGTGACGCAGACCATTATCCATGATATCCATTGTTCATCGAACCCTAGAACTCGCATCGAGTCCTCCAGGAATTGCCATTCTACTCTATCAAATGCCTTCATCATGTCAGTTTTGATCGCCACACTCGAAGAAGATAGGTGTGGTAGCACTTTGAGAGAGTGGATAAGCTCTTGGGCCAATAAGATATTATCCGAGATAAGACGACCGCTCACAAAGGCTGCTTGAGTTTCTGAGATAATATCCGGTAAGACCTGCTTTGGACGAGTAGATAATACCTTCGCGATGATCTTGTAGGAGAAGTTGCATAGACTAATCGGTCTAAATTCCGTTAGTCGCGTAGGTTTGCGAACTTTTGGAATAAGGCATATGTTAGTCTCGTTCAACCTACTATCCAATTCACCCGTCAGAAAAAAAAAATGAACCATATCACAGACCTTTTGCCCTACTATGCTCCAATGTTGCTGATAGAAGGCTCCTGTTAGACCATCCGGACCTGGGCACTTTTCCGCTGCCATGTCATAGACAGCTTTCTTGATTTCAATATCCATAACCGGTGCTGTCAGGTTGGTGTTGTGAGCTGGAGTCACCTTCCGGGAAACTCCTCTAAACATCTCTGAGTTTCTGACCTGAGAGGTGACTATAAGCTCGGATTTGTATAACTGGAGAAAAAAAATTTTAGCCAAAAAACTCATGTCTCTGTCCGTATGATAGTAGACTCCAGTTGCGGGGTTAATTAGCTGCTGAATCTTATGTTGTGCTCTCTTTTGTTTAACCGAGGCATGAAAGAACTTGGTGTTTCGGTCTCCTTCTCGTAGCCAATTCTCACGGCTTCGATCTTTCCAATACTTTTCTTCCTGTAAGTAAGCTTCCATAAGGTCACATTTCAGTCTCTTATATTTTTCCCAGTCTATGACATTATTCCTTGTGACCTCATCAATCTGACTCTTCAAGTTGTCTATAATCTGTTTCGCGTTGGAGAATGATCGCTTCCATTGAGAGATAGTGGTACGGCAATGTTTTAAACGAGCTACAATGTCATGATCATCCGTCTCTAGAATCCCATTCCAATTCTTGGTGATCAGATTATGGAGATCTTCTCTTTTATTCTACCGAGAATCGTACCTAAAGAAACCTCTCCTCTTTCGTGTGCCTCTGATGAAATGTGTTAATAAAGGGCCATGATCGGAACCCACTCTAGTTAAATACTCTGAGTAAGCAGAAGGGAACATATTATTCCAAGCCAAATTGGCTAATACTCTATCGAGTTTACAATGCACCAGTTCACCACCCCTTCAACCAAACCAAGATAAGAAATTTCCTTCATAAGGTATCTCTTGTAAACCACATTTAACTAGAACATTTCTGAAAGCATAAAAGGAGCTCTCATGGCGAACTCTTCCACCACATTTTTCTTTGTTACTGAGAAGCTCATTGAAATCTCCCAATAAGAACCAAGGATCCTCCCTATCTTCACCCATTCGGATGACAGATTCCCATACTTCTTCTCTTGCGCTTGAGACTGGTTCACCGTATATACCCGTGAGGAAGAAGCTATGTTGTTTCCACTTGACTTGAGTATCAATCCAGTGGCGACTCTTCGAGAGCACTGTAACTTCTACCTCCTCTTTCCATAAAAGAGCAAGTCCACCACTTAGCCCTTCAGGTTCAAAAGTACTCAAGTCACAATATCCTGTCTCTTCACAAACTCTTTTCATATAACTCCGTTGTTGCTTGGTCTCACTGAGGAATATTACCTGAGGATTGTAATGACCAATTAAATCCTTTAGGTGTGCTTGGTCTCACTGAGGAATATTACCTGAGGATTGTAATGACCAATTAAATCCTTTAGGTGTCGAACTGCCAGGTTATTCCCCACATCTTGGCAGTTCCAACAGAGCGTGATCATATCGAACGATGCGGTTTCTGGATAACCGCGAACCGAGCAGCATTTGAAAGGTGTTTATTAATCGGAGTGACTGGATCTTGAGTTACATTTGTGAACTCTTCATTGTGATAAGCATCCTCATCTACTCCGGTGTTTTGTCTGGCCCTCTTTCGTGCCTCATTTATCTTTGCACTTGGTCTTCTCTTTCTCGTTTTCCTCTGTTCTGAAGCTTCTTGTGCTTGGAATGTAAAGCAGCTGCGCTCATTTGAATCTTCCTCTGCACCAGATTGATGCTTTTGGGGAGGAGAAACTTTGATGCCAGAAGTTAGTATAGTTTCTCCTGGTGCTAAGTTTGGGGAATGCACTTTCTTTCTAGATTTGAGGAGAAAGTCTCCTGGTTGTAGATCAATTCTCTGCAATCTCTCTCCAAATGTTAAATTTCTAGGAGTATCCTCCATTGCAATATCCCTGTCTCGCACCTCAATATGCCTTTGAGAATTTGCGTGGTCCATGTCCATGGTTTGAGTAGAGGCTTTTCTTTTCCATTCCTGTAAAGGCCTTTTGTTACGTCCCAGCCTCTCCAAGACAGGTTTGGTCGTGTTTTCTTGCCTCGTTCCATTATCCCCCGAGCGTCGTTGTGCTGTTTTTGTTCCTCGACCTCTTCCCTGACCAGGACCTGCTAGGGTTCGTCTTGGCATATTGTCAGATCCTTTATCAAAATCCCTGCTTGGAGGAGGCTCTTGAGAATTGAGAAGTGTTTTCCGACGCTCCTCGCATCTGTAGAGATCATGCGTTAGTCGCTTACAGAAGTGGCATAATTTCATGAGCTTCTCATACACAAACTCGACTTCCACAGGTTCTCCCTTCGGAAATTTGAATGGAAGTTTGAACACTAGCGGTTCTGCGATGGGAAGAAGAATACGTGCCCGTACATGTTCAAGAGAATCCGAGTTTTTAGCATGTAAAACTATGCCTTCAGGGTTTTTATCCACTCTCCCTATTCGGTTGCCAATTTGTTCGACTACCGAGGTCTTGATCCTTTCCAAAGGTATACCTTTGATTTGAACCCAGAGCCACACATGAGTAAGATACTCTGTACTTGGGTTCTGTGTCCATCTCTCACCCGTTACTAGCCATCCGTTGAAGTACCAAGGGCTCTTCTTGAGTGTATCTTCAAGCAGTGCAGCTTCTGTAAAAGTGAATTTGACTTTATCTTTGGCTATTGCTATACCCTTCATATGCCCTTCCAGGTTTAAGATTCGTGGGAGATCTGTAATGACTTCCTTGGTTGGAATGCTATTAACGTTTATAACTCGAACAATCATGCTATCAAATAGCTCCTGTATAAGCTCTTCGTCGTCTGAGTCATTGATATAATAAGCATCCTCCAAATTAACTTTTTCCGTTTCTGTAAGTTGGCGTATAACTTCATCATCACGAGATTTGTTAAATCTAGCCATTGAATGTTCCGAAAATTTTGAGAATTGAATAAACTGTTACTCAAGGTTGAATCACAATATGATTAGTGAGACTACCAAATAACAGTTATATCGATTCAATGATGCGTTCCGTAACGATCCTGGAGCGTATTTATGGTGGGTGCGTCTAGGTTTTGTCGGTATTGTGTATGGGTAAGAAGAAAAAAGAAAAAAAGTGGAAAAGTACGAAAAGGGAAAAACTGGGGTGAGAAAAATGGAAAAGATAAAGCAAAGGAAGTGGAAGATTTCTGTTTTTCGAATTTGGTGAATAATGGTGTAAGATTTAGTGGTTGAGAGGGTTTTGGTGATCCCGACAAAGAACCCTAGATTTTCTCCCTACCTCCATGGCGGCTGCTCCTAAAAATTATATTTAGTTCTGGTTGTACTCTTAAGGCTCAAAAAAGTAACAAAGCAGAATAATAGTAGCGAGAAAAATAAGTTTAGTAGATATAAAAGTTAAATATTGACTAATAAAAAAATGAATAAATATATATATATATATATGTATTATATAAATAGATAGATAATGATAATTAAATAAAATTATTATTATAAAATTGTTACAAATATATTTAAAAATACAGATCATCAATATAAATTTTAATTTAGAAAATTAATATATGATTTACCAATCTTTCATGGTTTGAATTAGTATGCTTTCCTAACTCCTTTTGTTATTAAATCTATTATTGTGTTTTTCATTTTTTCAGATTTTTATGTTGATAAACATAGTTGAACGATTTTCATAAAAAGTTTAATTAAATTTAATAGGTTAATATTTTATAGTTTCTTTGAAATTTTACTTTTTGAATTTTATTTTGTTTATTTAGTTAAAAAATATCCAATAAATCTAGCTAAAATTAATTAATTAGAATTTTGAAAATCTAAAAATTATTATGTAAATATATTTTTGAAATTATCTAAAAATTATTATGTAAATATATTTTTGAAATTATTACGTAAATTAAAACACACATAGTAAAAATATTTAAGTTTCTAAACATTATTTTTACACTCTACAATGATTTTGTTTAATAATTAAACACCATTTCTTACCTTTTTATTACAACATGTAATCTTATCTAATATACATGTTTTTATATTAAAATACATATCCCTGGAAAAAATATATATTAAAGTACATATAACTTAATAAATAAATTATACTCCACTCATATTAAAAAAAAAAAAAAATCTTAAGTTACACTTAAAAATATTAACGTTTTTAGTTTCTAAATATTAACACTTTTAAAATATTAACGTTTTTAGTTTCTAAATATTAACACTTTTAGTCTCATATTCTCCTGTTATGGAGACAATTACATCTCGGTTTCTAATGAGCTTAGTTGTAAATGAAAACTTAGAGATGCATCTTATGGGTGTCGTTACAGAATATTTGTATGGTTCATTGGATGTAAATATTTATATGAGAATTATGGATGGATTTAAATTGCCCCATGCACTAAATTCCAAACCCAAAGAGTTGTATGTAATAAAATTGCGAAGATCAATATATGAATTAAAAAAATCTGAGTGAATGTGGTATAATCGCCTCAATTAATACTTATTGAAGGACGAATATGTAAGTAATCCTATTTGCCCATGTGTTTACGTTAAGAAAACCATATAAGTATTTGTTATAATCGCTATGTGTGTTGATGATCTAAATATCATTAGAATTCAAGGGGAAATACAAAAAGCAATAGATTACAAAGCAATGGATGATCAAAATATCATTGGACCTCAAGGGGAAAAGGGAATTTTAGATGAAGTATCTTGGACAAACAAAGTTTTGTTTTGGGTTACAAATTGAACATACCCAAAAGGGGATATTTATTCATCAATCAACGTATACTACAAGATTGCTAAAACGATTTAACATGGATATGGCTGCTCCCCTAAGTACTCCTATGTTCATTTGAACACTTGATGTGAAAAATGATCGGTTTCGACCACTTGAGGAAAATGAAAAGATACTTTGTCCTGAAGTATCATGCTTAATGCTACATGAGCTCTTATGTATCTCGCTAATGTACTCGACATGATCTATCTTTTGTTATTAATCTCTTATCAAGATTTAGTTCATCTCCTACACAAAGACATTGGAGTGGAGTCAAACATGTTTTTCGTTATCTTCAAGAAATTTATTGATTTAGGGTTACTTTACCCTAAAAGTTCAAATGGTAAATTGGTTGGGTTTGAAGATGCATGATATTTATCAGATCCACGTAAAGCCCGATCACAGACAAGATATGTCTTTACTATTGAAGGCACTGCTATATCCTGTCGTTCTCAAAATTAGATACTTGTAGCAACTTCTTCAAATTATGCATAGGTCATTGCACTTCATGAAGCCAATAGAAAATGTGTTTGACTTAGGTCAATATGTAGTAAAAACATCCGATCACGTAGCGGACTTCAAACCAATATGGAACCAACTATAGTTATGAAGATAATGCAACGTGTGTACGATATATTCGATCAACAGGTAATGATGGATATATCAAAAGGGATAGAACCAAACATACCCACCCAAAATTTTTTCTCATATAATGAAGAGTTGCAGAAGAACAAAAAAAAATTTGAAGTACAATATATTCGATCAACAGGTAATGCTGCAATTTTTTTCACAGAGTTATTACCTACCTCGATGTCAGAAAGCATGTCTAAAACATTAGAGTACGTTGTCACCGAGACTTATAAAACAGTCTTACTTGTTCGAAAGAGAGTTTATCTAATTTCCTATTGGGTTTTACCTTAAATAAATTTTTAATGAGGTAACTAAAGATTCAAGGTATAAATATATTTGTAACAGTGGTATCTAAGGAGATTTGACATGATTGGTTGGCACTGTAGCTTTGAAATTTTGGCTGTAGATTTGTTGCTGTAGATTTTTGGGCTGTAGCTTTAGAATTATGACTTT
>CM071717.1:30206994-30217439 GCA_036630335.1 Physaria fendleri
GTTTTTAGAGTACTAACGTTTTGAGAGTAGACTTTTTCCGCCGCTTTTTCAAATAACGTCCGCATCGTAATAAGAGGAGTACGTAAAGGATCCCAGTGAAAATGTGGTTAAAAGACATTGTGTTTGGACCATTCAAGATTGTGAATTTGTATCCGCGATATTGTACACATGGCTATGCTTTCAGAATTGTGAAAAGGGACGTCAGCCGCACAACAATGGACTCTGGTGTTTCTTCTAACAAAGCCATTCCAAATGGCTTCAGAGCAGCTAGGTGGGCGACCTTTAGTTGGATCACGCCATAACCCTTTTAGAGTACTAACGTTTTGAGAGTAGACTTTTTCCGCCGCTTTTTCAAATAACGTCCGCATCGTAACAGGAGGAGTACGTAAAGGATCCCAGTGAAAATGTGTCTGACAATTAAAACCCAAAAAAAAAATTATGAACACCAAAAAACATGATTATATTTATATTAATAGAATGCCCCAAGGTTGACTTACAGTGAAAGTACGAAACCAAAGGTTCTTATCTGCTGTTTCAAAACTACTAAAAGTTGGGTGAAATTCCTTTAGTATTCCATGAAACATGGCAGTGATACAATGTGCAATCTTGTTTTTGTCACATCCAAACCTTCAAAGCATATAAATTTATCATTAGTATATATCAAATAATATGGGCACATTATGTGAATCTGAAACATTAATTTTTACCATATGCTATTCTCGACAATACCGTCAGGGTCTAAGAACGGCAAACTACCTCTCCCTGGACGACTCAATATATCGTCCACAAAATATCCATTATGTGGCAGATCTTGAACATTAGCAGACTGGGAGTCTGGAACCTGAGAAGAAGGATTTTCCCCACCTAATGGAGGCACGAACTCGATCCTATCATTTGAAGCGTACGCCAAGAAGGCGTCGAACGATGGACCTGGAGTAGAGTTAGAAGCAGGGTCCCTATATGATAGTAATTTAGATTACATTAAGGAAAACATATATATAACAACTGATTACTCTACTATTACACAAGAAGTAACAAAAAGAAAACATTACACAAGAACTAAAGAAAACAGAGAAGTAATCTTTCTAAAAAACAACAATAGCATATGCTTTAGAAAAACATCTACAATATTAAGATGTCCATGTATCAGGGAAATAAAATTAAATATGTCCTTTTTTATTGTCACCAACCATGAAGAACAACAAATTCAATTCCTTTTAATCGTTCACACCCAACTGTAATTAACATGTCTCAATTTGCAATCGTTCACAACCATGTCTGAATCGTTCACAACCATATAATTAAAAAGTCTCAATTTTTAATCGTTAACAACCATGTCTCAATCCCTTTTAATCGTTCACAACCATGTCTCAATTTTTCGTTCACACCCAAGTGTAATTAACAAAAACCTATCACAAATCAAACATAAATCTAAGACAAATTCACACAAATCTAGAAAACCCAACACACGAATCATAAATCTAACACAAATCTAAGACAAACTCACAAAAAATCTGCCAAAAACCTAACAAAGAATCACAAATCTAAAAGAACTTGTCTGACAATTAAAACCCAAAAAAAAAATTATGAACACCAAAAAACATGATTATATTTATATTAATAGAATGCCCCAAGGTTGACTTACAGTGAAAGTACGAAACCAAAGGTTCTTATCTGCTGTTTCAAAACTACTAAAAGTTGGGTGAAATTCCTTTAGTATTCCATGAAACATGGCAGTGATACAATGTGCAATCTTGTTTTTGTCACATCCAAACCTTCAAAGCATATAAATTTATCATTAGTATATATCAAATAATATGGGCACATTATGTGAATCTGAAACATTAATTTTTACCATATGCTATTCTCGACAATACCGTCAGGGTCTAAGAACGGCAAACTACCTCTCCCTGGACGACTCAATATATCGTCCACAAAATATCCATTATGTGGCAGATCTTGAACATTAGCAGACTGGGAGTCTGGAACCTGAGAAGAAGGATTTTCCCCACCTAATGGAGGCACGAACTCGATCCTATCATTTGAAGCGTACGCCAAGAAGGCGTCGAACGATGGACCTGGAGTAGAGTTAGAAGCAGGGTCCCTATATGATAGTAATTTAGATTACATTAAGGAAAACATATATATAACAACTGATTACTCTACTATTACACAAGAAGTAACAAAAAGAAAACATTACACAAGAACTAAAGAAAACAGAGAAGTAATCTTTCTAAAAAACAACAATAGCATATGCTTTAGAAAAACATCTACAATATTAAGATGTCCATGTATCAGGGAAATAAAATTAAATATGTCCTTTTTTATTGTCACCAACCATGAAGAACAACAAATTCAATTCCTTTTAATCGTTCACACCCAACTGTAATTAACATGTCTCAATTTGCAATCGTTCACAACCATGTCTGAATCGTTCACAACCATATAATTAAAAAGTCTCAATTTTTAATCGTTAACAACCATGTCTCAATCCCTTTTAATCGTTCACAACCATGTCTCAATTTTTCGTTCACACCCAAGTGTAATTAACAAAAACCTATCACAAATCAAACATAAATCTAAGACAAATTCACACAAATCTAGAAAACCCAACACACGAATCATAAATCTAACACAAATCTAAGACAAACTCACAAAAAATCTGCCAAAAACCTAACAAAGAATCACAAATCTAAAAGAACTTAAACTCACAAAAAATCTGCCAAAAACCTAACAAAGAATCACAAATCTAAAAGAACTTCACACAAAGAACCAAAATCTACAAAACTAACTTCTAACAAAGATCAAAGAGAACATAAAATGCAAAACTCACATTGACGACATTGAGAAGTTTTGATAAGTGGATGTGCGGCGGAGTGATGACTGAAGGTTGGAGAAGAAGTGAGTAAGGAATAAAGGAATAAGGGTTTTCTGTTTATGAAGGAAAACGAAATGGACCTTTATTTTTTAACGTGTTGGGCCTTTAATTTTTGAGGCCCAATAATTGCAATTTTCCACCAACTGTCAAGGGAGCTGGCGAAAAAAATAAAATGGCTTCATTGGGAATCGAACCAGCGATTCATACTAATAAGAGGTGGGTATTTACCAGTTCGGCTTTAACTCTTACTTGGCATATTATCAAAGTGACAAATATATATCTGGTATTGAGAAAATAAAAAATTAGTTTACAAATTTTAATATCATTGATCTCATCATTTTATTGATTATAATAGAATGAATAAATGAAAACTCGAAAACTATGGCCTTTTATAGTGATGACAAACATTTATTCTTTTGGGAAAGTGGTCACAAAGGTCCAAATACACGAGAAAAAAAGCCAATAATCACTACAGTACCAACCCATGTGACAACAGATATATGTTGTCTTTACTGGTTATTACACTAAATTACATTAGCCACTTTCTGTAGAATTTTCATGCTCACAACACTCTGGACAATTATACGGACAATTATATGGACTTTCTGTAGAATTTTCATGCTCACAACACTCTGGACAATTATACGGACAATTATATGGAGGGACTAAAATTTTAATCATACGATGATTGATAAGAGATTTATCAACGCTCCCATAATATGGCTTGTTAGTAGGTGTGGTTATGCGTCCCACATCATATGAACTTGTTTGGACTTCAGAATCAGTAAAATGTGGTGGTGTAGCAACAGGTGTCATATGCGTACCAGTTTGCTGGAATTCTATTCCGCTATTAACTGTAGTTGAGTGGTAAAATGTGGTGGTGTAGCAACAGGTGTCATATGCGTACCAGTTTGCTGGAATTCTATTCCGCTATTAACTGTAGTTGAGTGAGAACCTGACCATGGATCAGGAATTTTGAAACCTTGTGCCTCCCATTGTGCCAAAAGTTCCTTCTTCCCAACAGTTGATAGTGATTCCATGTCGAACTCGATTCCAGAAGCAGAGCCTTTTTTTTCTTGTTTTCTCGACATTTCAGTTTTGATTATTTGTGTTTAGAATTAACGAGTTTGTTATCTCTCAATTTATAGAAGTCTTCGAAAATTGAGCTGTGTAATTACGATCTCCCAATTACATCACTGCATTGACAAGTCGCTTTCATCTTTTGTAAAAAGCACTAGTTGTTGCAATTTGGTGGAAAACTTGCTACCAATTTCCCACCATTTATTGACCCAGCCGACAAGATTTGAAAACACTACTTTTCAACTTTCCAATAAGTCAGAGGTTGGAGAGAAGTTGGTGGAAAATTTGCAACCAATTATCAACCATTTCTTGACCCCACCGACAAGATTTGACAACACCACTTTGCAACATGTCAGATGTGGAGGCAATTTGGTGGAAAAAAACCAATTATAAGATCATACTTGCGAAACCAAAAAATTCATCCAAACGATTACCCCAAAACTTGAAAAAAATGAGTTCCTCTAACAACTACAATTACTTTCGTTCATGGATGGATCAACCTCATATAGATCCTCATTCTAATTTATTGACTGATGAATTTGCAGCCGGCCTTCAGCAGTTCATGACATTCGCTTGTCAACAACCACTGACCCAAGAAACAAATAAAATGTACTGCCCTTGTTCGAAGTGCGAGAATAGGTGGTTCGTACCAGTTACAAAGGTGTGGAAACATCTTTACGCGAGAAGTTTCACCCCGGGATACAAAGTGTGGTTCATGCATGGTGAAAATGAATCGATGGTCCATTTCGGCCATACCGCTACGGTCCAGAATGAACCAATTCATCATGAAGATGCTATCCCATTAGAACCAGTGGATCCTATGATTGAAATGGTGAATGATAGGTTCCAGGATAACATTAATGATGAGGTTGAACAAAATGCTACGGAGACGCAACAATTTTTCCTTACAATGGCCGGTGCAAATCAGCCAATTTATGAAGGCTGTAAGGAAGGGGTGTCAGCATTAAGTGTAGCAACGAAGTTAATGAGCATCAAAACTGATTTCAATTTATCAGAAGACTGCGTGGACCGGATAGCCGATTTTGCTCAATATTTGTGTCCTGAAGTTAATTGTTGCCCTGAGACATATTATGATGTGCAAAAGCTCGTGCATGGTTTGGGTTTGCCGTACGAGACGATTGACGTTTGTATTGATAACTGCATGCTTTTCTGGAATCATGATAGAAACAGGGTTAAATGTAGATTTTGTGGGGAGGCGAGATACGATGTAACAAGTGGGAACAACCGCATTGGTAGGAAAAAAATGTGGTACTTACCAATCATGGATCGATTAAAGAGACTATATCAGCCAACTAAGACGGCTTCCTCGATGCGCTGGCATGCTGAGCATACTACGGACGATGAAATTAAACATCCTTCAGATGCCAAGGCATGGAAGCATTTTCAAGGTGTGTACCCTGGTTTTGCTTCAGAACCAAGGAATGTTTATCTCGGTTTAAGCACTGACGGTTTTAATCCATTCGGGAGGCACGGTAGGCAATACTCATTATGGCCGGTTATTGTGACCCCATACAACTTACCTCCATTATTGTGTATGAACAAGGAGTTTCTGTTTCTAACTATCCTCGTGCCTGGTCCAAACCATCCGAAGCGTTCCCTCGATATTTTTTTTACAACCGCTAATCCACGAATTGCAACAGCTATGGGGGAATGGAGTCATTGTTCAGGATGCATCATGCGGACAACAATTTCGTATGCGAGCTGTGTTGATGTGGACCATCAGTGATTTTCCAGCATATGGGATGCTATCTGGTTGGACAACTCACGGCGAGCTGTGTTGATGTGGACCATCAGTGATTTTCCAGCATATGGGATGCTATCTGGTTGGACAACTCACGGCCGGTTGTCATGCCCGTATTGCCAAGATGAATCTAATGCCTTCCAATTAAAGCACGGACGTAAGTCTTGTTGGTTTGATTGTCACCGACGTTTTCTTCCTAACGACCATCCCTACAGACATAGCATATCGATGTTCACAAAAAATCGACAAGATTTTGACCCTCCACCTAGGCGTTTAACTGGTCACCAACAATTATCCCAGTTATCAGAATTTGGTGCAGAGGAAACAGTTACAAGCGGTGGGAATGGAGACACAGCAGCTGACGGATATGGTTCTAACCATCATTGGCATAAGAAAAGCATTTTCTGGAAGTTGCCATATTGGAAAGATCAGCTGTTACGTCATAACTTAGACGTAATGCACATCGAGAAAAACTTCTTCGACAATATAATGAACACTGTTCTTAATGTCGTTGGAAAACTTCTTCGACAATATAATGAACACTGTTCTTAATGTCGTTGGAAAGACAAAGGACAATTTGAATTCCCGCAAAGATTTACCCGATATATGTTCGTGGAGGAATTTGCACTTACTGCCAAACGGGAGAGGCCCGATCCCAAGTTTCCGTCTATCTCAGGAAGGAAAACAAGCTTTGTTCCTTTGGATCACACAACATGTGAAGTTCCCTGACGGTTATGCCTCCAATCTGCGCAATTGTGTTGATTACCAATCTGAAAAGTTTGTTGGTATGAAATCCCATGATTGTCATGTATTTATGCAACGATTGCTTCCGTTTGTTTTCAACCACTTATTACCGTCCGATGTGCACCGAGCTATCGCAGGTAATTCACATGAAAAAATTTCAATTTTTCGATGTATTATACATGTTGACAGGATATCTTGTTTTTGTAGCTGTTGGCGCTTTTTTCAGGGATTTATGCTCTCGCACTATAACCGTAGACGGTATGCAAGCATTAGAAAAGAAAATACCTGTCATACTGTGTAACTTAGAGAAGATATTTCCACCATCCTTTTTTGATGTGATGGAACACTTACCCATCCATCTTCCCCTAGAAGCAGAGCTTGGAGGACCGGTTCAGTATAGATGGATGTACCCTTTCGAGAGATTTATGTCAAAAGGATACTGATATGCCTGCAAAATAGACGTTAGAATGGGCAAATTCCTAGGCATATCAACTATGCAACTTAGAGAAGATATTTCCACCATCCTTTTTTGATGTGATGGAACACTTACCCATCCATCTCCCCCTAGAAGCAGAGTTGGGAGGACCGGTTCAGTATAGATGGATGTACCCTTTCGAGAGATTTATGTTCGATTTGAAAAAGAAGGTCAAAAACATGAATCGCGTTGAGGGTTCCATTGTACATCAGAGTCTGAATGAAGAAACCTCATACCTAGCTGATTATTATTTCCCTCCTGAAGTAAAGACAAAAAAACGAAGGCCTTCTAGACATGATGATGGTGGGGAAAAACCGGTTTATCATGTGCAGGTGGCAGATATTTTCACCGAGGTTGGTCGTCTAACGGGTAAAGCCAAACCCAGAGCATTAAACGATGAAGAATATAATCACCTCCACACATATATTCTCAACAACTGTGACGAAATTGAGGCGTATCAGAGGTAAAAATCATAAAACTTGTAATTCATATGAAGTTCAGTCCTGTAACTAAAAATCTTTTTGTGTCATAGCATTTACAAAGATCAAGTCATGGAGAAATACCCGGATATGACAGAGGATAGATTTGAAGCATTAAAAGAAAAACAATTCTCAAAGTGGCTACAGTTTTATGTAAGTTTTTCAACCAATTTCACATTAAATTCTTACAAGTGTAGTAACGTATAAAATGAACAGGTCAACAGTTGCGTCGCTTATGGAACATGTGTGCCAGAGTGGTTAAAAGACATTGTGTTTGGACCATTCAAGATTGTGAACTTGTACCCGCGATATTGTACACGTGGCTATGCTTTCAGAATTGTGAAAAGGGACGTCAGCCGCACAACAGTGGACTCTGGTGTTTCTTCTTCTTCTGGAGACATGACGTATTACGGAGTACTGAAAGAAATAATGGATTCTTCTGGAGACATGACGTATTACGGAGTACTGAAAGAAATAATGGAAGTTATGTATCCTGGCGGTCTAGGATTAAAGTGCATTGTTTTTAACTGTGATTGGTATGACTCGGTGAATGGTGTGAAAGTTGATGAATTTGGGGTTACTTCTGTGCATTCAAGAAAGCACTTGGCCAAATTCGATCCTTTCATCCTAGCGTCTCAAGCTGACCAGGTTTGCTACTTACGTTATCCAATGAAGGGAGATCGTGCTACCCCGTGGTTGGTTGTAACAAATATTAATCCCAGAGGCACCGTAATCGGAAATCCTGATGGAAACCCTTTACAGCAAATAAGGGAGGGTGATTTCTCTGTACACGATGAACCGCATGTCGATTTAACTATAGAAGGAGAAGATTTTGTTCTTCAAGTTACCGATGATGAAGGTGAAGAATTTGAAGACGACGAAGACTCCATATCGTCGAGTTCTGAAGAAGACTCTGGTTAAAACGGATGTATTTTTATAAATAATGAATAAATATAATTGTCAAATCTTGAAAAAAATAATTTATCCAACAAAAACACATTTTCTCATTGCTTCTTTAAAATAATATTAATATCGATCTATTTAATTTTAAAGATTATTTACATAATTAATGAAGACATATAAAAAAATTATCTCAATATATGTTTTTGTTTTAATTTAGTAGTTCAATTGGTAATGTGAGATAGAGAAGATATATCCGGTCTCAGGTTCGATCCCACCCAATTCCATTTTTTTCTGATTTAATAGCGGTTTCCACGAAAAGTGGTAGTATAGTTCAATTGGTAATGTGAGGTAGAGAAGATATATCCGGTCTCAGGTTCGATCCCACCCAATTCCATTTTTTCTGATTTAATAGCGGTTTCCACGAAAAATGGTAGTAAAATGGTGGAAATATTTCCCACCACTTTTCCACAACCAAATTTCCCACCAAATCCGTGGGCCCATGAAAATTAGCCCGAGACCCACGAACATTGGTTGAAAAATGGTGGGAATATTTTCCACCACCTATTTGGTGGGAAAAAAGTTGGTGGGTATAGGTATAAAATGGTGGAAATATTTCCCACCACTTTTCCACAACCAAATTTCCCACCAAATCCGTGGGCCCATGAAAATTAGCCCGAGACCCACGAACATTGGTTGAAAAATGGTGGGAATATTTTCCACCACCTATTTGGTGGGAAAAAAGTTGGTGGGTATATGACTTTTTTCTTGTAGTGATGGTGGAAATATTTCCCACCACTTTTCCACAACCAAATTTCCCACCAAATCCGTGGGCCCATGAAAATTAGCCCGAGACCCACGAACATTGGTTGAAAAATGGTGGGAATATTTTCCACCACCTATTTGGTGGGAAAAAAGTTGGTGGGTATATGACTTTTTTCTTGTAGTGATAATTTGTTATTTTTATCTATAATTATTAGAGTAACTGAAATTAGTGTTATCTTATCACTATTTAATTTTTTATCTTAAATTTTTATGTATTATAGATATTGTTAATTATCATTTTTTTATATTTATAATGGCATATCATAATTTTAAAGTAAATTTGTTAGTTTTTATTTATAATATTTGGATTAAAATTTAATGTTTATTTTTAATTATTATTTAATATTATGTCTACTAACAATATTTTTTTATTTATTGTGTAAATAAAATATTTTTATTTGTTTTGATAATGATTTTGTATATTTTATGAATGTTTATTTGTAATAATTGGATTAAATTAAATATTAGTATTTATCTTATCTTAATTATTATTATTTAAAATTATGTTGGCTAATAATAATTTTTATTAGCTAGATGATATATTTATGATTTTGATAAAAAAAAAATTATCTACAATTATTAGTGTTTATCTATAATTATCTGTAATTATTGTATCTAATTATTTTTTTACAAGAATCCTAAGGAAATAAATTGAATGGTTACAATCCTTTCATCTTTAACCCAAGAAGTTACCTATTTACATATGTTTGTTTAATATATATAAATACTAGTAAATGTGTTAGGACATAAGCAAAGAGAATAAGATCACAAAATGGGTATCATCAAAAAGAGTCTAATCACATTTGTTCTCACCGTTCTGCTTGTTACATCTAATGTTCACTGTGGCATAACATCTGATAATACTCCTGGTACTGGCTGATTATACTGATATATTTTTTATTAAGCACATAATTTTATCATTTTTTTTTTATGAATGTAGATATTGATTTAATATGATCCAATTGAATAGGCAATACACCAGACAAGAAAGATTCTGACTGCTTCGGGGTAACTCCGTGTCGGTCTAAGTTTGGTGGGACACAAGGATGCGTGGACTATTGTACCTCAAGTAAATATCAATCAGGCTTTTGTTGGGATGATTTAGAATGTTGTTGTTATCCTAAAAAATAATAATAATATGTATTTGACTTCTAAATAATTGAAATAAATTCTGATTTGCCTTTTAATTACTAGCATCATGAGTTTTTTTTTACAATTCAACCACTTTTATTTTCAATGTTTTATTGCCAAGTTACATATTTCAAGTTATAAGAATGGATCTTTTTTTTTTTTTTTTTTTTT
>CM071717.1:30240825-30255697 GCA_036630335.1 Physaria fendleri
GAATAGAGAGAGAAAGACAATGAAGAGAATTGTATTTCGAAATTTGAAAAAATATTGTCAAACAGCTCATGTGGTCCATTAAAATACTGTCAAACAGCTCATGTGGTCCATTAAAATACTGTCAAACAGCTGGCATGCCATCAATAGTACCGTCTTTCCTTTTTTGCAGCATTTTCGAAAAGAAATTTTTTTTTTTAACAAAATCAAAATAAACAATAAATGAATTCAAAACATCAGGGGCATTATGGTTCTTCCGTCAAACCAATAAATTTAATAAAATCAGTTTCATCTATATATATAGAATCAATGTGGCATTTGTCTTTTGACACGAACTAGCCATTGCAACTAGATTGATGAGACACAATGAAGAGATTTTAGAGAGAAAGAATAGAGAGAGAAAAATTATACAGGTTGTGAAGAGAAAGATGAAGAATAGAGAGAGAAAGAAAATGAAGAGAATTGTATTTCGAAATTTTGAAAAAAAAATAATTAATGGAATGTGGTCCACTAAAATACTGTCAAACAGCTGGCATGCCATCAATAGTACCATCTGTCCTTTTTTGCAGCATTTTTGAAAAGAATTTTTTTTTTTAACAAAATCAAAGCAAACAATAAATGAATTCAAAGCGTCAGGGGCATTATGGTCTTTCCGTCAAACCAATCTTATTATATAAAGTTGAGTTTGTAAGTGGATACTTCATCAGAGCCGTCCGTTGATATCTCACTGTTGTTAATCCAACCGTTAATTTTTAATTTCCAAATATAAATGAACAATATTTAGAATATATTAGCTTTCTATAATAGTAATGGTAATATTTAGTCGTACGTTCACTAAATGGTAATATTAATATAATGGTAATGTTAAGATATATATATATTAAAAAATGTTAATTTTCTTAATAATATGGTATAGTCTGCCTATAAATAGAAATAATTTATGCTATTCATAATTATATTTTCATTCATATTTATCATTTAGATCATTCATATTTTAGAAAAAAAATGAAGATTAAAGTGAAAAAAATTTTGATGAAAATATCGGATTATGTATCCCCTATCCTTGAAATGCAAGATGATCGGATCCAAACTTTCAAACCAAGTTTGACTTACCAAGTTGGAAGATGGGATTATGTATCCTCTGTTCCTCGGTTCAGCTCGGGATAATCTTAAAAAAAATCAAATAAAACTTGATAAAATGATATATTAACATCTTGATGAAGATTAGTTTCCTATGAGTATACGAGGGTGACGAGGAGGAAGTGACGGTGGTTGAATGAAAAAAAAATGACGGTGGTTGAATGAAAAAAAAATCGATGAAAAGGTATTATTTTCAATTTAATACATGTATATGAATATATTAAATTTTGTATATTTATAGGGTGACGGTGGTTGAGAAGATGCTAAAGACGGAGGAGTTTAACGTTGTTATTTATTTATAGGGTGACGGTGGTTGAGAAGATGCTAAAGACGGAGGAGTTTAACGTTGTTATTTTATTTTTATTTTTTTTGGTTGGATTGGATGAGAAGATGCTAAAGACGGAGGAGTTTAACGTTGTTATTTTATTTTTATTTTTTTTGGTTGGATCAGTTTTGATGTATGCTGCCGTGGAATTATGTTATACTTGGGGATATATTTATTTAATTGTTTTTTATTTTAATACAACCTTGAATTACGTCGCTAACAAAATTTATTATTTTATTATAAAATTTTATATAATATTTATATTTTTATTTTATTATTTTATTTTAGTAGATTCTAAATTTTATTATTTTATTATAAATTTCTAATATTCTTTCAATTACATTACACAAACAATAAATAATAAAACAATATCATGAAATAATTATTGGAAAGATTTTTAAATTTAAAAATAATTATTGGAAGGTATTATTTTGTTAAATTTCAATAATAATTATTGGAAAGATTTTTAAATCTATTATACTAAATTTAAAAATATGTATTTTGACCTTTTTGAATATCAAATTAGAAATATAACCAAAAATGTTTATAAAAGAAAAATAGTTAAAAATTATAGTTATATCATTAATGAATTACTAATAAATAAATATAAATTATTCATTTAAATATTAGCATCCGTATATCATACGGGTTTCTAATAAATAAATTATTCATTTAAATATTAGCATCCGTATATCATACGGGTTTCTAATAACTAGTTATATATAAAAAAAAAGATCTTTGATTTAGTCACTAAATTCTACAAACAATGTTAGCATCCTAAACTTAAAAGGTAAAAATTTGAGACCAAGGAGAGGCACTTGACCTAATCCTCTTCGTTCCTTTGAGAGTGGTAACTCAAGGAGAGGCACTAGACCTAATCCATTCTTTCTCTCTGTCTCCCTCTATCTCTCTACTCTACTTTGTTATCTAAGTGAAAAATTCGTTTATCTCGAATCAATACACGTGTTTATATTAACAATATATAAAATTATTTGATGTATAATACATTTATTAAATCTCTTGACGTGTTTATATTAACAATATATAAAATTATTTGATGTATAATACATTTATTAAATCTCTTGTTACTCCCTCTGGTTTTTTAGTTGATGTTTTGGGCTTGTGTGCATACTACTTAAGAAAATTTGCATTAATCATTATTGTAACCTCCTTCATCATTGAGTTTTATTGTTTTTAAGCTAAATATTATTTCGACAATAAATGTCAAAAATATATTTGTTGTTAATTGTTGCTCAAAAAAAAAAAAAAAAGACTTCCTTTTAACATGTGACTAATACATATAAAAATCAACTCAATTATTGTATTGGTAAATGATAGAAGGATTAGCTAAGAATTTAGAGGATTTGATCATCAAATATAATCACTTTTAATACAATTTCATTTAAACAATATGATTCTCTTTTGACTATTTTAATTTTTTTTTATTCATTTAGCTGTAACATCCGTCAACTAAATTTGGTAATAAATAAATAATGATTTTTAGCTGTGTTGTGTAGCTAATTAAACTTAATTAAAATTAATAAAAATTATAAATAAAAACAAATTATGAATTAAATGATATAGCCATCGCAAGTCCATCTTTTACATCTTGGCTCTGCACCTAATTTATTCCATTTGGGTAAAAGCCAATCACTACTTTTAATGACCATTACGTGAGGAAACGAAACACATTCATTCTTGTTTTTTTTTACCTAATGTTTACTAAAATGGATATATGGTCCAATGGAATCATATTCGAGAAATCAGATCACTTAAATATATAATATCTTAACGTCAAACAAATAGTAAAAGATAACAACCATAATCCACATATACTAGGAGTATATTTCAATAGAGAAAGTACGTAATAACATAACTAGCATCGTCTTATAGTTTTATTACAGCAACAATTTGCATGAACAAATCTTCGTCAATTCCAAAGTCTCAAAAGCATGCGTCCAGGACACAACAGCAGCATAGGGCAGCACAACTGCCAATATACAACAAGATCACATACTATTAAAAATTGAGGTTTTTTTTTTTATGTATGGGATATGTGTTTAATGAAGAATATAACCTTGAGCTTTTTATGAATATCTTACAAGTGATTAGTATTAAGTTGAAAGATTTCTATTATATCTATATTATGATTTTATAAAGATAGAAAGAAGGGTAAAGAAAATAATACCATCCTTTCCAAAAGCCATCGCCTTTGGATTTTGTTTCCACTGCGGTTGCTGGAGGATCACCAACCATCGCATCTCTGGTCGGATAACCAATCGGTGGTGGACTTGTGTACTGTCCTGACGAAGTTTGTGAAGGTTTTTCAACTGTAACCCAAAAAACCCATTATTTGTTTATAGATTGATCTTTTATATATGAATCTTGATGTAAACAAATAACTGAAGAGTTACCGGAAAAGTGATTCTGCTCTGATGGATTCATTCTGATTTAATGCAAAAGTGAGGAGGTGAAGATTTTGAAGAAGAGAGAGTGTGTTGTGGTTGTATTTTAAAGAATACGAATATTTTTGAAAGTTTTTTTTATAAAAAAATAATAATTAGTGTGGTATGATGGAGGTATATAAATAGAGATTATGAAGATGCGGACGAGAAAAGCAGGTTAGACTTTTATGGTTATTGGAGTTGTTGAATTCAATTAACTACGCTCTTTATGAATGTTTATAATATTTTTCGAATCTTATGATTATTTCACTATTATATATTGCGAACGTATATGTATATATTATATACGAGTTATTATTACTTTTTGTTTGGTTGTTTGAATTTTCTTAGTTTTTTTTTTGGTTTTGTTCACAAAATTAGATTAAAACCAGAAGAGTAATTACAATAGAGTGATGACAAGGGAAAACATCCAACGTAAAGGATTTCCAGAAACAAAAAAAGAAAGAGCTAAATAGACTTTGAAACAAATAACATACTCATTGGGCAAACCAACCTCCCCCACTAAAACCGGCTAGAAACTTAGAAAATGTCGAGAAGAGGATCAATGCTAAAATCAAGAGGAAGGCTGGCTAAAAAAGACACTATACGGAATCGGGAACCACTAAGAAAATTATCTGAAAACCTGCTGAGGAGGCAAACTCTCTATAGAATTGAGCATCGAAAACATTGAAGATCGAATCATTCTCTGGGGTAGTGACAAACATAGAACATAAAAAAATTAGAACCGACGACTTCCGGCGGCAGGAAATATACGTAAATTAAAACCGGTGACCTGAGTGGCGATCGTCAATAATATCTAACGTAAATTAATTCAGAAAATTATGTATTATGCTAAAATCGAACCGTTTACCTCAACTTTCATTCACAAACAAATAACCACTGCACCACATTAACATTTTGGTAACATTTTCATTTAACATTCTGCACCACATTAACATTTTGGTAACATTTTCATTTAACATTAATATATTTCTTATGTTATTCCGACTACATTTCCAAAAAATATTTTGACTAAATTATAACCAATCTAAATTCCCACAAATTTCCAATAATAATTTTGAACAAATTTCAACACTCTTAATTCCCACCAAATTATTGTCAAAATTTCGACCAAATTTAGTTTGTGACTATAATGTTTTGTCACAAAAAGTGAGAAATGGTGACAGTTGAATACGTCACAAATTTGTAACAATATATTTGATCACCAAATTGTCATAGTTTGTTAATATGCAAATTTCGCCATTATTATGTCATAGATTGCTAGCAAATTTCGCCATTATTATGTCATAGATTGCTACAAATTTTGTTACGCATATTTTCGTCATAAGTTTGTGACGAAATAGGTACAAGTTTGTGACAAAAAAATTATTTACATTTTTATATCTAAAATGTTACAAATTTGTGACGAAAAATTTACGTAACAAAATTTCGTAACAATAACCCATTTTTTTAGTAGTGAGTGGGAACTGAAGAGCGTAGCATGAAGATTCAAACAGAACCTGAAAGAGATTGCGCCCAATATTCTTAACCAAAGCAACCAACAAATTGATTAGCTTCAACCTTAGTAAACTAAGTCAAAAGACCAACCTCTTGATTAAAGTCAAACAATGATCCATTTCAAAGCAGACATAATTTTTTCGAAGTCCACAGTTGAATTTTGCATCTTAATTAATATTTCGTGGGTTAAAAAAATGAAAAACAAAAAATAGAGAAAATATTTCATTCTCTCTTCATCTATGTGGACACCTTAGAATTTGAAAGTAAATTCTCCTATTAGTATAGATTCATCATGGAGTTGGTTGAGATATCATATAGTATATGCCGTGATACTTGATTTATGCAATGTTGATTTTCATTATTCAAAGAAAAAGAAGGTATTTAATTATATAATTCGTATAAAATAGACAATAGACACATCACCCACTTTATGGTGAATTTGAAAGTCGAAACAATATTCGATGACTTTAAAAAGAAAAAAGAAAAAAATCTCACTAGGTACATTCCGATTATATCTAGAAGAACTCATTATTTTGGTTTTTTATATGTTTCTTGGTTTGATTATCTCACAGTTACAAATTCATTTTTACTGATAATAATATCTTTGTTTTTCCCAAATGAATTAAAGTAACGTAATTAAAGAATTTTTTTATGAAATAATATTCACGTAATTCATATCTTGATCACAATATTTACCAAACGTAACAGCAATAACAAAATATCTCGAGACACCAATTGTATACTTTACATTCTTATTTAATAAAATAGACTATTTAACATTGAAACCAAAAAAAAAGTTTATGAGCTTGTTTTATATGAAACTGGTTATAGTTGGTGAATATTATTATTTTCTTAAAAATATATCTCTAAGGACTAGTAGTCTGATATTAAAACTTAGAGCTTTTTTTTTCCAGGAAACTTAGAGATTTTTAACTGCGAAAAATATTAATATTTATCAAATATATAATCTGTTTTTTTTTTTTTAAAGATAGTACAAACTAATTAACAACAAAATATATATTTTGTTGTTGATGATGTTTCATTTTTCGCGGAAGTTCTTTCAAAATGCATTGGTTCGATAAGCCAAACCTTTTCCACATATAATATTTATCAAATATAAGAAACTACACATTAATGTAGATATGAATCGAGCTGGACGATCTTTGAAACCGATGAAACCTCGTTGGCACTTTAATTGATAGCGTTTGATCTCTTAACCTAGAAAAATATGAAACTGCATATACTTACTTTTGCTTGTTGACCTATCGTTAGCTAGCTTTTTGAAGTTATTATATACTTAGTTTTACTTTATAGATCATGGATGAGGACTTCTAGCTAGGTGCTTGCTAAAATCCCGAACGTCTGCAATTTTATTGGATTCATACTTCTTTCTAGGTTCCAAGGCCCACATCTCTCTATAGGTCTATTGATCACAGCCTAATTCGACGATCGGTACATTATTTCTGGAAGAGACTTTAAATACTTGTATATCGATCTTACAAACTAGCACATCATATTTTCATATGTTTTATTCTCACACAGTGCGAATCACTTTCCGAAAGATCATCCATACTTGACTATTCCAGGCAAAGCATGCTTAAATTTGAAATTTTGTCAAAGTGCGTGATCTAAAATATAAGTGCACTTTAGTGACAGATGACCAAATCAAATTTCTAAAACTCTTCTCATGCATCATCATGTTTTCAGCTAGGGGTGTTACTTTCTTAGTTGTAGTTCCCTCTCTTATGTCTATGTTTGCGCTGAGGGAGTCGAATATCTGTCATCCTAGGTAGCCCCACTATCACTCTTGGAGGTACTTTCCAAATTTGCCCTTATTTCTTAATCTTGAGTCTTCATGTCTCTGAATTTTTTTTTTTTTTTTTTTGCCTTTTTTTTTTTTTTTTGCCTACACTATCTTTTTTTATTTTACAAACAGGAGGTGGGGGTATGTGAATAGTAAAAAAAATTTGGGGGCATTTGAGGATTTGTTCCCTCTTGGAGTATATGTGTGTGTTATTGTATTCGGAGAACACTCATTTTTGCCGCCAGTGAGGTTTTAAATTTAAACTTGTTATGTTCTATATCAGATGGATAAGACGACCATGCTCTAGACACCTTTACTTTGAGTAAACTTCCTTTTCTTTGTGTAAACTCTTCTGATTGAAGTTTTAGATCTAGATAATCTTTCTTCTTTGGCTAAATCATTTGCTGCTTGGTTTTATTCTTTGGGTGCGTACCTACTTAAACTTGAAGTTGTGTCCATATCTTTGACAGAGCTGTCTTATATCTTCTAGAGCTTAGATTTAGAGTTGTGGATTAAAGATGTTCAACCGAGAATGAATGTAAAGATTGTGCCTTGTATATATGAACATATCCTTTGCGTCTCCACAAAAGATTACAACTTTGTAATGTTGTCTATAAATTTGGAACACCACTTCATGAAGGGAAAGAATTCCAACTTCCGCAACTGAACGAATAGTGTGATGGCTTCCTTTATCATGAAGAACTGGAAAGCGTAATTTGTCGTGTAAAATCCATCCAAAACCAAAATGAGAATTAGGAGAAGTCCACCATGGGTCAGTGTAACATTAATAGTAATTTTTATGTGAACTCTAAATCTAAGCTTGAATAAGCGGATTGAGAGTGCTAGAAGACGTATGTTGGAGTTATAAGAAATATAGGAGATCAGATCTGATATGATTGTAATAAGATTAGGATATCATATTATATGATTGTGATTCACTCAATATTCTATATTTTCATATTATATGATTGTGATTCACTCAATATTCTATATTTATTGTATCCTCTCATATAAATATGTACATTGAGCTATTGAATAAAACAACTGATTCTATAATGTAATCTTTCGAGTTAATAGGAGTGATGTCCATCCACAGTAGTACAAGTGAGCTTGTTGGATGGCAAAAGTTGATTTATGGCTTTCCATGAGTTCCAAAGTGTTGATTCAAAATGGTAAAAATAAAATATCAGATAGAAGCAAAGCACATCTTAGGACAACTAAGGATTAGATTTCTTTAGACACTCGACAACACCAGAAAACATGGAATGATGATTTCAAATCTTCTTTACATATTAGGCATGTGGAATCAATTGGTCATAAACAAGTGATAAGGATGTTGGTAAAATATCATTAAGCATCTTCCAGAGGAAATGCTCAAGTTTAGGAGGAGTGCAAGTTTCCAAATTTTGAGATGAAAAGGTCGTAGGCTATAAAATGATGAAGACAAACAACCATCTGTTGGATGTATGTTGAATAGAGAAATCGGTAAGCTGATTTTACTATATAGTTTCCCGAGCTATTAAGAAACCAAACCATTTGATCACAGAGACTTTGTAGTTTAACCTGATCCCAATCGAAAGAAGAATTCAACGTTAAGTCACATGGATGATATACCTGCGTTCGGGATTGATGACCAGATGGTCTTGGAGCCCTAATATGGGAAGAAGTGAGCCAATTATTATCCCAAGTTTTTTATAGATAAAAATGTTTTCTATCTCCCAAACAATACCTTGTTTTAGTTAGGAGATAATAAAATGGATTCTTCTCCACACAAAACTGGGTCTATGAGAGATTTTATATTCCAAAAGACAAGATTGAGGGAAGTAATTAGCTTTATTAGCTTTAAGAACTCGAGAACTCAAGCTATCAGAATTAGATAATATCCACCAAAATTACTTGCCTAGAAGATATTGATTAAAACAATGTAGGTCTTTAAAACCAAGACCCACAAAACCTTTGGCTTATTGAAAGAAGACCAAAGACTAGAAATTTTGAATTATTCTTGTTTGAGCACCAAAATTGACGAATTTTTTTTCCAATTGAAAGAATGTTACGTTTGGAAAGTAAATACAAGACATAGCACAAGAAAGAATAGCCTGGATAATTGGACTTAATACAAAATTTTCTTTGGTGCCGGGGGAAAAGACCAATAATTGAAAAAAACTTTGACATTTAGAATTAGAGAATAGGCTATAGAATATGTAAATAAGAAAGAATTTAAAGATTATAGAATTTAACAATATTTGTTTTTTTTTTTTAAAAAAAACACATTATGTAAAAGAATTTAAAGATTATAGAATTTAACAATATTTGTTTTTTTTTTTTAAAAAAAACACATTATGTACGGACATCAACATGATCATGATCGAGTCATTGACTTTATGACTGTGTATATTGATCATACTTTAGTATTTTAAATTCGAATTAATGCACGATTAACATACAATATTCATTTTTCTATAAAAGCAACCACCGTATCTTATTCAGCAAATTAACCAATTCACATTATCCATGTCAACTTGTGTGGTGTGGGCCATGAGAATGACGACTGTACAAGTAACGGCCCAACCACTATTAATAGAGAAATGAGAAAAGCAGCTTCCTTACGTTAGCTGAGTCACCTTTTCTTAATTGTTACATACTCCTAAAATCTGCAAATTAATTTTATATTCTAAAACTATGAGAATAATTCCTTCATTTATGGATAATCTATTAGTCTTATATATTAATTTACATGCACATATGTACGAACGAACTGGTAGAGTCAATCAATACATTTTTTTTTTTTTTTTTTTTTTTTTTTTTTTTTTTTTTTTTTTTTGTCATAAAGCAACTTCTTTAAACTTTAAAAAACTTAACAATCGAGTTCAATGGAAACCATCAAATCTAAAAGGGCGTTTTTCGCCAGGAGATCAGCAGAACAATTCGATGATCTCGGGATAAAATTGAAAGAGGAATTCTCGATCTTTTGAGAGAGGTGACAGATATCCTGGACGATACTGTAGATGTCACGGTGATCTGCGGTCTGAATCGCTTCTATGGCTTCTTTACAATCCGATCTGAACTCCACATTTGTGAGTCCCATCTCCTTTTCTCTGCGGTCTGAATCGCTTCTATGGCTTCTTTACAATCCGATCTGAACTCCACATTTGTGAGTCCCATCTCCTTTTCCTTTTGGACCGCCGTCATTATGGCTAAACCTTCAGCGAGTATTGGCAAAGCCACCGCCCTCGCCGTAGAACCCCATTGTCCAATTAATTGACCATGGCGATCGGTGATAACTATGCCAATACCAGCCAGTTTTTTCGATTTGTTCCAGGAAGCATCCGAAAATACCTGAAGTGGCTCTGAGTATCCTTCCTTTGGAGTTGTCTCGGAGGTAAGTTTGTTGTTTTTGGTCTGCTTTCAAGCGCTTGTTGCCGCTCCTTTGTTTCCTTGATTGCCTTCGTGATTAGCTCTTGTGGTTTTAGAGATTGGCCCTGGAAAATTGATGCATTTATGTTTTTCCATAGATTCCATAGAATCCATAGATAAAAGGCTCCTCCATTTATTCCTAGCGGTGGTAATGGGACTTGCTTGTGCAGATATTCCAGTTTTGAAGCAATTGGGCATGATTCTTGAGCTTGCGGAGGGATAATAGCCTGCTTCCACATCGGTTCTGCCCATACTTGTTTAGCAAATTCGCAGGTGAATAATATATGATCTGTAGATTCCCATTCCCCATTTGATTTTTGGTGTGCATTGCGAATTCCACACCTCCTTATACCAATCAAAGTTCTTCTGGGTTTGTTGCCGTGTGTTGAGCTGTTCTTCAGCCTCTACTGCACTATAATACCCGGATTTTGTTGTGTAAGCGCCTGATTTGGTATGTTGCCAGTGGTAAGCATCCTTAGCCTTGGACTTACTTGGTTTAATAAGAGCAATTTCTTCCCAGAGGTGTGGGAATATCTGATTGATTTTCTCTTCTGCCCAGTTTCCATTTTCATCCATAAGGTCCACTGCTCTCAGATTTTGGTGTTCTACTTTTGCAGGGCCGTACGGTTTAGAGGAGGGAACGCTTGGGATCCATGGGTCTGTCCAAACCTCAGTGTCTTCCCCATTTCCAACTGATTTAATCAAATGAGGGATCAGGAGGTCCCTTCCTATTATGATTCCTCTCCACCCGTGAGAGGGGTTTGCTGGTAAGGAGCACTCTAGAAAACTTTTGTTTTTGCTGTACTTGCTCAGTAGTATTCGTGACATTAGCGCTTGAGGGTGCTTTAGGATCCGCCAGCTCAATTTTGCCAGGAGGGCATCGTTGAAATTCTGAATATCTCTGTAGCCTAGACCTCCTCTTGCTTTAGGTTTAGTCATTTTGGCCCAGGAAACCCACGCCATTTTCCTTTTGTTGGGTTTAGCATCCCACCAGAACCTAGTTAGGTTTAGTCATTTTGGCCCAGGAAACCCACGCCATTTTCCTTTTGTTGGGTTTAGCATCCCACCAGAACCTAGTTAGCTGGGATTGAATTCTCTTACACAAATTTCCTGGCAATTTGAAGCATGTCATAGCATAACTAGGAATAGCCGCTAATACAGACTTCAAAAGGGTTAGCTTTCCTGCATGAGATAGGAATTTAGTTGACCATCCTTTGACTTTAAGTTGTATTCTCTCACAGATTGAAGCAAACAGGTCTTTCTTCTTCTGTCCAAACAGCTCAGGGAGTCCCAGGTATTTGCCTGCTCCGCCTTCTTTTGATATTCGCAACATTGTTTTAATCTCAGACCTTTTTTCTTGTGGGGTTTTTGCAGAGAAGTATATCGAGGATTTCCCATAGTTAATCTTCTGGCCAGAAACCTCCTCATACTTTTGTACTATCTTTGCTAAGGTTTGGCAATCCCGAGTTGATCCTCTGCAGAAGAACATAGTGTCATCTGCAAAGAGGAGGTGGCTTACCCGAGGTGCATTCCTGGCTACTCTAACTCCTTTCAGATCCCCAACCCGCTCTGCCATTTTACACAGGCCAGACAAAACCTCACTGCAGAGGATGAATATATACGGCGATAAAGGATCACCTTGGCGGATGCCTCGAGATGGAAGGATTGATCCTCGAGCTTCACCATTCACCAGGTAAGAATATGACACTGAGGTAATGCATTGCATAATCCATGATGTCCAAATTTCATTAAAACCAAAACCCGCTAAAACTTTCCTGATGAAATCCCATTCTAGCCTATCGTAGGCCTTACTCATATCTGTCTTTACAGCTATATACCCTTGCTTCTCCGCTTTTGAGTTCTTTAGGAAGTGAAGCACTTCATGTGTTATAATAACATTGTCTGATATTGCTCTTCCAGGTACGAAGGCAGACTGATTCTCTGAAATTAAGTGCTTCAAGATAGGTTTTTGATTTTTGGTGTGCATTGCGAATTCCACACCTCCTTATACCAATCAAAGTTCTTCTGGGTTTGTATCCGTGTGTTGAGCTGTTCTTCAGCCTCTACTGCACTATAATACCCGGATTTTGTTGTGTAAGCGCCTGATTTGGTATGTTGCCAGTGGTAAGCATCCTTAGCCTTGGATTTACTTGGTTTAATAAGAGCAATTTCTTCCCAGAGGTGTGGAAATATCTGATTGATTTTCTCTTCTGCCCAATTTCCATTTTCATCCATAAGGTCCGCTGCTCTCATATTTTGGTGTTCTACTTTTGCAGGACCGTACAGTTTAGAGGAGGGAACGCTCGGGATCCATGGGTCTGTCCAAACCTCAGTGTCTTCCCCATTTCCAACTGATTTAATCAAATGAGGGAGCAGGAGGTCCCTTCCTATTATGATTCCTCTCCACCCGTGAGAGGGGTTTGCTGGTAAGGAGCACTCTAGAAAGCTTTTGTTTTTGCTGTACTTGCTCAGTAGTATTCGTGACATTAGCGCTTGAGGGTGTTTTAGGATCCGCCAGCTCAATTTTGCCAGGAGGGCATCATTGAAATTCTGAATATCTCTGTAGCCTAGACCTTCTCTTGCTTTAGGTTTAGTCATTTTGGCCCAGGAAACCCACGCCATTTTCCTTTTGTTGGGTTTAGCATCCCACCAGAACCTAGTGAGCTGGGATTGAATTCTTTTACACAAATTTCCTGGCAATTTGAAGCATGTCATAGCATAACTAGGAATAGCCGCTAGTACAGACTTCAAAAGGGTTAGCTTTCCTGCATGAGATAGGAATTTAGTTGACCATCCTTTGACTTTAAGTTTTATTCTCTCACAGATTGAAGCAAACAAGTCTTTCTTCTTCTGTCCAAACAACTCAGGTAGTCCCAGGTACTTGCCTGCTCCGCCTTCTTTTGATATTCCCAACATTGTTTTAATCTCAGATCTTTTTTCTTGTGGGGTTTTTGCAGAGAAATATATCGAGGATTTCCCATAGTTAATCTTCTGGCCAGAAACCTCCTCATACTTTTGTACTATCTTTGTTAAGGTTTGGCAATCCCGAGTTGATCCTCTGCAGAAGAACATAGTGTCGTCTGCAAAGAGGAGGTAGCTAACCCGAGGCGCATTCCTGGCTACTCTAACTCCTTTCAGATCCCCAACCCGCTCTGCCATTTTACACCGGCCAGACAATACCTCACTGCAGAGGATGAATATATACGGCGATAAAGGATCACCTTGGCGGATGCCTCGAGATGGAAGGAAGACCTTCTCTTGCTTTAGGTTTAGTCATTTTGGCCCAGGAAACCCACGCCATTTTCCTTTTGTTGGGTTTAGCATCCCACCAGAACCTAGTGAGCTGGGATTGAATTCTTTTACACAAATTTCCTGGCAATTTGAAGCATGTCATAGCATAACTAGGAATAGCCGCTAGTACAGACTTCAAAAGGGTTAGCTTTCCTGCATGAGATAGGAATTTAGTTGACCATCCTTTGACTTTAAGTTTTATTCTCTCACAGATTGAAGCAAACAAGTCTTTCTTCTTCTGTCCAAACAACTCAGGTAGTCCCAGGTACTTGCCTGCTCCGCCTTCTTTTGATATTCCCAACATTGTTTTAATCTCAGATCTTTTTTCTTGTGGGGTTTTTGCAGAGAAATATATCGAGGATTTCCCATAGTTAATCTTCTGGCCAGAAACCTCCTCATACTTTTGTACTATCTTTGTTAAGGTTTGGCAATCCCGAGTTGATCCTCTGCAGAAGAACATAGTGTCGTCTGCAAAGAGGAGGTAGCTAACCCGAGGCGCATTCCTGGCTACTCTAACTCCTTTCAGATCCCCAACCCGCTCTGCCATTTTACACCGGCCAGACAATACCTCACTGCAGAGGATGAATATATACGGCGATAAAGGATCACCTTGGCGGATGCCTCGAGATGGAAGGACTGATCCTCGAGCTTCACCATTCACCAGGTAAGAATAGGACACTGAGGTAATGCATTGCATAATCCATGATGTCCAAATTTCATTAAAACCAAAACCTGCTAAAACTTTCCTGATGAAATCCCATTCTAGCCTATCGTAGGCCTTACTCATATCTGTCTTTACAGCTATATACCCTTGCTTCTCCGCTTTTGAGTTCTTTAGAAAGTGAAGCACTTCATGTGTTATAATAACATTATCTGATATTGCTCTTCCAGGTACGAAGGCAGACTGATTCTCTGAAATTAAGTGCTTCAAGATAGGTT
>CM071717.1:30259353-30272200 GCA_036630335.1 Physaria fendleri
ACCGCGTTTTACGACGAATTTGCAACGATTTCTGCAGTTGTAAACGGCCTGTTTTCTTGTAGTGTTTGTACAGTTTGTCAATTTGACGATTAATAGCAGAATCTTAATCCCTAACAAACTTTCTCTCAATCTCTCTCGATCGTAATATTGTATCAGAGCATAAATCATCGCGTTGGTCGCTTGATCTTGTTTCGAGCTGAGATTTCTTTTTCCGCTGCTTGATTCTGTGTTTCAATCGGTCGATTTTTGTTCAGAAATGGTTGTTGTGAAGAAAATTGGGAAGAAGACCACTCGTGGTTCAAATGCTTCAGGTTCAGCTCAGAAAGCTTCTCCGGCGAGGAAGAATCCGGTTAATGAAGTTCGTCGAGCTGCGGATAGTGTTGCAGAACCTAAAGAAGAGTCTCCTTACTTTATGCATAGCGCTGATCATCTAGGTTTGTCGATTGTCTCAATTCGACTTGATGAATCTAATTACGATGATTGGTGTGCTGCTATGAAGATTTCACTTGATGCGAAAAACAAATTAGGATTCATAGATGGAACTTTTCCTCGTCCGAATGAATCTGATTTTATTTTTTGAATTTGGTCTCGCTGTAAAAGCATGGTGAAGTCTTGGATTTTAAATTCTATATCTCCTAAGATCTATAGAAGTATTCAAAGACTCGATGATGCTACTGAGATATGGAAAGATTTACGTGGTCGTTTTCATAGAAGTAATCTGCCTAGAACTTTTAACTTGACAAAAGAAATTTAAGATTTGCGTCAAGGATCAATGTCTTTATCAGATTACTATACTTGTTTGAAGACACTATTGGACAATCTGGAGAGTTCTAAAGAACCTCTAGAACCTTGCATCTGTGGAAGAGCTACTCAACTGCATCTGAAAGCAGAGAGAGGGAAAATTGTTAAGTTTTTAGCTGGTTTGAATGACTCTTATGATGTTTTTACAAGACAAATGATCATTAAGAAGATTCTTCCTTCCTTGTATGAGGTCTACAATATGTTTGATCAAGATGACAGCCAAAGAGGATTTTCTAAGAATAGTATGATGGTTCCTGCATCTTTTCAAGTAAGGTTTTAAAAATAGGGCTTAGGAAAGCTGGTGTCCGTCCTTTCCCGATGAGCTCGGTAACTGTGTTTTGTTTTGCAGGTGACTGCAGGGGATCAGACTGTCCCTCCATTGACCTAAGCTGGAGATTAGCGTATACTCCATTCCAGGAAGGAATAGGAGGAGTAAGAGTGCAGAGAAGGGCACTGAGATGTCGTTGAGGTGAGAGGTGGGAGCAACCGTTGGGTCAGGAAAGTGGAGTGGGCAGGTCTGAGTCCTTTTAATTTCTTTACATCCTTTTAATTTACGCTTTAGCTACGATCACTCTTTACAACCAACTCACTCGATAATCTTAGCTCTTAGAAGAAATTTAAGATTAGAATATCTAGGTAACATTTGCATTCCCTGTGGATCGATCTCGCTCTATACTACTAACGCATTACTGTGAAATTGCGGTATTTGATCGGCTTAAACTCCTAGACTACTTTCTCGTACTATCAAGGTGAAACCTGACTAAGCCATTTGGCAAACATCAAATCCCCCACCACAGAATCAAAACCAAAAACCTTAACCTTCGCAATCTCAGACGACTCTAGACGAGATTAAAGCATTGTTCTACAGTTGGAATCTAGAGGTTGAGAAGGTTATGAAGAAGGTGAATGGAAAGGCTTGAAGCCAGCAAGATCACTTTAGGCAACAAGTTGGTCTCATTAGACACTCATCTGGGATTGGCTGAAAATCAAGTAGATCAGGAAGTTGAGGTTACAAAGAGGCAGCAACATCTGGGATTGGCTGAAAATCAAGTAGATCAGGAAGTTGAGGTTACAAAGAGGCAGCAACGAATACTCTCAAGAGTACACAGCTACTGAAGAGGAAACAGAGATGAGAGCTAATTAACTTGCATACATAGGAGCTAAATCTGCAGAGGAGATAAACCTTTCACCCCTCTCTGAACGTGTTTACATACCCGAGACAGACCTAGGAGCAGCAGAGAGCCAGGAAGTAACATCAGATTTTATAGAATCGAGGATTTACCTAAGGGACTTGGGATCTATAGATATCTCCACTATTCAGATTCTAATTAAATCTTATATAGAACTCATACACGGATATTGGTTACGCTACTCTCGTGATCACACCATATACCCTAGAGGTCGCAAGGTTAAAGCCTCCCAGTATTATCCATGGTGCTAACCATTCCATTAGAGAGCTTTATCTCGCTTAAGCTCAATATGTGCACAACCTTATTTCAACAAAAATTTGGTCGCCAAAGTTCGATTGCCCATCACTGCCATGTTCAGTGGATCGTCGATCTTTTGGAAAACACGATCTTACCTAAAATCATGGGAAAACTAGCTACAAAGCCTTAAGCATTAGTCAACTCATGGTAGAGATTTTCTTAAATATTTAACCTATTTGTGACAGATCCATATTCCCCAAGTATATCCCCTTAGGCACAAAACCATGATCTCTCAACTAGAAAACTACTCGCTCATATGGTTGGAAACCCTAATGAGAAAGCCTAAACCTAAAACTAAAAACTAAAAGAAAACTTTAAAGGAAACTAAACTTCATTAAAACTTTTTCTATTTGGAATCTGATGATTATAATGGATACATGAGGCCTCTATTTATAGTGGAAGAAGAAAAAACGAAAACCCTAGTTCTAGACACTTGCTCGACCGAACCGAGACTAGTTCGGTCGAGCTCTTGGAGATACCGTCGCTACCCGAATGTTTGATCTCTATCTTCTCGAAGGAATATTCTCATCTGTACAGGTTCAATGAACTTATCTTCTTTGCACGATTAAAACAGTTCTACTGATCCCCGTATGTGGTTGCTCGAGTGAACTAGGCTTGCTCGGTTGAATTAGGACTCCGACGTCTTCTGTGTCTCTTATCTCATCTTGGATCTTCAAAAATCTCTAAGTCTTAGCTTTAGCAGATACAATGAAATCCCTATCTGCATCCTTTGTCCTTTAAGCTCTGATTTCTTGCCTTTTCATCTTTTCCGCAACTTTGGCGCTCTTTCTCCACTTCTAGTCTAAAAGTCCTGATAAATAAAAAAACAAAACAAAAACACCCTGGAAACATAAAAAAAAAGGGTTAGAAAATGATTAAAATATCAACATATCAGTAACTCATAATTGCATCTATTTAAATATTGACTCTTTAATTATATACAATAGGGCTGTTGAAAATAAAAATTCAACAGCTAAATCCATACAATAGGGTGTTGAAAATAAATTTCAACAGTTAATTCCATACAATGGGGTGTTGAATCTATTGTTGAATATGACGTGGAGGTGATTTTGATTAGTAAAAATGTGGGATCTATTGGATGACATGACATTACCTTTTTCATTTAAATGTTATTATTTATATAAAAGTTAATTAATTTATATGATATTTTTATAACAAAATTTATTAAAAAAAATATATATCAATAGAGAATCATTTTATTTAATATTTTTAAAAATATATATTTTGAAAAAAAATAAAATTTAAAATAAAAGTGGTGGGATTTTTTGTTTTTTTTTTTAATTCAATATAACCATTACAACGATATAAATTTAAATAAATGTTGAATTTTGATATGAAAGAAAGAGATAATTATGTGGAACATAAAGGGGAAAACGAGTTATTTACCTACGAACTATCGCGATATCATAATATTTTCCCACGAAGTATTGTCCCTTACTATATCCATATAAAATCAAAGTTGTAGACTTATTTTTCCATAAAATTAAAATTTCTATATCTCGTTGCCCATATCCTTCGATTTCTAATGATTTAATTAGTTGATAAATCATGGACAATGAGCTATCGAACTTTCAATTTCGTGGGCAAATAAGTCTGCAACTTTTGTTTGATGGGCAAATAACTGCAACTTTGATTTCATGGATAAATAAATCTGCAACTTTGATTTCATAGGGATATATAAAGAAGGCAATACTTCGTGGAGAAATATTATGATATCGTGATAGTTCGTAGGTAAATATATTATTAAATATTATGATATTGCGATAGTTCGTAGGTAAAAATATTATGATATTGCGATAGTTCGTAGGTAAATATATTATTAAATATTATGATATTGCGATAGTTCGTAGGTAACGTAAAGTAGAATCTTGAAAAACAAAACTATTGTAATAGTATTTGAAATCCACCAACTGAGGAAAAAGAGAAAAAAAATAAAAAATAAAAAACAAATTGGATTTAACATATAATCCCTAGTAATATTTTATCACTATCTGACTTATCTAATCCAATACCATATTTAAAAATAACAAAAGACGGTATAGATAACAAGACATTATGATTGGTGTGACACATCAGTATTATCAAATTGCAGAATTATCAAAATGCCAACAGAAGATTCTTATCCTTGTGGTTTTTAAATCGCACAAAAAGTTGTCACTAACATTTAACATATTTGCTAAATATTCGACTAATCATACAAGAGGCGGTTTGGACGGCATCCAATAAAGTTCTGCCACGTAATATGGGCCCCATCGTTGTCATCTCCTATAAATAAGAGCCTATCCAAAGCTCAAATATAAGCCGAAAAAGAAAAGAAAAAGAATTAAGAGAGGTAAGAGGAAAAAAAAAAAAAAAAAAAAAAAAAAAAAAAAAAAAAAAAAAAAAAAAAAAAGGGGAAAATGGTGAAGATTGAAGTAGGAAGTGTGAGCGACTCATTCAGCGTAGCATCTCTAAAAGCCTACTTATCAGAGTTTATTGCAACTCTTCTCTTCGTATTTGCAGGCGTTGGCTCTGCTATAGCGTTTGACAAACTAACCTCTGATGGAGCCTTGGACCCACCTGGTCTTGTAGCTATTGCCATTGCTCACGCCTTTGCTCTCTTTGTCGGAGTTTCCATTGCGGCTAACATTTCCGGTGGTCACCTTAACCCAGCTGTGACCCTTGGACTTGCCATCGGCGGAAACATATCACTCATCACTGGTTTCTTCTACTGGATTGCCCAGTGTCTCGGCTCCATTGTCGCTTGTCTTCTCCTCTCCTTCGTTACTAATGGCAAGGTAATACCTACTAGCTTATTTAACTAGTTGTTGGTTTTGCTTCTTTTTTGGGTTAGCTTCGATTTGGATCATCAATATAAATTTTTTTCTTTTTGGGCTTAGGTTATATCTAGTATAATTTTTTGAAAAATTTACACTCTATGGCCTTCTTCTTTTTAAAATTACACTCAATGACCTTTGTCCAAAAAAATTTTTTTGGTTGCACATATGGCCTTCTTCTTTTTAAAATTACACTCAATGACCTTTGTCCAAAAAAATTTTTTTGGTTGCACATATGAGTGTTTTTTGTTTGCACATGAATTTTTTTTTGTTTACTACACATGAGGGTCATTGAGTGTAATATAGGAAAGGAAGAAGGCCATAGGGTGTAAAAGTCTCTAATTTTTTTAACCGGAATAAAATTTTTTCTTTTTCTCTTTGGTTTGACATAACTAAATCTGGTAGAAATAGATAGGTTTTATTTGGTTTAGTTTAGATGCTCTCATTCGTATATTAGTATTAATGTATGACAAGAAAATATTATTAGGTGCGTTAAAAGGAATATGTATATATACAAAACAGGTTAATGGAAGATTGATAACTGGTAAATGATGTTGCAAAAAAAAATATAAACTGGTAAATGATAAATGGTTTTGCTGCAGAATGTACCAACGCATGGAGTCGCAACCGGTTTAGGAGCCGTCGAAGGAATTGTGATGGAGATCGTAGTGACCTTTGCTTTGGTCTACACTGTTTACGCCACAGCAGCTGATCCAAAGAAAGGATCTCTTGGGACCATCGCTCCTATCGCTATTGGTTTCATCGTTGGTGCCAATATCCTCGCTGCTGGTCCATTCAGCGGTGGCTCCATGAATCCAGCAAGGTCGTTCGGACCAGCTGTTGTCAGTGGTGACTTGTCACAAATCTGGATTTATTGGGTAGGACCACTTGTTGGTGGCGCACTGGCCGGTCTCATCTACGGTGATGCATTCATAGGTTCTTACGAGGCCGTAGAAACTCGCGAGATCCGAGTTTAAAGAAATGGGCTTGTGATTGTTTAACGTTTGTTTTGGCTGGTTTGATGTTTTGTTTGTGTATCTATGGTTGTTTGGTGTCCGTTTCTTCCACTCTTGTTAATAAGAAATAAATGTATATATCTCCAGTTTAATTAGTGATACCATGATTCTCATATCCAATGGTAAGAGCAAAAAAAAAAGGCTTTCTTTTCTTCTCAAATTCTCTCTACCTTCACTTTAAAAAACCACCACCTCAACAACCAAGTTGGTCTCCTCCTCCACCTCTCCGGAGACCAACTCGCGTCGCCAGAGAGCTCCTCATCCCTTATCTTTTTTCTTTCCTTCTTTTTCTTCTTCTCCATTCCTCTTCCTTCTTCATGTTCTTCTTTCTTCATCTTCTCGCGTCGGTAGTTCATGTATTCAACCATATAGTTGGTAAGCTCTCCCTCTCTTCTCCGACTTTCATCTTTTAGAGAGTGGAAAACTTCAAGGATGACGTTTTCTTAATCCTTTGTTCAAATATACGGTCGCCGTTTCATCTTTCTGAATCGTAGTGGTTTGGGTTCGATTGCTAAAGTAGGCAAAGACGCGTGTCTAACCTCCTTCGTGTATACCATTTTGCCACTGATGCGAGGGGGTATGTTGTGTATGTTTTGCCCATCACGAGGTTTCACCCAAGAGTAATACTCTCGAGAGTTTAAACCCGATCGTTGAACTGCAAATGCACAGTTGTGTCCTTGTAGCATAGAGCGGGATCGATTCACAGAGAATAAGGTTACTTTTCAATCTTAAAACTTGTTTCAAGCTAAGATGAAATATGGACTGGTTGGCTTTTTTCACTTTTTAATAAAATTTCGAAAATAAATAAACGAAATACTGAAATTTAAATGAAGAGAAAGACGAGTTAAACTAACAACTAAAGGCTAGGGCATAGGAAATTTAGTAGGGACTTGGAATTTTGAGATATTACAACTATTCATAGAGTAATTAAACTATCTTGAACTCGGACATAAATGTTAATTACTTCATTCTTGTTGCAGAAATTACTAGCTTAGCAGTCAGTAAGCCCTATCTGACCAGCATCGCTTAATTGACCACAAATCCTAGGGACCATTAGCTCGAAGGTCGAATTAGTTCACAACATTCTTATCAAGCACTCTAATGAGTTAAAGGTTGTTGCTCACTTATACTAATTCAGGTAATCTTATCGAAGTATAGATTAAACCGACAATCAGAGACTAATTAACCAGTTTAGGCTCATCATTACGTATAGTTATAAATGAATTTATTCTCTCCTTGTGTCCGATATGAAAACTACCAAATACTCCTCTTGAAAACCCTTAAATATAATTAAACTACTCAGACACAAAACAAAGAAAACATGAAATACTAAAAAATAAATGCATAATTGAAAGAGAGGAAACAGATCAGAGATAGCCTTTGAATATCGAAGAATCCTTACGCATTTGAAAGGTAGAGATCTTTATTGATTAAAGAGTTAAGATAATGCATCTTTCTAATCATCTAACCTATTTGTAAAGATCCACATTGCCAAAGTAGTATCCTTTAGGATGAAACCCTAATCCTCAATAGGGAAGCTACTCGCTCATAAGGAAAGAAACCCTAAAAGAAAGCAAAAACTATAAACCTAAAAACTGAAAAACTAAAAAGAGACTTAAAAACTAAAAACTTTGTTGTTTTTGGACTTTTTTGGGATCTCAATACATTGGAGAGTCACAGAGGGCCTCTATTTAGTGAAAGGCAAAAAATCTGAAGCCCTTAGATCAGAGGCTCGCTTGATCAAACCAAAGGTCGTTCGCTGGATCCCATAGGGATAACGCCACTATTCGTTCCTTTGGGCCTTATCTTCTCGAAGGAATATCCAAATATTTCAAGGTTCAACGAACCTTCTTTAAACCGATCAATCCATATCTCACATGCAATCGAAATTAAACAACACAGACAGCTTCATAGATGACATACCATTTTAGAAACACCCGAGGAAGGCGCGACGGGCTCAGTTCTTGTTGGAGAAGGTGAAGCTTCATTCATCAGTCTTCTTTGGGAATTCGGAGAGACCGATGACTAGATGGGTGGCAGCTCTGCACTATGACGATTGCTTCTCACCTCACTACTAAAAAAATAAGTTATTGCGAGGAATTTTGTTACATATATTTCTCGTCACAAAATCTGTGACATTTTAGATTAAAAAAAAAAGTGACTAATTTTTCTGTCCCAAATTTATACCTATTTCGTCACAAACTTGTGACAGAAAATATGCGTAACAAAATTTGTAACAATTTATGACAATATATCGATGAAATTTTCATATGTAACAAACTATTATAGTTTTGTGACCAAATATATTATTACAAATTTGTTACAAACTTGTAACGTATTCAGTTGTCACCATTTTTAACTTTATTGTGACTAAACACTAGTCACTAATTGAATTTAGTCGAATTTTTGGCTCGAATTTGGTGACAATTTAGAGTCTTGGAAATTTGTTCAAAAATTTTTCTTATAGTTTTGTAGGAATTTAAATTTGTTTGAATTTAGTCAAAAAAATGGATGGGAATTTAGTCAAAATAACATAAGAAATCATAGCAATATATTAATGCTAAAAGAAATGTTTATAAAAATCTAAATGTGGTCTAGTGGTTAAGTGCATGTGGATGGAACTTAAGGTAAGCAGTTCGAGTCCAACATATTACATATTTTTCTAAATTCTAAATTTATTTACATATCTGTCTTACCACTATTGAAGACCGCGTTGGGGCCGCGAGGCCACCACCACCGGAGGCCATTGAAGGCTCGCCGCCGCCGGAGGTGTTTCTGCGGTCACCGGTAATACATTTTTGATACTCTATGTTTGTCATAATGAGTGGGTCACCGGTAATACATTTTTGATACTCTATGTTTGTCATAATGAGTGACGAAATTGAGATAATATAAATAGTCACAAATTAGAACGGTTGTGCGACAATCTTTTTAATCGCAAATTGTGACAATTTTATTACTTTAATATATCGTCACAAAATGTAACAAAATAGGTACGACGTATATATGTCACAACCCTGTTACGTTTTTTTTAATATATCGTCACAAAATGTAACAAAATAGGTACGACGTATATATGTCACAACCCTGTTACGTTTTTGTTACGAAATAATATTTGTGACGACTTTATTGCAATCGTTTTCATATCGTCATAAATGATCTTATTATTGTGAAATTATACTTATTCTGACGAAAAAAATCGTCACAATAACCCTTTTTCTAGTAGTCCTCTCTACAAGGACCGACACCACTCTCCTTCCTCTTCCCTCCTCTCGTCGTCACCATTGAAAATAGGATTAGGGTTCGGTTAGGAGATGAGGAGATTGAACTTAGAGAAGAAAGAAATTGAAGTTCAAGTAAGATATTGGAATCGAAATTGTGCAAATCGTGGTTTGAAAGAAATCGATTGTGGAGATGGTGGTTGTCAGAATTTTGTCCCGATTTTGAACTGGGATTTTTTTTAATAACTCAAACAAACGGGTCTGTTATTGGATTGTGGGTATTACCCGGATTGAATTATAATTTCAGAGAAAAGGGTTGGTTTTTTTTGTAATTTTGCTATTAACTGATTTAAAATAAATCAAAAATAAAATAAAAAGGGGTGAGGCAAATGAGATTTGAAAATAAAAGAAAGGGTCAAATGAAAATGGACTCATTTACTAAAACCATGGATTGTGATATACATCCAGTTATATCGCTTCTCGTGGTGGTACACGACCAGTAATATCACTCCTCGAGCCACAGTTTGGGTCTCGTATGGACACGTGGAATGCGTGAATGAAATCCTCGCGGAATAGAAGTAGCAAAGTAATTAACCAGTGCGTGTTCCTCATTGTCTGTGATAGTTTAGGTATTGTATGAACCGCGTGAAACGCGTGGACGAAATCCGTGCGAGACAGGGGTAGCACAGTAATTAATCATTTCCCGTTTCTCAATGTCTGTGACTATTGACCAAGTAAAAAAAAAAAGTTCGTGGCAGCTTCTAAAAGGTCCAAAAAATTTATGGCATTAAGCATAATTTACTCTCTAATATTTATTCTTTCGTAACCATGAGCTAAAATTACTAGCCTTCTTCTGTTTTGGTCAACATTAAAGTTTTTCATCTTGACAAAAAAAAAGGAAAAGAGGCTTAAATCTGCAAGGGGCACAAATTTATTTGCTTCTCTACAGTAATTACTTGACCTCTTCAAAACTTCTCATGTTATAATCAAACTCAAAACCAAACACGTTTGAGTGGTAGTCTTCAAGAAGAATAATTGTAAGCAATCCAATTCTTTCAAAAGTCAGGGAAATTATTTGAAACACGCAAGTCTCAATCTTGTTGTTACTTTTGAAGGTGTTGTTTATGGAATCTGGATGGCCATAGAGGAAAGAGAGGAAAATTCAAAAGAAGTCCATTTCCTTCTGAAGACAGGAAAGCTTCATTTGGATGTCCAAGTGGTAAGAGTAAGATTGAGAAGCATTCTAATCTCTAGAACCAAATAAGTTGCCAAATGCTCCCTGGAATCCAGTAAATATTTAGTATTCCGAGTTTTTTCTTCCGCAAATGAATCATCAATCTTAAAGAAAATTGGTATAATATTATCTTGCATAGTTCATACAAAAAAAAAAAAAAAAAAAAAAAAAAAAAAAAAAAAAAAAAAAAAAAAAAAAAAAAAAAAAAAAAGAATCTGATGAGAATCATAGTTATTGTTTTTGTAGCTAGAATACAACGGTCTTGTTTGTGCCATAAGGTAATACCCGTAGTTCACAGTATGATTTTATAGCTTTCGAGAGGCATTTTTTTTCTAAGTCCTCTGACTTCTGGACAAAGCTCCTTAGGTTGTCTCGGTGGGAAACACTCTCAACCTGAAGGGAAAAAAAAAAAAAAAAAAGCTAAATTCAAACAGCTTAGTTGAGAAAGCAGCTGAAGAACATTGATAAACCCTGAGAAAATACAACCAATCAACTAGTTGGAACTTGGAAGATGAGTTACCATTTGTTCAATGATAGGCCCTGAATCAAGTTCCTCAGTTACAAAGTGACACGTTGCTCCAATTAGTTTCACACCTGCATCAAATGCCTGCAAACAGAGTCTAGAATATAAGTGCCAAAATGACACAATATCCAACTCAGGGAAGGTAGGAAAGAAGCACCATGACAAAAATCACAGGACCTGTTTTGCAGGATTTCCACCTTTAAATGATGGCAAGAGACCATGGTGGATGTTGATTACATCTTTTCCATAACCTTTCAAAAAGTTACCCGACAGAATCTAAAAATGATATGAATTCAGTTTTTGTTAATGAATGTATTAGTTAGAAATAGAAGAACATGACAGCTTGGTAACATGATTTTACCACCTAACATCTTATCAACGAATGAGAAAATGAGATTAGGGAAGGATAAAAAAAAAAAAACTGTTTACCTGCATGTATCTAGCGAGAACTAGGAAATCAGTATGTTTAACCAAATCCAAAATATCATCTTCTCTTTTGTTATATTTTGTTGTTGATAGATAATGATACGGGATGCCATGCCTCTCAAGAAACCGTATAACGTGAGTGTTTGAAGCTCTTTCATGATTGCTATTAACAAAAAAATATTTCAGCAGTATATGCATCCGAATCACTAGACGTATATTATGTAATAATATACGACTTCAACAGGGCTACAAGCTTACCTTATCACACAGGTTATATCCACGGGTAGTTTCCCATCCTGCCATTTATGCAAAATTTCGACAAGGCAATGGTCCTGCATAATAAATGGAATCACATCCTTTTGAGTAGGAAAGAAAGAGAAAAAGAAAGAGTAAATGTAAAGAAAGGGGAAGGTGGTAGGTAACCTGTTTAGAGAGTAGAAGAGCTATCTTATACTTGGGATCTATAGAAGGCACACGCACAACAGAGTTCAAGGCACCATATGTTTGTGAAATTGTTTGAAAATCTTTATCTACTTGGTTTCTAGGCCATTTAAGAGGATCAAAGATAAACTCGCTGTCAAAGAAACCATATTGTTTGTCAATACAAACTAAAACACCAGCTCATTTGATTAATCAAGCTCAGTAATTTACGTCTATTACTATGAGAAAGTTACCAATTAAAAAAAAGGAGCAAAAGGGTGAAGAATAATAGAACAAACCTGCGGGAGTAGAAAACGTTGTTGTCTTCGGGAACAAAAACATCGTAGCCAAGAATGTTTCCGCCTCTAGCTGCAATACAATCTGATAGTTTCGCGACAATCCCAACAGCATCCTATGTATGGTTTCAAAACACACACAGACACAAAAGAGAGAGAGGGAGAGAGAGAAATTAACAAATCTCGATAAAAGAAAATGATTTTGTGAAAGAATGTTGTACCTGACAATGGAAGACATGAACACCAGGAATGAGAACAGGGGACAAAGAGAAATCGAGGGACTCGCCGTGAAATCGAGACGATTGGAGAAGCCAATTCTTAGAGATGCCAGAAGCTCTCTCAGAGATTCGCTGCATCATCATTTCTCTATCCTCTCCCTCTCCACCTCAACGAGGATAGTGAGTGAGAGAGAGAGACCATACGACGGTCCCGATTTCCCCCACCCAATTGATCTTTTATTTTCAAATCTAAGAGGACAGCGTCTCTCAAAGTGTCTTTTATCTTTCTTTTTTTTTTTTTTTCCTTCTAGCTTTACGTTGAATAAGCTGTTTCATTGACCCAAAAAAAAAAAAAAAAAAAAAAAAAA
>CM071717.1:30346323-30359055 GCA_036630335.1 Physaria fendleri
AAATAATCTAATTAATTCAAACCACCAAAAAAGTTGCAAAATTTGGTCATACTATGGTCAAAAATTTTCGACAAAAAACTAGTATATTTCATCATAAAATTTTTGGTCGGAAAATAATCATTTTCTTGTAGTGAAACTTTACCAAATTAATAAAAGGCTCTCTATTTGTGTCTATGAGTTACTTTTACCCAGGTATGACTATCTCGACTTGTTCTCTCTTTAAGCGATTTTCAGAACTTACGAAGCCAAGATTTTCACGTGCATGCTTATGTCTTCGGTGTCAAAGATTTCTTTAGCTCTAGCATCAACCCCAAACTTTACCTTTTGTCCACTTGTACAGTTTTCGTATTTCAGCGGTGATTTGTAGTTTTTTCTTCAGTTTTTCTCTATATTGTTTAGATCGTCTTGTGTAGTTTAATAGCGATGTTTGGTCACTTCTCGGTTGAGATTATGTTACGCTTTGACTTTCGCTTCTATGTGTTGGCCATGTATGCTTTTTCCTCTGTTTCATGGTTTTACAAGTCTTTCAAGGTGTCTTCAACTCAAAGCCTCAATCTCCCCTCTTAAAGTCCTCTAGTTTCACCATAATCTCCAGTGGGTTCAAGTCGTTACTTTTAGTGGTCTCGACTTCGTGAGATCATCTTTTCAAGATCCATTTTTTTAAGGCATTCGTCAGACAACCAATGTGTTGTTTCGCGCTACTCTTAGTCGTTCCAAGCTATGTATTCGTTCCTTACCAAAGATGTTATTCTTGGTTTTGAAGGACTATTCAATCTTTGCTCAGATACATATATTAATCTCGTTATTATATGCCTCGCTTAGTTCTTCGTCAGAATTTTTAATGAGATTGGGCTGATCTATGGTTCTCCTTTTGGTGGATTCATTTTTGTTTATCTTAGATTCCTAAAGTGATTCTGGGCTGATCTATGGTTCTCCTTTTGGTGGATTCATTTTTGTTTATCTTAGATTCCTAAAGTGATTCACTTGCTGTTGTTTATTTTGAACTATTTAAAATTTACAAGAGATTTTAAGATTTCCTAGTATTAGGGCATATCTCGCCAAAGATTTTATTGTCTTTAGCAGATCCAGCCTTTGGGCAAAATATATAAAACACTGGTATATGATCTAGTAAAAGTGGGGTCCATTGTTTCAAAAAATTTCAATTTTTTTTAATAACATCTCATAAATAACATCTCATATAAAACATAAAAAAATAAAATTATTTAAGTGTAAACTAAATAAAAACAAATCTATAAAATATGTATATATATATATATATATTTTGGTAGTTTTGGGTGGATTAAAGTCAAGATACAAGATAGATTAGATTGCTTCTTCTTGCGTTCTTGGCTAATAAATCTACCTCCGAGTTGTTGCTCCTTGGAACAAAGGAGAAAACGTAGGAGGTATTCCTTCGTTGTTGGTGGAATCTGATGTCCTTAATCAAGCTTGGAGCTGGTTTGGCTCTTGCTTGTCGGGAGTTCTGTGGGTTCCTCTGACCAAGTAACGTTTGAAAAAGTTCTTGCGAATCTCCTTTGAAAATAACAGACCTATGGTGAAGCTGGTATAGGGAGATTAGAGCTTCTCTTAGCGCACAAACTTTAGCTTCAAAGGGAGTTGCTGTCGTTGGGTAAGCTCCTGATCCTTGAATGATAGGTCTGTTGGAGGATTCCTTTAGTATCCAACCAATGCCAATTTGCTCTGTGGGAGAAATACATGATGCATTCGTGAAACACGTAAGGGTCGTGTTATGAGGTCTCTCGGTCAATAGCTGCGATGCAGAAAGTGATTGGAGAGAACTATGAAATTGCTCTTGGATTGAAGCCCACGAGTTGAAGTCTGAGATGGCTAGGTGGATGGTGATTGGGATTGGTTGGCAAATCTGTTGAAAGACAAGTTGATTTCTCATTTTTCATATGTGCCAACCAACAAACAAGATGAATTGAATATCTGAATTGGTTAGCTTGGAGCTGGTTTGGCTCTTGCTTGTCGGGAGTTCTGTGGGTTCCTCTGACCAAGTAACGTTTGGAAAAGTTCCTGCGAATCTCCTTTGAAAATAACAGACCTATGGTGAAGCTGGTATAGAGAGATTAGAGCTTCTCTTAGCGCACAAACTTCAGCTTCAAAGGGAGTTGCTGTCTGTGGTAAGCTCCTGATCCTTGAATGATGTTGGAGGATTCCTTTAGTGTCCAACCAATGCCAATTTGCTCTGTGGGAGAAATCCATGATGCATCTGTGAAACACGTAAGGGTCGTGTTATGAGTTCTCTCGGTCAATTGCTGCGATACAGAAAGTAATTGGAGAGAACTATGAGGTTGCTCTTGGATTGAAGCCCACGAGTTGAAGTCTGAGATGGCTAGGTGGATGGTGGTTGGGATTGGTTGGGAAATCTGTTGAAAGACAAATTGATTTCTCATTTTTCATATGTGCCAACCAACAAACAAGATGAATTGAATATCTGAATTGGTTCCTTTAAACCATGAGTCTGCGAGGAAATCAAAAAAGTTAGATGGAGAGGTGATGGGGAGGTTGGTGTTGGTGAGGCTCCAAATTTCCCGCGAGACTCGACAGTTTAGGAGAAGGTGGTCTATAGTTTCTTGTTCCTCTTTGCATAATAAACAAGTGGTGTCCACTGGGACTCTTTTGGGGAATATATCTTTGGTGAATGAACATTTGGAGCTTAGAGATATCCCATGATTTGGTTTCTGGGATCATGAGTTCCTGAGGAGTGAAAACTGTATTCTTTGCTGCTCTTGTCTTCGGGCGTGGTGGACGTGGAGGGGTAGTGTTAAGCCATTGATCTTTCCAGAGGTTTATTATTTTGCCATTACCTATCATCCAAGTCACTTGTGGTTTGAGGAGTTGCGCACCATTGTGAATACTTTGCCAACCCCAGCTCGTTGTTGGTGGAAGTTTTGCTGAGAACAAAGAGGCATTTCTGTAATATTTTTCTCTAAAGACTTTTGAGAATAGGGTTGAAGGTTCATTTATAAGTCTCCAAGCCTGTTTTGCCAGTAAGGCTTGATTAAAGTTAGTCAGGTTCTTGAATCCTATTCCTCCTAGACTTTTAGGAAGAGTGATTGCAGACCACTTGACCTAAGGGATTGGCTTATGGTCTTTTGATGAGGACCACCAGAATTGCCTGATGATACTATCTATGTTGGAGATGAGCGTCTGAGGGATTAGGAAACATTGCATTGCATAGGTTGGGAGGGCTTGTAGAGCGTCTGAGGGATTAGGAAACATTGCATTGCATAGGTTGGGAGGGCTTGTAAGACTGCTTTTATGAGGGTTTCTTTCCCAGCTGGAGAGAGTAGTTTGGAGGTCCAGTTCTTGATTTTGGCTTCAACGTTGGAGAATATATCTGAAGTTCATACGTTTTCCATTTTGGTTACAATCAAGAAGCCCTAAGTACTTACCAAATCCAGAAGTATGTGGGATATTAAGGATGCTACTGATTTGTTGCTTGATTGAAGTATCCTTCAGTGCACCAAAACTGAGGGCTGACTTCGAATAGTTTACTTGTTGGCCTTAGAGGGATGCATAATTATCGAGGAGTGATTTGATGGTAGCACATTCCTGCTCTGAAGCTCTGCAGAAGATGAGTGAATCGTCAGCAAAAAGCAGGTGGGTTATTTGTGGTGCTGAGGTAGCCGTTGCGAAACCCTGAATGAGTTTTGATTTGGCTGCTTGATGTTCAGTGCATAATAGGTAAAGATAAGGAGACAAGGGATCACCTTGTCTCAAACCGCATTTTGGAGAGAAGGAAGTGCAAGCCTTGCCATTAAAGAGGATGGAGTATGTTATTGATCTTACATAGCTCATTATCCAGTTAATCCATGTTGAAGAGAAACCAAGCTTTTACATAATGTGTTCTAGATAGTCCCATCGTACCTTATCAAAAGCTTTGGATATGTCCAATTTTATTGCAACTGATGGATCCTTCTTTTTCCTTGTATTTAGGGAGTGAAGCATTTTATGAGCTATAAGGACGTTGTCAGTTTTGTTTCTTCCGGGAAGGAAGGCTGATTGATTATTTGAGATGATCTTCTGTAGACAAGGCTTTAGTCTGTTTCTGTAGACAAGGCTTTAGTCTGTTTGCAAGGATTTTGGAGATTATTTTGGCTACCGTGTTGCAAAGGCTAATGGGTCTGGGAAGGTGATTCTAGAGCAGGGGTTTTGGGGATAAGGCAAAGAAGTGTAGAGTTTAGCTCACTTTGCATTGTTTCCGGAGGTCATGAAGAGATTGATGGTTAACACAACATACGGTCGCAAGAGGTCCCAGTGTTGTTGGAAAAAATCTGGCGTTAGGCCATCCGAACCAGGAGCCTTATGGGGATCCATTTAGAAGAGAGCAGCCTTAACTCTGCTTCATTTAGTGGAGCTGTCAGGTTTGAATTCATCCTGTGAGTTACCTTAGCAGGGAGGCTAGATCAAAATCAGGCCTTTGGTTTGACGGAATAAATATAAATATGTATTTAAAATATAGATTTTATTTATTTATTGATGTTAATAATTATAAAAAATTATATTTTAAATGTTTAAAATATATATTTTATTAAATAGGGTCTAGAAATAATTTTTTCTTTGGGGCTTCCAAAACTGTGAGACCGATCCTGATTCTTAGCTTTCCTATTTAAGTATAAAACTTTTGTCTTTGAACCATTTATTTCTGTACATATGATTGAATATTTATTTATCTTCTTTATTTTTGTCATAAATATTCTTTTCATAGTTTGGTTGGCAAATTCATCTAGGATACCGGTTAAAAAAAAAAATGTGAACGGAATCATTCAGTGAGAAATGATAAATCAAAGGATTTTCATTATGTCAACTCATTTTATTAATCATTAAAAACAACTTCACTTAATGTGCAGATATCATCATACTATAGAATTGACATAATTGCATTAGTTAAATTTTCATCTCAAATAATTAATAATCAAAAAGAATTAACACTATTATACTGTACAAACAAAGGAGAAAAGATCAGACGAAAAGGCACAGTGACGCCCATATCCTAGTCAGGGACGTGACTATGAGAACCTCTTTTTTTTTTTTTAACCCCCACAGATTAAATTTATGAAAAATTTATTATCCGGAAACATTGTTCATCAGAAGATTCAGGACATTATGAAAAAAAAAATGTTTTTGTAATAACAAAATACTTGGTGATTGAGGAGCCCACAAGCCAGACCTAGCTTGATCTCTCTTTCGTTTAGGTCTCAATTTGTTTCTATTTTTAATTATTTTTTTAATCATAAAATTTTTCACTTTTCCCAATCTCTGTCTTTCTCTTCTCCTTTTGAACAACATTTCAAGAGAACAGAAAAGATCTCTGAAAGAGAGAGTTATGATTTTTGTGGGTTTTTGTGATTTGACAGTGCCCCATGTTTCTGTTTATTGGATAATGACCTCTAAATTAATTTGATACAACTTTTACTATCATCATCAATCTGTCTCAGTCCTTGGCACTCAAACGGGTAAGCTTCTCTAATAACGACGATTTCATCATCAAATTCCCAATCTTTATGGATTTGAGGAACATGTTTTGGTCTCTTCTGGGTATTGATCAAAAATTCAAAAATTCTTGAATATTACATTAAAAATATCTCAGCTTTTTTGTCGTCCCTGTTTTAGTATTTTCTTTCTTGTTTTGTTTTAACCCTAAAAAAATTAAACAGTCCTTTTCAAAGTCTATCTGTAAATGGCGATGCTTTAGATTACTCTATGAAAGCTCCTAGTGTTCATCTTCTTATTTTTTCAAAGTCTATCTGTAAATGGCGATGCTTTAGATTACTCTATGAAAGCTCCTAGTGTTCATCTTCTTATTCTCTCATTTAAACCTCTCACTTTCACCTCCTTTCTCATTGATTGATTCAGGAAATTTTACAAAACGTCGTTTTAATTGAGCTGGCCTGCCTTATTCTTCTTCTTCCTCAGGATAGCTCTGAAGTAAAAACGCTAAAGATTCCAGTGATTGCATCATTCTTTAGTTTTCGAAATCCATAAAAATTAAGTTTTGAGGTTCAAAAGTACCTGGGTTTAATTGATTCCATTGATCTTTGTTGATGGTTTAACACAAGACGACGAGCCATGTAAGTTCTCAGATCTGAATCCTTGTACGAAAATGAGATTTAAAAAAAAGAGAAAGTATATTCATTTTTATTAAAATTAGAAATTTTATTATGATTATTTTATTTCCCTTTCTGTTTAGATCTGCAAAGTCCTCAAAATCAATTATTTTCCTTAAAAGAAAATTCATGATTCTTCTATTTTGCTTTTGGGAAGTCCTTTTTTCTTTAATGTGTGAAAACCATAACTATTCAAGATTTCTAATTCCTTCAACTATTCAAGAAAAGCTTAATAATTGGTATATATACTCTGGAGATTTCATGTTCATTCTCTTACCAAATTTATGCACAAATTGATTTTCAAGCTGTAAGTTTTCAACTTTCTAGGGTTCATGTCTGTTAGCTCAGTCTGAGAATCTGAAATCCAAAATCTCTCCTTTTCTAACAGCTGTTTGACTTTTATTTTTGTCTTCAGATTGGTTTCGATGGATTCATAGGCTACATTTATGGGATTTGATAGATTATCAATAAAGGTAAAGCAGATTGGTTTCGATGGATTCATAGGCTACATTTATGGGATTTGATAGATTATCAATAAAGGTAAAGTTATGGATTCTCGAGGTGACAGTTCTAGGTTCGGGCAATATCCCACAAAGCCCCTTAGGAACATGTCTTCATCTTCATCAGCCGCTTTCTTCTCAGCTAACCAGTCTCCGTTTTTCTCACCAAGATCTCCTAAAACCCAACAAGAACTATCTGAATCCACTCGGTCTGATGGTCATTGTGATAGCTTTGATCCTCTTACTTCCAGCTCTGGTTTTCAAGACCCGGAGCTCGGGTTTTTAGCTGCACCACCTCCTCAATGTCATAACCTTGAGGCTGATCGAATCGCTTCGAGTAGTGTGATCTCTTGCACACCTTCTAGATATGGAAGAGGCCATGATTCTTCTTCCTATACGCAGACATCTTCAGTCTCTGTTTCTTACAATAGATTGCAATGTTGTGATGTGTTTATAGGATTGCACGGTCAGAAGCCTTCTTTGCTTCGATTTGCGGATTGGCTTAGAGCTGAGTTGGAGTTTCAAGGGATGAGCTGTTTCATGTCAGATAGAGGACGTTGTAGGAGTTCCCGGAAACAGAGAATAGTGGAGTTTCAAGGGATGAGCTGTTTCATGTCAGATAGAGGACGTTGTAGGAGTTCCCGGAAACAGAGAATAGTGGAGAGAGTGATGGATGGTGCATCATTCGGGGTAATAATTCTTACGAGAAAGGCTTTTAAGAATCCTTACACGATCGAGGAACTACGGTTTTTTGCAAACAAGAAGAACCTGGTTCCAGTTTTCTTTGATTTGTCTCCCGGAGACTGTCTTGTAAGAGATATAGTTGAGAAGAGAGGGGATTTATGGGAGAAATATGGAGGGGAATTGTGGGTTCTATATGGAGGGATTGAGAAAGAATGGAAAGAGGCAGTTCACGGGTTAACTCGGGTTGATGATTGGAAGCTTGAAGCTCATGATGGTAACTGGAGAGATTGTGTTTTCAGGGCCGTTACATTATTGGCAATGCGGTTAGGCAGGAGAAGTATAGTGGAGCGATTAACGAAATGGCGGGATAAAGCAGAAAAAGAGGAGTTTCCGTATCCACGGAACGAGAATTTTGTTGGTAGGAAGAAGGAACTATCCGAGCTAGAGTTACTTTTATTTGGAGATGTAGCTGGAGATTCAGAAAGGGATTATTTTGAGCTTAAGGCAAGGCCAACAAGAAGGAAGAAAAACGTGACGCTAGGGTGGAACAAAAGCAGTTCAGCGGAAGAACGACGGAAGAAAGGCAAAGAGAAAGTTGTGTGGAAGGAGTCGGAGAAAGAGATAGAAATGCAAAGTACGGAGGAAGAAAGGCAAAGAGAAAGTTGTGTGGAAGGAGTCGGAGAAAGAGATAGAAATGCAAAGTACGGAGTTTCCCTTGCGGAGTCAAGTGAAAGTAGGGCGAAACACGAGGAGAAAGCGATCGATGAAGATTGTTTACGGGAAAGGAGTGGCTTGTGTCTCAGGTGAATCAGGGATTGGGAAAACCGAGCTGCTTCTTGAATTTGCTTACCGACATCACCAGAGGTATAAGATGGTTCTTTGGATAGGTGGTGAGAGCCGTTACATCAGACAGAACTATCTGAATCTTTATCAATATTTGGAAGTTGACGTTGGGATAGAAAATTGTTTTGATAAAACGCGGATGAAGAGCTTCGAAGAGCAAGAAGATGCTGCAGTTTCCAAAATCAGAAAAGAGCTGATGAGGAATATACCGTTCTTGGTTGTGATAGATAACTTGGAGAGCGAAAAAGACTGGTGGGATTCAAAGCTCGTGATGGATCTTCTTCCTCGGTTTGGAGGCGAGACTCACATTTTGATATCTACGCGTCTCTCCCAAGTTATGAACATGGAGCCGTTTAAACTCTCTTACCTGTCTGCTGCTGAAGCAATGTTGTTGATGCAGGGAAATGTGAAAGATTATCCGGTTTCAGAAATGGATGCATTGCGAGCGATTGAAGAGAAACTAGGGCGGTTAACATTGGGATTAGCAGTTGTGGGAGCGATATTGTCCGAGCTACCTATAAACCCGAGCCGACTTTTAGATACCATAAATAGAATGCCGTTGAGAGAGATGGTAACTAGTGGTCGGGATGGGAATCTGTTAAGAAGCAGCTCGTTTCTGTTGCAATTGTTTGAAGTGTGTTTTTCTATCTTTGATCACGCAGATGGACCAAGAAGTTTGGCTACTAGAATGGTTATTGCGAGTGGGTGGTTAGCCCCAGCACCGGTTCCAGCTTCTCTATTAGCATTGGCAGCTCATAAACTCCCTGAGAAGCACAGAGGTCCGAAGCAGCTATGGAGAAGACTAAGACGTGCTATAACCTGCGGTTTGACGTCTTCAAACTCGAAGCGATCAGGAACAGAAGCTGCATCAATGCTGCTTCGATTCAACATTGCTCGAACCAGTAGCATCAAGCTAGGGTTTATTCAAATCCATGAGCTTGTAAAACTCTATGCGAGAAATCGAGCACTGGTCAACGACAACGCACTCGCAATGGTTCAGGCAGTGAAATCGAGCACTGGTCAACGACAACGCACTCGCAATGGTTCAGGCAGTAATAAGCCGCGGATCGACTGTAGAAACTGCAGAGCAGATTTGGGCAGTTTGTTTCTTAATGTTTGGGTTCAGCAATGAATCTCCAACTATTCATCTAAAGATAACAGACCTGCTGATTCTTGTAAAACAAGTAATCTTGCCTCTAGCAATCAGAACATTCATAACGTTTTCACGGTGCACCGCAGCTGTGGAGCTGCTTAGGGTCTGCACAAATGCTCTTGAAGCGGCTGACCAGACGCTAGTAACCCCAGTGGAGAAGTGGCTAGACTCTGCACAAATGCTCTTGAAGCGGCTGACCAGACGCTAGTAACCCCAGTGGAGAAGTGGCTAGACAAGTCGCTTTGCTGGAGACCAGTTCAGACAAGTGCACAGCTTAACCCTATTCTATGGGAAGAACTTGCTCTAGCTCGAGCCACCGTTCTAGAAACTCGAGCTAAGCTGATGTTACGTGGTGGACAATTCGGTTTGGCCGATGATCTGATCAGAAAAGCAATCTTCATAAGAACTTCTATCTCAGGAGAGGACCATCCTGGTGGCCGATGATCTGATCAGAAAAGCAATCTTCATAAGAACTTCTATCTCAGGAGAGGACCATCCTGGGACTGTGTCGGCTCGAGAGACATTGAGTAAGTTAACTAGGCTTTTATCCAATGTTCATCAGATTCCTAACACTTCACCGTAATAGAAGCTTTAGGGCTTTTTTTGTTGTAAAATTTAAAAGGTTAGGGTTTCTTGTTTTTTTTATTTTCATTATTTTTTTAGTCATATGAGTTAGATTTTATACAGAGGGTTTAGTATTAATAAAAAAGAACTTTGAATCGCATAAATAACATTTTAAATGTGGCAAGAAATTACGAGGTGGTAAATAAAGAGCCTAAAACTAATTTTTCTTCTCATAAAAAAAAATAAAAATAAAAACAAAATTAATACAAAAAAAGTCAACAGCTATTATAAAAAAATTACTTAACTTCAGTGACTTCACCTGCTCTACATACACCAACATTGATCCATAAAGTATTATTCCTCTTTGTTTGTAAAACTCTGCAACAGTTCCTCCTTGGTGACTGTCCAAAACACAAGATCAGTACAGAACACATATGAAGGTGGTGCATTGAGACGAATGGTGTTACTGGGTGTGCAGCTAGAAGCCCGAAGAGGTTCCCGTAAACATCGTACTAAACAGATATATTTGAAGATGTTAAATGAGAGGAACAAAGCATTTAAATAAGTATACAAAACAGAAAGGCGGGTCTTATTCATTACAAGCAACAATCTATAGCTAACTAACTAAACGGACATTGTTAGAAACAAGAAACTTTAACCACCAGTTTGAGAATTTGAGAGAAACTTTCTTAGAAGAACATTAAAATAAAGCATCGAAAGGCTTCTTCTAAAGCAACTTAGTACTGAAGCCATATCTACTAAAAACATTAAAATAAAGCATCGAAAGGCTTCTTCTAAAGCAACTTAGTACTGAAGCCATATCTACTAAAACTAGAAAACATAACTCTTAAAGTCTTAAACTTTGTTGAGTAGATTCCATTTCCTAAGTTAACTAATTGATCACACTTGCTTTTACTTTCTACACTAAAGAATAAACAACACTTATCAGAGATATCAAATTTAAGTTCTAGACTGTTATAAATGATCAATTTAAGTCAGGATTCTCTTATTAAGTCTTATAAGACAAATGGATACTTTGCAGGAATCCAATTTTTAGGCAAAATAAAACAAACCTGATGAAAGCCGAGTTCTTTAGTGAGTGGAACACCGAGTTCAGCCATACAGGCTTGCATGCGATCATCAGATCCATACAAAGCAGGATACCGCTGGTGGTGCATTGAGACGAATGGTGTTACTGGGTGTGCAGCTAGAAGCCCGAAGAGGTTCCCGTAAACGTCGTACTAAACAGATATATTTGAAGATGTTAAATGAGAGGAACAAAAATAAGTATACAAATTACAAAACATAAAAGCGGGTCTTATTCATTACAAGCAACAATATATAGCTAACTAACTAAACGGACATTGTTGGAAACAAGAAACTTTAACCACCAGTTTGAGAATTTGAGAGAAGCATTCTTAGAAGAACATTAAATAAAGCATTGAAAGGCTTCTTTCTAAAGCAACTTAGTACTGAAGCCATATCTACTAAAACCAGAAAACATAACTCTTAAAGTCTTAAACTTTGTTGAGTGGATTCCATTTCCTAAGTTAACTAATTGATCACACTGGCTTTTACTTTCTACACTAAAGAATAAACAACACTTATCAAAGATATCAAATTTAAGTTCTAGACTGTTATAAATGATCAATTTAAGTCAGGATTCTCTAATTAAGTCTTATAAGACAACTGGATACTTTGCAGGAATCCAATTTTTAGGCAAAATAAAACAAACCTGATGAAAGCCGAGTTCTTTAGTGAGGGGAACACCGAGTTCAGCCATACAGGCTTGCATGCGATCATCAGATCCATACAAAGCAGGATACCGCTGGAACACCGAGTTCAGCCATACAGGCTTGCATGCGATCATCAGATCCATACAAAGCAGGATACCGCTGAATACAACGATCTTGCATCTTACTGAGAGCCTTAGCCAAGGGATAGCTAATGGCAAAGCCACCACCACCATAAGCCATGCCATAGGAGAAAAAAATGTTCTGTAAATGAGATTCAGACAAGCTGCCAATGTAATACATCTGGTGATGGTCATACTTCCTCAAGACCCTAATGAGATTATCAGTGACAAAGACAGTATCATCATCACCCATCACGAACCACCTAACGTTCTTGGGACCTAAACGCAGCGTTTCAGAGACAATCCTCGAGATCCGTAACGCGGAACGTTGGCCTTGCTTGTTTGTGTAAGGAAAAGAGGAAGTTCCGCTGGAGATTTTGACGGGAGGGAGAAGCTTTTCGTCATCATCATCATCATCATCATGGTCATCAAGGCTATTCTTCTTCTTCTTCTTCACCTCTTTGTCTAACCAAACGTAGCCACGCATGTGTTTTGGTTTGAACCAGATCTTGATATACTCTTTCCTCTGTTGATCTGTGGGTTCATCCACCCCAGTGTCGGTCCATTGACGCTGCCTTGAAGCTAGAGAGGAAGAAGAGATATTAGAGGAGACGTTGGAGGAGAGAGCGGAGACGATGGTGAGAGGAGTAGAAGAATCGTCACAAGAGCGGGAGGAGGTAGAGACGAGCTTAAGCATGTAGATAATGTAAGTGAAAACGATGAAGCAGATTAACCAAACCATTAGTTTTGGACCAGGTCGCATTCCATAGGGTATGGAAGTACTTGATGAGCTCCGATCCCATACCCCCTTCTCCGTCGAATCTTTCTGGTTTCCTTTCATCCAATTCTTTGTTTTTTCTGATTCGTAACCCAGAAGACAACGAACCGCAAAAATTGGATCTTTCTTGCTACAATAAGAAAGATCAATGAGAATGAGAGTGTTGATGCCCCGAGAAATCGAGGGGAAATTCGAGATAAAGAAGGGAAAGACGAAAATTT
>CM071717.1:30390098-30408414 GCA_036630335.1 Physaria fendleri
GAAGCTTCACATAACGAGGCCATTCACGAATCATATCATACATGACCTCTGCCTGCAAGGCACACTTTGAAATCAATCCTTCTGAGCTGCCACAGTGACAGAGAGAATGAAGAATTATAAGAATTTACCAACTCATGTGTGGTAAAGACATCTGGACCACCCAATTCATATGTTTTCCCCATGCTGGACCCATCATCCTTCAGAGCTGCAACGATTGCGGCAGCAACATCAACAACATAAACAGGCTGAAATCTGCAATGGAGATATTGTCAGGGAAGGAACTGTTACTATGAATCTGTCAAAGAAATTTCAAAAAGTATTTAAGACTTGGTGGTTCCACCACCTATGAGTGGGAGGAAGCCATATTTTTTAACGAACATTGCCCAGGGATTTAAGATCCTGTCCTCTGTACCAATCATGGTTGCAGGTCTCATTACGGTAGCCTAGGAAATACATATACATCAGTAAATGACTAGAAACAGCATACTGATGACAAAAGGTTTAAATAAACCATCCTAGTTACATTTTTGCTTTCACAATTATTTATATTTTAGAATTTAATAATCACATCAGAGAAGGTTTTTCCAGTTTTGCACAATAAAAAACTAATGGATATTTCTTTTATATGAAAAAGTAGGATTATTAATATAATGAATAAAAATACTACATGATAATTACAAAATAAAGAGTTATGTGTGCTGAAAGCCAGTATAAGTATACCTCAGGCAGCGCGCTCAAGATAGCTTCCTCAGCAGCAGCCTTTGCCCTCTGCATTCTTGAAGGTGATGACATTGACGCTCCTAGGCAAGAAACTTGAATATATCTCATTATCCCACCGTGTTCTTTGGCCACCTGAAACAACATTTTCACAATGCCCCTACGTAATTAGACATAGCCAAAAGAGAAAGTCATTGAGGCTGTATTATCTCAACAGGACTCGAACACATACCAACGCAAGTTTCTCAGCAATATGATGATTCACATCCTCAAAACTGAAATTTCTGGTCTCGTACTCTCTTCCTGAAGAGTAGAACAAATATCATCTAAAACTTAAACGAACATGCTGCCTTTTGAAAGTTTTAACTATAATTACTTAACAAAATACAATAAACATAATACATTACCTATTAGATTAATAACAACGTTAGCCTTGGCCATGACAGCCTTAATCGAGTCTTCATCTCTTGGATCAAATTTCATTGGTACTACCTAGAATATACGGGGAACAATCACACATCATATTTGCCGATCCAGAGCATAGTTTTCCAGAAGATGGTTTTTTGTTTTTCTTTGGGACATACCCCTTAAAGCTTTTGTAAAGTAAAAGAATATCGTACCTGTCCTAAATCTCCCATCAACTTCAGATGTCGAGGAGAGTCCTCAGAGCCTCGGAAAGGAACAAGCACTTGTGATCCCATTTTAGCTGGAAGAAAAGATCAGCTTGAATTTAGCAAGTAACAAGAAAAACAACAAATGTAAAGAAAAAACTTGATTTCCCCGAATTGTGGTACAAATGTTAAAACAAAACTCACCTAGCTGCTGCACAAGATAACGGCCAAGAAAACCTGTAGCTCCAAATACTGTAGCTACAATACCACTGGCAAAAAAAGAAGAGAAACAAAGATTTTCATACACAAATGTATATTCTTTTCCTCTTAATAGAAGCTCTAAGTCTCAAGAAATTGAAAAATTCTCTTTCACTGAACTCCTTATAAATTATACATTTCTGTATAAAGGCAACTAATTTCACAAAAGCTTTTCTCTATGCTCAAAACTAACCAAAGTTATATAGAGTAAGCTTGCTTTAATCAATCACACCAATAACATTTAACATTCTCCACATTGCTTAAGGAACTAAACCCTAAAAGAGAGTAATGACATACCTAACGGAAGATCTCCCACCAGTACCCTTGCGAGCGAGGTGTCCCACGCCCTTAGTAGCGAGGGAAGACGAGTAGCGACGATTATCAGTTCCATTAACTGAAGAATTACCATAACAATCAGCAGAAACACACACATTAAAGCGAGACTCATGTAAGCAACCTAAAACAATTGAAATGGAAGAAAATGACTTGCAGAAACTTAACGGTGATCTGAGACTCCATAGAGCTGTCTGAGAGAAGAAGAAGACGAATGGATCGAAGCTCCTCCGGCGACAGGCCGTTGGACTAATTTCTTAGAAATTGCCTGCATCCTCGTCGATCGAGAGAGAGTGAGAGATCAGGGGAAATTGGAATAGAAGATTTGTTTTGCTGCCTCGAAAATCAAATGGGCCTAGCCTACAAAAAATCTTACTTGGTGGTTCCACCACCTATGAGTGGGAGGAAGCCATATTTTTTAACGAACATTGCCCAGGGATTCAAGATCCTGTCCTCTGTACCAATCATGGTGGCAGGTCTCATTACGGTAGCCTAGGAAATACATATACATCAGTAAATGACTAGAAACAGCATACTGATGACAAAAGGTTTAAATAAACCATCCTAGTTACATTTTTGCTTTCACAATTATTTAGATTTTAGAATTTAATAATCACATCAGAGAAAGTTTTTCCAGTTTTGCACAATAAAAATCTAATGGATATTTCTTTTATCTGAAAAAGTAGGAATATTAATATAATGAATAAAAATACTACATGATAATTACAAAATAAAGAGTTATGTGTGCTGAAAGCCAGTATAAGTATACCTCAGGCAGCGCGCTCAAGACAGATTCCTCAGCAGCAGCCTTTGCCCTCTGCATTCTTGAAGGTGATGACATTGAAGCTCCTAGGCAAGAAACTTGAATATATCTCATTATCCCACCGTGTTCTTTGGCCACCTGAAACAACATTTTCACAATGCTCCTATCTAATTAGACATAGCCAAAAGAGAAAGTCATTGAGGCTGTATCATCTCAACAGGACTCGAACACATACCAACGCAAGTTTCTCAGCAATATGATGATTCACATCCTCAAAACTGAAATTTCTGGTCTCGTACTCTCTTCCTGAAGTGTAGAACAAATATCATCTAAAACTTAAACGAACATGCTGCCTTTTGAAAGTTTTAACTATAATTACTATAACAAAATACAATAAACATAATACATTACCTATTAGATTGATAACAACGTTAGCCTTGGCCATGACAGCCTTAATCGAGTCTTCATCCCTTGGATCAAATTTCATTGGTACTACCTAGAATATACGGGGAACAATCACACATCATATTTGCCGATCCAGAGCATAGTTTTCCAGAAGATGGGTTTCTTTTTCTTTGGGACATACCCCTTAAAGCTTTTGTAAAGTAAAAGAATATCCTACCTGTCCTAAATCTCCCATCAACTTGAGATGTCGAGGAGAGTCCTCAGAGCCTCGGAAAGGAACAAGCACTTGTGATCCCATTTTAGCTGGAAGAAAAGATCAGCTTGAATTTAGCAAGTAACAAGAAAAACAACAAATGTAAAGAAAAAACTTGATTTACCCGAATTGTGGTACAAATGTTAAAACAAACTCACCTAGCTGCTGGACAAGATAACGGCCAAGAAAACCTGTAGCTCCAAATACTGTAGCTACAATTCCACTGGCAAAAAAAAAAAAAGAGAAACAAAGATTTTCATACACAAATGTATATTCTTTTCCTCTTAATAGAAGCTCTCAGTCTCAAGAAATTGAAAAATTCTCTTTCACTGAACTCCTTATAAATTATACATTTCTGTATAAAGGCAACTAATTTCACAAAAGCTTTTCTCTATGCTCAAAACTAACCAAAGTTATATAGAGTAAGCTTGCTTTAATCAATCACACCAACAACATTTAACATTCTCCACATTGCTTAAGGAACTAAACCCTAAAAGAGAGTAATGACATACCTAACGGAAGATCTCCCACCAGTACCCTTGCGAGCGAGGTGTCCCACGCCCTTAGTAGCGAGGGAAGACGAGTAGCGACGATTATCAGTTCCATTAACTGAAGAATTACCATAACAATCAGCAGAAACACACACATTAAAGCGAGACTCATGTAAGCAACCTAAAAAATCGAAATGGAAGAAAATGACTTGCAGAAACTTAACGGTGATTTGAGACTCCATAAAGCTGTCTGAGAGAAGAAGAAGACGAATGGATCGAAGCTCCTCCGGCGAGAGGCCGTTGGACTAATTTCTTAGAAATTGCCTGCATCCTCGTCGATCGAAAGAGAGTGAGAGATCAGGGGAAATTGGAATAGAAGATTTGTTTTGCTGCCTCGAGAATCAAATGGGCCTAGCCTACAAAAAAATTTAAATGGGCCTAATAAAATGAAGAACGTCGTTTCTATGTTTGTTGGTTCATATTACGTAAGCCTTACGGCTTATGTTGTAAACGGTGCCGTATGGTCTTAAAGCTTTTTTTTTTTTTTTCCGTATGTTCCTTGCATAGGAGGCAAGTGGGTGCAAGAGGAATGTGGCGGTGAAGATTTGTCATTTGTGGCTACCAGTAAAGTATCGTATCGTGGTTTGAAAAGAATTACAAATAACAATTCATTCTACCTGCCAAATTTCTTGATCAGTATGTTCTTCGAGAGGGTCAAGGTTTCCCCGGATAGTCCCTTCAAACAAGGTGGGGTCTTGCGGAATGATGCTGAGACGGCCACGAAGATCATGGAGGCCAATGGAAGATATATCAATGCCATCTATGATTATTTGTCCTGTATATGCCTCTATTAACCGGAATAGCGCTTGGATCAGGGTTGATTTACCGCTTCCTGTGCGGCCCACAATCCCAATCTTCTTGCCACCAGGGAACACACAGCTGATTCCACGAAGGACGGTTGGTAGATTCTCTCCGTAGCGAACCTTTAAACAAAGAGGAAGAGGATGAATAATGTTTGAAGCTATGGATTTTGTCTGAAACAGGTTAAGAGAAGATTAAAATATGATGTACCTTCAAATTATTGATCTCAATAGTTCCGTTCTCTGGCCATGTGGGTGGAGGGTGAGCGTCCTCGATAAACGTAGGGGCTTCACTGGGAATTTGACTGTACTGATAGATTCTTTCGATGGAAATGATTTTGTTCTCGAGCTTACAAAAGCTAAGTATCCAGCGAGAAAGGCGGGCATTTTTGATCTCAATAGTTCCGTTCTCTGGCCATGTGGGTGGAGGGTGAGCGTCCTCAATAAACGTAGGGGCTTCACTGGGAATTTGACTGTACTGATAGATTCTTTCAATGGAAATGATTTTGTTCTCGAGCTTACAAAAGCTAAGTATCCAGCGAGAAAGGCGGGCATTTAAATTAAGACCATAGGTTACTGCAAGGCCAGCCATGCCTATACAAAGGTAAATATAAACTCAGCTAAAACAAAGATTCTTTAGCAACAAGTTTCGGGCGTGAATTGCAGACAATGATCTAAAGATGGAAAAGAGAGGTGAGAAAACTTACTTGGATCAATTGTCCCATGTGGAAAGCTAACAAGCATGAGCATACAAAAGGCAAAGACGAAAGTAGAGAGCAGTTCCATGCGTAAACAGAGCCACTCTATTGCAGCGATGCTGCAGAAGAAAGGGCGGGCAAAGCAGTCCAGTAAATAGAGGTTTCTCTTCATGAAACGCTTTTCTTGGCCAAACCCTCTGATTGTTGCTGCACCCGCGATTGACTCACCAAAAAGATGGATAATTGGAGATTTCTGTATGCTCACAATCCGAACCAGCTCTCTAGAAGAAGCCATGTAGTATTTCTGCATTTTTAGGTGACAAAGGCTTGTCGTTAAATCGTAATGCAAATATGCAATAGATAAAGAATTCAGAATTTGCGCCTATTGAACCCCTGAGTTATGAAACCACCATAAAAATAATCTTCAAAAAAAGTTTAACAGAACTCACCTGCATCCACAAGCAAGCAATGCCGGTTGGAATAACAAGAAGAAACACTTGCCATGTAACGTTTGTCATCACACCAACAATGCCTATGAGCTGTATGGTTGTCGAAGCAAATCCTCCGAGCCTAAAAGGAATATCGAGATCAACAACGCTTTGATCAATTGACACCTGAAAGGTACATAATAGTAATGAGAAATACTATGGCATGATGAGAAAATGTATAGTCATAGTTTGATAAATGTTAAAAAGAACCAACCCGATTTAAGATCCTTCCAGAAGGAGTTGAGTCGAAAAATGACATTGGTGCACGGAAAACACTCCTGAGCATATTCAGAAACAGCTTTTGGGCAGCTGCAAGGCCGAATGTGGCAACTAGAATAGCTCTGACAAAGATAAACACTGAGCTACTAAATGCTAGCACAACAAACACGAGGAGAAGAACCGTGGAGCTCACTTTAGCTTGGTCTCCTTCTGTTTGCGGATTTGCATAGGCCATCCACCAGTTACTTGCAATCTGGAGGAACTGAAACAGCGATTGTGCAATGATTATGAGTGGAATCAACATTCCTTTATAGGCTGCAGCCATATATGACCAGTACACCTTCATACTGACTCGTCCTCGCACACGCTCCTCTTCCTGAACCAGTTGTTTCTTTCTAAGCCGTTTTGCTTTCTTTTTCTCTTTGATGGCTTTCTGGTTAGGCCCTGATGGCCCTTCTTGGACCTCTTTAGCTAGAATCTCAATGTTGCTCGAGGAAGCGTTGGATTTTGGATTGTGTGGCAATGACTGGTCTAGCAGAAGAAGTCCTTACCAATATAAGATCCGTGGTAGGAAGAAACTCGACCTGATGAGTTACAAATATCACAGTCTTGTCTACCAGAGCTGTCAATATATATTCCTGTAGTACGCAAATGCAAGCTTTGAGTAAAGCTTATGATGCAAAGAGATATACATACACAAAGAGTTCGACAAAGATCGTTGCACAAGAAATGAACCTGGAAGAGTTCGGAGCCAGTGTGAGCATCAACAGCGCTGAAGGGGTCGTCCAGCAGATATATATCAGCATCCTGGTAAAGTGCTCTTGCGAGCTGAACTCTCTGCTTCTGACCACCGCTAAGGTTAATGCCTCTGTCACCGATAATGGTCTGATCACCATGTGAGAAGAGTTCCAAGTCCCGTTTCAATGAACAAGCATGTATAACATTTTTGTATTTAGCCTTATCCATCGGACTTCCAAAGAGAATATTTTCTTCTATATTCCCAGACTGAATCCAAGCGGACTGTGAAACATAAGCAGCACTACCGCATATTCTGACCTGTGTATTTCAGTGTAACATTTTGTAAAATTTGCTCAAGGATTGGAACTTTAGTCCTGAAAAAAATGAAGACAGACGCATGTTTTGAAGGTTCTTGAAGTGTTTCACTTACTTCACCCGAGATTTTAGGGATTTCTCCAAGTATACAAGAAAGAAAACTTGATTTCCCAGAACCAACGACTCCACAGACAGCTACTCGCATTCCTCTCTGAACTTTCAAGTGAATTCCAAACAAAGTAGGCCTTACCCATGAAGGATCCCAAGAGAAACAACCGTCTTTGATCTCTACAGACGTGTCTGACATACCTTGAGAAAGGATTATCGTTGCATCTTCCTGCAGCTCTTCCTCTTGCAAAAATCCTGATATTCGATCAAGAGATACTTTAGTCTGAGCCATCATAGACACCAGATCAGGAAAATTTCTTAGCGGCTCCTGAAGAATCCTGAATGTTGCAAGCGCGGAGAGAACACCTCCTGCAGTGAGCTGAGTTCCTAAGCCTATAGCCGTAGCAAATGTGATTGCAGCTACAAATATAGGCGAACTCCAGAATATAAATGTGATAAACGCTTGGGAGTATAAAGCCTTTCGAAGCCATTTAAACTCTATACTCCTCATCTCCTCAAGTACAATCCGGTACCTATCCTCCCAAGCCTGCAATTTCAAAATTCTCATGTTCCTCAAACACTCTGAAGTCTTCCTCATTCGCTCATCTTTAGCAGTCATCAACTTGTCCTGATAGTCCTCCTGAATTTTCGCCAATGGGATAGTGGCAATAATAGAGAAAACTGTGGCCACCAATGTGGCTAAAGCCGCCAGTCCCACACTCCTGTACAAAATCCCAAGAGCAAGTACAATCTGTAGAGGAAGCATCCACATATCATGGAGGTACCAGGAGAAATCACCTACTCTCTGTACATCAACGGCCATGTAATTCACAATTTCACCGCTCGTATGGTTCTGTTTGGTTAAACTAGAGAGTTTTAGCCCTTTTCGGTACACCATAGCTGTTAGAGCTGATCTCACATGCATCCCCAAGATATCCACACCAAGATACCACTGCCGAGTTGTTAAAGTCTCTGCGAGCTTCGCCACAAAGAAGATCCCAGCTAGGATGTAACCCTCGTGAGGGTAAGTCTCTTTCCCACCCAGATAATTAACAAAGTCATTCACCAAATAAGGACCCACATAAGAAACTAGAGTGTTCAAGCCGGCAAAGACTGCATTGCAAGCCGCTTCTTTCCAAAACGACTTCAAGATTGCCCAAGCAAGTGAAGGAGATTTAGAAGGATTCTCAGCTTTTAACTTCTCCCATTTCAAGTTCAAGACTTTGTAATTCGTCTTCGCTCGGTCTTTCGGAGCAAGCAGAGGAATATCCTTGAGATCCAAAGGCCTCTTGGCGCCAAGTGAGAGAAGAGGGTTCAGCCACGAAAGCGTAGCAAGACTAAACAATCCGGCATCACTATAAGAAGTAACATTGAGACACCCTGCTTCTTCTTCTTCAACGAGCAAAGGCTCATGAAGATGTAAATTTGTAATAACCCGAAGACCTGTCACACCTCTGAAACCAAGGAAGCAGAGAAAAGCCAGAGCCGGAGCTGCAACAAAGTTCCCAACAGCGTGTGAAGACAAATTGTTTGAGCCGTTTACAACAAGCTCTCTCGAGTCAATAAACAAAGCCCATAAACAGATAAAGAATCCAACAACCCACCAAATCCTTATCAAGGAAGGGAATTTTTCAGCAGAAGTGTATTTACATCGAACAACTGATGTGCACAGAACTAACCAAGCTAGAATCTGTGTAATCGGCGAGAAGACAACAGAGATCTCGCTTATTTCCTTAAAAATCTGTGTAATCGGCGAGAAGACAACAGAGATCTCGCTTATTTCCTTAAACACTCCAATAACATCAAACACTAATACCGAAACTTGGACAATTAGAACAAAAAAACAACAAACCACAGAGAATTTATACCCTCTAGTGATTTCAACACCAGGGGTTTCTCCATCAACACCAACATTGACGACGGAACTCGAGTTTCCTACAGAATCATATTTAAAGAACCGACCTCTCCGAAGCACCAACATTGACGACGGAACTCGAGTTTCCTACAGAATCATATTTAAAGAACCGACCTCTCCGAAGGCAGTAAAGCAAGCGTCTTGCAGAGATAACAAGGAGAGTTACTAAGAAAAAACTCAAATTGATACAAATCGAAGACGACTCAACCACTGGTAAATCGAGAAAATCTCTCAAAGTAAAACCCATTATCGCTTAGAGATTGTACAGATTGAGCTTCTGAGCTAAACAGCATTGAAGAGACGATGGAATCGAAGCAGAGGAAAGAACAATTCAACGTCTATGTTATGGAGAATAGCGTGAGAACATAGAGCAGAGTCACGATGGTGGAAGAGAGAAACGCAGAATCTGAAGGACACATCGCATATGGAAACAAAAATGAGTTAACGTCAGAGTCCAACACGTTGAAGAAAACAAACACAACAAAAAAAAGGAATTTTTAAAAATTGAATAAAAATTGACACTTTTGTTTTTGTTGTGTACCCAAAACACTATCGATGTTATCTAAAGAAGACAGAAGAAGACAAGACACAAGAACTTAAACCTGTGATTCAATTCAATTCAAAGACAATGTGGCTTGTCGTTCTCTCTCTCCTCGCCGAGAAGAGAGAGAGCAGATTAAATAGAAGAAGAAGACGAGTGGATCGTTGGATCGCCGCAAAATGATGGGAGGAATTTGATTTTGCTTTGCCTTCTTCTTCTCACTTTCCAATCTGAAACTCTCTGTCACCAACATTGACGACGGAACTCGAGTTTCCTACAGAATCATATTTAAAGAACCGACCTCTCCGAAGACAGTAAAGCAAGCGTCTTGCAGAGATAACAAGGAGAGTTACTAAGAAAAAACTCAAATTGATACAAATCGAAGAAGACTCAACCACTGGTAAATCGAGAAAATCTCTCAAAGTAAAACCCATTATCGCTTAGAGATTGGCGAGATTGAGCTTCTGAGCTAAACAGCATTGAAGAGACGATGGAATCGAAGCAGAGGAAAGAACAATTCAACGTCTATGTTATGGAGAATAGCGTGAGAACATAGAGCAGAGTCACGATGGTGGAAGAGAGAAACGCAGAATCTGAAGGACACATCGCATATGGAAACAAAAATGAGTTAACGTCAGAGTCCAACACGTTGAAGAAAACAAACACAACAAAAAAAGGGAATTTTTAAAAATTGAATAAAAATTGACACTTTTGTTTTTGTTGTGTACCGAAAACACTATCGATGTTATCTAGAGAAGACAGAAGAAGACAAGACACAAGAACTTAACCTGTGATTCATTCAATTCAAAGACAATGTGGCTTGTCTTTCTCTCTCTCCTCGCCGAGAAGAGAGAGAGAGCAGATTAAATAGAAGAAGACGAGTGGATCGTTGGATCGCCGCAAAATGATGGGAGGAATTTAAATGATGGGAGGAATTTGATTTTGCTTTGCCTTCTTCTTCTCACTTTCCAATCTGAAACTCTCTGTATTACAGACACACACATTGATTAAATGAATGTGTAAAGAATTTTAAATAGTGTAGACGTAGTAATCGAGGATTTTTTTTTTTAATCTTCATAGCTTTAAATAGTAATTATTAAAAATTAAAGAGAGTATATACTCTTCTAATTTTTAATCACGAGATTTTATGTCCGAAATGATAACAGAATCAGATATGGTTTGTTAGTAGTTCTCTCATTAAATGTACACTTGAATTCAGATTTGGGGGTTTTGAACTTTGGTCTTTTGGAAATATCGCTAGAACACGAGTTTGAAAGATACGTTATTTTTATATATGGAATAATTCGAGCCAAAAAGACTAGTCAACACAACTGCCAAACAGGGTCCGGAGTTTATGGGGGCCCAAGGCAAAATTTAAATAAAGTTTTTTATTATCTATTTAAATTAAAAAAAAAAAGATGTGTCTGAGGGGCCTCGAACCCAGGCAAATTGGTTAAACTTGCTGTCGCTCCTAGTAATGTCAATAAGGTCCGTGGCCCGCGGGCTTGGCCCGTTAAGGCCCTAATGGACGCGGGCTTGGACATATTATTTTATGTAAACCGAACCCGAATTATATGGACACGAACCGAACCGAGTAGAACCGTTTTCTATTTCGGTTCTTATTCGGGTCCTAATTTTAGGTAACCAAATCCGAACCGAACCCGAATTATATGGACACGAACCGAACCCGAGTCGGTTCCTATATGGTTACCGATTTTTATATATCCGAATGAACCGAAACCCGAATTACCTGAACCGAACCCGACCCGAATACCCAGTCCTAACTACATGATGTTCTCAAAGTCATATGTAGATAGGAAATATAAGTTGTTTTAGTGTAAGGATTGAATATAAAACCAAAATTGTAATAGTGTTGCTTATGATACTTACTAATATATTGTGGAATGTTATAAGTTTTTAGTGTCACATTCGGACACTGATTCCCAACATAGATTAGTCAAGATCCACGATTGCTCTTCTTATTTTAAGGATGAATATTCAATTACGTAGGCAATTTAACATAAGGGAACGAAATCACTTGAACATCATTGTTATGTTCTATGGCGCATAGCAGTCTGAATATTTTCAGAAATTGATATTATTCAAAAGTCTAGCAGCAAAAGGCAATTCATAACCCACCAAACAGGAAAAAAAAGCGCATATCCGAGAATACATTAAGCAAATTACATGACAAAGTTCGAAATGCAATGCAAAAACAGCCTCTTGTCTCGGAGATAGTCACATCGATCGGTTCGAAATGCAATGCAAAAACAGCCTCTTGTCTCGGAGATAGTCACATCGATCGCAGATTAAGCATCAGCAAACCTGTAAGAAACATACACAACCTCAAATCAAAACATTGTATTAATATTTTACTTTCTAATGATTCTAAGATCACGAATTAAGTACCCAAGCTCCGAAAGCTTCAAGTGTGCCTCAGCGTAATCAGCGAAAAATGCATCTTCATCCTGTTAAACATTATCACAACAACCCATTAGTTCTTCTTCTCTTTCTCACGGCCAAGTAAAGAACACATGAATATACTTACAGCTGCGTATTTCTCGACTAGAGGACGGAACACTGGATCGTCCAATAGAGCTTTGTCAGAAGGAAGCTGAAGAAGACCTTCCTTCTCTCCACTCAAGAGTTCCCTGATCATTAATGATTTGATTAATAACCATTCTTTCTACATGTATCACAAGAATGTTGAGATCTTTGGGGGGTACTTACTTGAAGTAAGAGTTGTCGAAGATTAGAGGGTTTGAAGTCCAAGCACCTTCAAAGCCAGACCTATCCTTGTGGCATCTTCCCTGCATTAACATAATTCATCAAAGATTTGTAAGATTGGACCCAAAGAGAAAGTGTTTTAAGCAGTTGGAGAGAAACGAACCAGAGTGTGAGCACCAGATAAAGCGACAATGTCTTTGTCGGATAAGCCCATCTGCTTGGTAAAGACTTGTCTCAAGTGATCACAACCCTTGGTAGCATCAGGAAGACGACCCTCTGGTGGTGGCGCTGGCTTGTCCTGAAATCGCATCAGGAAGACGACCCTCTGGTGGTGGCGCTGGCTTGTCCTGAAATCAAGATACGCATGTCAGCAACAAGAAACCAAGTCCCAAAGTAGTGACAGAATGAATACATCCTCCATTAGCCACTTTTACAAAGAATCGACTAGTTGAGTATATATTAACATTAGCTGATCCAACAATCAATGACTAACCTCTCTTCCTGGGTGGAAAGGAATTTCAGGCCCACCAGTAACTTCAACAGCCACAACACCAGCAAGCTGAATGAATGGATCATATTCACCAAAAGGACATCATGAGTTAGAATCCAAACCCTAAAGTTGTCAACTAAATAATGTTTTTTAATCATATACCTGATGTAAATCAGCATGAGAGATGGTTGGGAATTGTTCCCTGATGGGTTCCAACAACCTAAGAGCAATGTGAAGAGCATGAGAGATGGTTGGGAATTGTTCCCTGATGGGTTCCAACAACCTAAGAGCAATGTGAAGACCGTTGTTAGCTCCATGAGCTAGCTCATCATCAAATCTCATTGTTCCGAAAGGACCTCCAGTCTTCGATGAGACAAACACACAAATACATGAGCCACACTAGCGAATCCAGAAACAAACGTGATGCAACAAAAACATAGCTCTACAAGCTAAGAATCATAAACAACAACAGGTTCAAACGAGTGAAAAACATAGATCAATCATCAATAAACAAAAAGCTACATCAAATAAACACAACATGCGCGAGCTGAAGAACCCTAACCACTCCAAAATCTATCATCTCCTCTATAAATTAGCCAAAAAGCGAACAAGATCACAACCAAAGAGTGTACTAGCTAGGAATCATAACCAAAAACAGCTCCTAAACACAAGTTCATACGAGACAAAACACACTCATACACAGCAAACAACATCAAAAACCCCAACATGTGTGAGCTGAAAAAACTTAATCCCTCAAAAATCTATCACCAACTCCAAAAATTAACCAAAAAACCCAAAGATCTGACACCAAACGAGAGAGCTAACACCAAAAGCATCAAAGATCAAAGATCTACTACAATATACACCTCATTCAACTTAGATCAAACAAAAACAAAGCCATAGAACTGACACAAAACAACTAACAACAAACGCAACAAAATTTTAAGGATCTACTATGTTAAACACACCAATCAACTCAGATCAAGCCCTATGTTAAACACACCAATCAACTCAGATCAAGCCGATTCAAGACCAAAATGGAAGCAGAAACAACGGTTAAACACACCAATCAACTCAGATCAAGCCGATTCAAGACCAAAATGGAAGCAGAAACAACGAATCATTACCTTTTTTCCGAAAAAGGACGATTAAAATCTGAAAAAAGCTTGTGGCTGGCACGAGTTCTTCGTAACGTTGAGAAAAGGAAGAAGAAAAGGCGAAATATATAGACTTAGAGTTGTTTCATCAATAGAACGTTCTAGTAAACGACGTTAGATGAAAATTATCGTGTGGTCAATATTTGCTGAAAAATTCAACGGTCGTGATTGAATAAAATAGACGTTTCAGATCTTATGGTTTGGTGGGTATATAGATGGGAAAAGAATAAGTTTATTATAATTTTCTTAATTTATGTGTGAAGGTGTTATTGGAGGAAACATGCTCCTGTGTTGTGGGCCCACTGAGATTTTGGTCAAAAAAGAGACATAGATGGTGAATTTACGAAAATGGGTATGTGAGGAGTTTTATTGTGGGGGTATTGTGTAGTGGTAATTTCGGTATTTTGTTCGTCGCAGGTGTGAACACGACTCTAGTAGAAGAAGATTCCATTTGGACTATGGACGTGATAAAGTTACAGGGGGACATGGTGTTATGTTTCTCACCCATCATTCCCTGATTGGTGGGTGACGCACGGTCATAAAGTTTTAGGAAATTGTAATGTTTTGTTTGGACTTTATACTTATTAAAAATTTCATATTGGAACCTGTTCTATTTTTGTTTATGGTTAAAAGTTTGATTTGTATTTGTACCTACAAAATTTATGGGTTACAGGCTTTTGCATGATAAAAAAGTTATAAAAAAACACTTAAAACTTGCAAAACAGTAAAAATTCAAAAAAAATAACAAAAAAATATCAAAGCTGTTAATTATTTAATAATAATAATAATATCCGTAAAATCTTCGTATAAAACCAAAAAAGGTCGAAAGTATTGCTAAAAATTAGATCCGTATCCGTACCTATAAAATCATCACGGACTTTCGCATGATAAAAAAGTAAACTAATAATTCCAAAAAATCACTAAAATCTCGGAAAACCGCAAAAATCCAAAAATAACAAAAACAATCATATATGTTAGTTAACCAATGATAATATCCGCAAAACCTGCATATAAAACTAAAAAGAATCATATTTCCTCTGTTTTATTTTAAGTGTTGTTTAAGGTTTCTAGCACACTTTTTAAGAAAATAAACAATTTACTCTTTATAACCTTATTTATTTCATTATTTATAATTTGTTGTTATAAAAAACCACTTAAAACTTGCAAAACAGTAAAAATTCAAAAAAGTAACCAAAAAAAAAAATCAAATCTGTTAATTATTTAATAATAATAATATCCGCAAAATCTGCATAAAGATGGAAAGTATTGCTAAAAAACCTGCATATAAAAAACTAAAAAGAATCATATGTTTTTGCTGAAAGTTTTTATCTACATCGGTACCTACAAAATCTATGAGTAACGGACTTTCGCATGATAGAAAAAGTAAACCACAAATTCCAAAAAAATCTCTAAAATCTCGGAAAATCGTTAAAATCCAAAAAAGAAAAAAGCAAAAAAACATTCAAATCTGTTAATTTATTAATGATAATAATGATAAATTATAATAATAATATCCATAAAATCAGCATATAAAACCACAAAAAATCAGATACGTTTTTGCATGGTATCTTATAATTTTAACATCTCTTGTAGATGAAAATCTTGACTTGGTTGAAAAAGAAAACACCATGTAGATGAAAATCTTGACTTGGTTGAAAAAGAAAACACCATTTTGTTTTAATACATTGTTAAAAAAAAAACAGTAAAACTGTAAACTGTCAGATTAATACAACCATAAAAAGAAAATCTAAATTTGGGTATTTTCTTGGCAACAAAATTGGTACATCGAAGCAGAAACAGCTAACCACTGGTGTATCCATATCAGTGTCTTGTCTGCAAATAAAAAATGAACAATACATTGTCAAACACAGAATAAACTGAAAGAAAAAAAAAAGAAATCAGATATTACAGCAGAATATTTGGTAAAATAAGAATGATCTAATGATTGACAAAAAAAAGAGAGGAAAAGAGTGATCTAACCTTTCTTTTCTTGAATTTTCCTCCTCTTTTATTTGGCTGGTCACCATCTTTATCCAAGAACTTGATTTCATCGTAAAAATTCTCAGTTAGTCCAAGCAACCTGATTCAATTGAACAAGAGTGCATATCATCAAACAAGAACCATTCAAATATCAGACAGTTCAGTTTCTACTAAAGCAAACCAAACACATACCCGCTGCTTGATTTCAAACGCTTCTCTCTTTTCTTATCCTCTTTAGTGCGAGGTGCACGGGTAAAGAGCTCTTCTTCTGCTCGTTGTTGTCTTTCATATTGAGCTATGAACTTCTTCTGATCCCTACTCTCCGCCCCGTAGAACTCTCTGATCTGTTTAAGTATAGATACATTCTCGATGAACTTCTTCTGATCCCTACTCTCCGCCCCGTAGAACTCTCTGATCTGTTTAAGTATAGATACATTCTCGCCCATTTAGTTCTAACATCACAGCCCCGTAGAACTCTCTGATCTGTTTAAGTATAGATACATTCTCGCCCATTTAGTTCTAACATCACAAAATTAATCTCTACCTTTATCTACTGCAAAGTAAGTTCTTTATAGCCTACCTCTTCAGGCTTGTCCTCTAGGTCGTCCAACACATATTTCATGTCTGTATCCTCAGTGGCCCGTCTTAAAAAGTGTTTCTCTCTTCTAGCAGCATCTCTTTCCTTTCTTGATGTCTTATCATCATCCACATACGTGGGAGCAAATTTCGGTGGTCGATAAACACCATCCTACATGTACAAAGGGCAAGGGTTAGTTAAAAAGAACATGGAACAAATTTTCGTTACGATTGTAGGGAGGGGGGATAGTAAGGTCCACCTCTTGGTTATCCTCAGTTTTATCAGCAAGTAAGTCTGGTTTCGGCTTATAATTTGAAAGATCTTCAGATTTTTGGGTTCCACCAGATTCATTTCCCTTTGAATGAGCTAGATCTGTCACAGATCCATCTGCTGTGGTTAGCTTCTGAATCTGGTACTGAAGCTTTTTGTCTATGGGACGAATCTACACAAATGAAAAACGAGTTAAAACTATTACTCTTAAGTCTTGTTGGCCAGTACACACTGGGCTTAGACAAAGACAAAGGCGCAGCAAACCTTTTCTAGAAACATTCGTATCTCGACAAGGCTCCTTACAACAGGATGACCATCAATAGATAATATTCGTATCTCGACAAGGCTCCTTACAACAGGATGACCATCAATAGATAATCCTTTTGCTTTCCTTAGGAGATAATATACAAGACACTGGCAATAACTCAGAAGTAACAGATGCTTGGCCTCGAGATAACTTATCCCATCAGCTGTCGGAAAACTGTTTGCTTTTACCTATGATTTTTGCAAAATTACAAAAATCATGATGCAAGAACCTGATAAAATTTCAAGATGCTGTAATATACCAGACTTTGTACCTTTGCAGTGAGAGCCTCCACTTTGCTCCTAACAACATCTAGACCATCCTTCATTTCTTTCAACACAGATGCTAGCTGTGGAGCTTCTCTGAGTTTTAATAACAAAACAAGAACAGTGACAAACATGAGGCATTTACAAGTTTTTCTTATTGATGCTCTCTTTTTCTTATTGATTGTTCAATCTTTGTTATCTTATTCATGATGGGATAAGCATAAACTCACATCTTTATTCTTTCGACAAGGCCCGATTTCGTGTTCTCCTCCATGATTCTTGTTCAAAACTTGACAGAAGATAAGACTGCTAAACAAACAAAATTAACCTCAATATTCAGAGACTAACACTCAAATATACAGAGAAACTAAACCATAATACTGGCTACATAACGAAATTTCTGCAGATAGAGACTAAAACATTCACCAAAACATACAAAGAGATCCAAAACCTTTTGAATACCTTTTTTCTCTTCGGGTATTTCTAAGCAACCAAAGAGTATCTAAATAAACAAATTCATAACCTACGTTCTTCAATCCTTACGTTTTCCAACAAACCTAGTCAACCAATTTCACTACTAAATATAATTCAACATTGATGATAAATCAAAAATTAATGAAATCTCAACAAAAGGGAAGCAACTATCTCTCAATAGCATACTACATCTACCAGTAAGAACTCACCGTACCGGAGATAATAGTGAACTTGACGGCGAGAAAGTGAGTTCAGAGCTCCAGAAACCCTCTTTAACACGAATTTTTCCGACTGAAAAAAGGTTTAGAGAGACGCCAAAGATGCTTCTTCTTCATAACAAATTTTAGGGCCTAATATT
>CM071717.1:30474392-30487477 GCA_036630335.1 Physaria fendleri
CCCTTGCAAAGCCAAGACTCTATCAACAAAAACCCTGAAACTTCTACGCATCTGTAGCTTTCTTCGTTTACCCATCTTAGGACGGTCGTAGATGGTGTTATCAAGATCCAGAGTTGGTACAAAAACCAACAGATATCTCCACCTTTTTGCGAGAACTGATGTCACAGCAGCATCTTTTGTAGAAAGGAAAGACAAGACGTGGCAAAGAAGAGTGTCTGGTAGACTACTGATTAGGTCTCTGTAACCAAGATCCATCTTTTTCGATGTCACTGAGAGAAGTCAATTAGTCATGAAAGATAATGTAAGCTAAACTCAAGAGTCAAGAACACAATAAATAAGTTGTTCCTAAACGAAAAAATAGGGCTTAAATTAAAACACTACAAATGCGACATTCTGAAAATGAAAAACAGTTTCAAGGTTTCATTTAGATTTCTCACAAAGCAAAAATTGATTGAGAACCAAAAAGCAATCAAAAGCCTAGACTGCATTCACATACATGAATCAGAAGAAGAAGTAGAAAAACGTACTTACTTGTACCCAGCAAAATCACCCAATTCTCTGAAGGAAGTGGGAAATGAAAATTAGGGTTTTTGGTTTCTAAGCAAAATACACCATGAAGTAGTAAAAATGGCGGGATGAGTGAGTTCTCAAGTACTGAAGTTGTCATGTTACTTACTTGTACCCAGCAAAATCACCCAATTCTCAGGAGGAAATGGGAAATGAAAATTAGGGTTTTTGGTTTCTAAGCAAAATACACCATGAAGTAGTAAAATGGCGGGATATTTTAGCACCAAACGTCGTCGTATTGTTGCTACTTTAGAGAAAAATATTTTTAAAAATTTCAAAATTTTATACAGTTCAAAATATCTGGATGGTTTATATTATTATATTAGCACCAAACGCCGTATTGTTGTCATTTCAGAGAAAAATAATTTTAAATTTTCAAAATATCTAGATAATTTATATTATTATATGTCTTTGATTAGACAATTAGATGAGTTATGCTGTGTCTGTTGTGTATGAGTCTGACAGTCTGCATTGCAAAATAAATGTCTTTTGTATAGAAGGTAGTGTATAGAAGGTAGTGTCTGTTGTGTATGAGTCTGACAGTCTGTATTGCAAAATAAATGTCTTTTGTATAGAAGGTAACCGCTCTCTAAGCCATACACCTCTACTTGAGTTTGGATCAGATATGTGGGTAGAGTTACCATAACGTTGGAGCAAAGTGCTACTACCTAAAGGTTATTTGAGAATAAGACTATAATATGTGGGTAGAGTTACCATAACGTTGGAGCAAAGTGCTACTACCTAAAGGTTATTTGAGAATAAGACTATAGCCAAAAGTTCATGTTTTGTTGTCCAAAAAGCGTCATTATAGCAAGATAAATCACTAAGTGGACCACACCTAAAGGTTATTTGAGAATAAGACTATAGCCAAAAGTTCATGTTTTGTTGTCCAAAAAGCGTCATTATAGCAAGATAAATCACTAAGTGGACCCGTATTGTACTCAAATGTGAAGAAATAGGAATAGAGGTGCTGTAATCTCTGCTTGTTCCAAACACCATAAATCTTTATGATTTTTGCCATGATAGCTTGGTTGTTGATGAGGAAGAGTACACAGTAGTTGAATACCTGATGCTATCAGAGATTACTTGGATATTGCATTTGTCTGAAGCTACTTTTTCAAGCATCTGAAGTTGGATTGATAATGCTTTCAGATCAACATCAGATGAAGTGTCATAGTATAATATCACTTGTTCAAGATTCGGCATTGTCTCCAAAAAATGTTCTATAAGATCCCTCTGTCTTCCAAAGTCATCTTTGTGACTACTGATTTCTCCAAACTTCAATACCTTTAGTATCTTCACTGGACTGATGATAGCCAAACAGGAGTGCCGCACCAAGGTTTGCACCAACACAACTCATAGTCATAACATTCGTTTGTCTCCTTGAAGCTGTAGTCCTTGTACCAACACTTTCTTGTATCTCTGTAATGAAGTCCCTGAAGTATAACAAAGTAAGGATTCCCAGAAATACCACGTATCTTTAATCATAACGAACTCCTCAAGGGCGTGACAACTAGAAATGAGCTTGGAAAATGCAACACCGCTCGCGTCTTCAAACATAACATTGTTAAAATGCAAAGTTTTAAGTTTTGGAAGAAATACTTCACCTGCTTGAATGTTGAACTCAACTTTACCAGCTACTTTCAAACTAACCAATGGCTTGTTCATGAAGTCCCTTGGAGGCAGTGGATAATTAGATTTCGAAACGATGGATAGATCAAGTTCTACGACATCACGGTCCAACGCACTGAGTACCCAACCATTGACAAGAGATTGATCAGAACCGGTGTTAAACTTCAGAGAAAATTTGTTCAAATGAGCATTCCCTTGCAAAACCAATATTCTATCAACAAAGGCCTTGAAACATAAACGCAGCTGAACCGCTCGCCATCTACCCATATTAGGACGATCGACTGATGTCAAAGCAGCATCTTTTGTGGAAAGGAAAGACAGGACGTGACAAAGAAGCTCATCTGGTAGACTACTGATTAGATCTCTGGAACCCATATCAATCTTTTTCGATGTCACTGAGACAAGTCAATTAGTCATGAAAGATGATGTAAGCTGGAGGGTTTAAGAAGATAAACTCAAGAACACAAACCAATAAGTTAAGCTGGAGGGTTTAAGAAGATAAACTCAAGAACACAAACCAATAAGTAATTGGCAAACAAAGCTTATATTAAGATTCTTATCTTGTTCTAACAAAATCAGAACACTCCCAAGTATGAAATTCTGAAATTGAAAAAAAGTTGCAAGGTATCAATATTTTACAAAAGGTAAGCTTTTTGTATAGATTCAGGATCTACAAAGTTATATCTAGAAAAGCAAATTGATGGAGAAAACAAATCTAAAGCAGAGAATGCGTGCGCAGACAAGAATCAGAAGAAAAACTAGAAAAAGCGTACTTGTTTGAAACCCAGCGAAGTCACCCAATTCTAGGAAGGAAGTAGAAAATGAAAATTAGGGCTTTTGTGCGTTTGTCGATCGTTGCGCGAAGTGATGTGGCAATGTGGCGGGATTGCTGTGGGCTAAAAGTTTTCCAGTGGTAGAGTTGTCATGCTTTAGAACCAAACGCCGCCGTATAGTAATAGTTGTTTCTATTTTTTTTTTTTGGATTAACCTCTGGACCGAGGTCTAGAGCATGTAATATGGTCCCCTCCCCAGGCGTCCCTCGAACCTGTTACCTCCAACCTATAACACTAAGGGGGGGGGGGGGGGGGATAGTCATGTCGATGAACTGTATGATGGCTCGAAATTATAAATAATTGTTATAAATACTTTTATTCTCTTAACCCAAAAAAAAAAATTTAATTCACCACACTACTAGAATTGGATCATTTAGCCACAACGGTTTTCGTGAGTATTTGGTCTGCATTTGTCAATACCGACCAAAACCAATGATTGGTTACACGCGGTCGGAATTCATGGGTTGGTTATTTTTTGGTCGGTAATTACTGACTAAAAAGCGACGAAATCATTATCGACCAAATAGCGACTAACACAAAAAAAAATACTATATATATATATATGTATATAACGAAGAAAAAAAAATATAATTTGGTCGCTATTTTGGTCACTAAAATAATGTCATTCGGTTGGTATTTGGTCCTTAGTTAGCGACTAAAAACTAAAAACTGACAACGTCCCGACCAAATATAATACCGACCAAAACCGACGATTTGTCGATATTTTGTTGGTTTTATGTCGGTATTTTAGCAACCAAAATTTTAATGGGTAACATAGGTAGGTATTTTGACAATTTCTAGTTGTGTCAATATATTGTACTCTTTTATATTGCTAATATAAAAAGCTTTTAAAAATTGTCTAGAGAATCTAAAACCATTGGATCGGCCTTATTAATGATCTAGTTCACACCAAGTTGGTGTTACGTTTGGAGGAGTGGAGATTCCCATCACTAACTTATGGTGACCGGCATAAACCTCTGCATCATTACAAACCTGACTCAAAGACTTGAACTCTATAAAACCGATACATATACCAAATCGCCCAACTTCCATGTAATCTACTGAAAACTCATTTATATATACTAAACTAGATATGTGCCTAAAAATACTTGACCCGACAAGATATCTTATGCAGTTAAACCCGAGACACGACAATTGGGCTTCAACCTTTCGCATAATCACAACTGGATTAATGCTCATTCCTTTCGCTAAAAAGGGGAAATTGTCATTTAAACCATAAACTTCTGTATTTCTCCATTTTAATATATGAACTACTGGTCCAACCTGATAGAAAAATTGGTGAGGAATGTATAAAGCTTGATTAACAGTTTCAGCAAACTTGATATGTATAAGAATAAAGTAGAAAAACTTGACAGTTCATTCGTTAATTAGCTTTCTATAAAAGTTAAGATTTGGTTTGATTCTATTTTTTTTACATGTTTCAAAATTAAGTTAATTTCAGTTAAGATTTGGTTTGATTCTATTTTTTTTACATGTTTCAAAATTAAGTTAATTTCTTTTTTTAGTCTATTAAATGCTAATAAATTTTTTTATTAGATTTTATAATATAAGGAAACATTAGTTTTTAGTAGTGTTAACAATTTGGAAATACTATTGTCATATATTATTTCTCTTTTGTCAAGAATTATTTCAAAAATTATCTCCTATATATTATTTGAGAAGCAAAAACGCTTTAGGTGTCGTCGCCATAATCACTCTCACAGATCATATTTACAAACATGTCATTATGATTTATTTTATTATAATAATTATAAACTATATCATTACACATATTTTTTAATTAATTTTAAACTAAATAAAACGATAAATAATTTTAAGTTTTAGAAAATATTTTTTAAATAAAATTTAAATTAATTACGAAATTTAAAAATAAATTATGAAAAATACTTTTTTTAAATTTTTAATTAATTTGCTACCTATTTATAGAATTTTGAATTAATACATATCTAATATCTCTAATATATTATTTGAGAATCAAAAAAGCTTAGGTGTCGTCGCCAGAATCACTCTCACATACCATTATGATTTATTTATTAGAATAATCATAAATTATATCATTACAAATATCTCCTATATATTAGTTGAGAAGCAAAAAAGCTGAGGTGTCATCACCAGAAACACTCTCACGGATCTTATTTACAAGTATGACATTATCAAAAAAATAAATTAATAAATTAATAACAAAAATTAATTACTATATTTAACTATATCAAAAAATTATTAATAAATTAATAAAAATAATTAATTAATATATTTAGCTAATTACTAAATTACTAACGATTTTTTTTAAATTAATTAAATCATTCACATGTCTATCCGTAGCAATTAAATAATTACTAGATTTAGTTATTAATTACTAAATTTATTAAGCCGTTTAAATATTTAACATATTTAATTTTACGTTTACATATATATCACTAACAATTAATTAATTACTTTTTAAATTAATTAAATCATTCACATGTCTATCCGTAGCAATTAAATAATTACTAGATTTAGTTATTAATTACTAAATTTATTAAGCCGTTTAAATATTTAACATATTTAATTTTACGTTTACATATATATCACTAACAATTAATTAATTACTATATATTAATTAATTACTATATTTAGCTAATTACTTAATAATCTTCTATATATTATTTAAGAAGCGAAAAGTCTTACCTGTCGAAGCCAGAATCGTTCTCACGAAACATAGTTACGAACATGCCATTATAATAAAATATTTTGTATTATATTTAACAAAAATATTATCATTAAAAGACGATTTATGAGAAAAGAGATTAGGGCGATAAAGACGATTTCCACACCGACATCGATTCTCTTAGGATTGGACAATCGTTCCATCTAATCTCCGATTTCAAAGCCTGGTGAAGTTTAGAAGGGTAGAGAAGCTTATCGCTATGGCGAAGGGAAAGAAGAAATCTCCAGCTTCAAGGAAGAAGAAAGGCGATTCAGATCCGAAGCGGAAGATTTCAATCTCGGATTTACAAAAGAAAGTTCAGCTAGCTTCAAGGAAGAAGAAAGGCGATTCAGATCCGAAGCGGAAGATTTCAATCTCGGATTTACAAAAGAAAGTTCAGCTCTGTGAGAAAATCGCAGAGAAGGAGGTGGCTCAAGATAATCTTGAAAAGGTGGAGAGGATTGAGGTTGAGATTCAAGTCCCGTTGAATAAAGTGGATGCGCAGAAGGACATAGGTGAAAATCCTAATGGTTCTGAAGCGACAGAGGAAGTTAGTGTTGGTTCTCAGCAAGCTGACACACAAATTTCGGAGACAGTTCCTATATCGTAAATTGAAGTAGGAATTGAGGAGGGCGAGATACCTGCGGTTACGTCAGTCTCTCAGCAACAAGGCGCTTCACTTACTTGGAGCGAGTTGGTTTCAGAGAAAGTTGGGACCAGGAGGAAAGGAACTCCATATCGGTTAGCTTCTGGTGAACTCTGTATAACAATCCCTGATGAAATGATTCTTAGGAACCAAAAGCGTTGGAGTAACCATATATTGGCACAGTTTCATGGTAATGCACCATCTCCTGGGAAGTTACACTCGATTGTGAATGGGATTTGGAGTAAAAAGTTTAGAGACATCACTGTTGCGAAACTCTCTTCTCAGTCATTTCTAATTAAAATCCCTCATGTTCCTACTAGAAATTGGGTTATTAATCAGGGCATGTGGCATATTGAAGGACAAACTATGTTTGTCGCAAAATGGGAGCCTGGAGTTTCTCCTCAGATACCCGTCATTACTCATGCTCCGGTTTGGATTGAATTGAGAGGAGTTCCGCCGTAGTTCTATTTTCCTGAGGCTCTTGAGTACATTGCCAGTTTAGTGGGTGAACCAATTGATCTTCATCCAGACACTAAGAAGATGATGAATCTAGAAGTGGCTAAGGTATTCACAAAGGTAGACCTTCGGAAACCCATACCAGAAATTGTCAGTGCTGCTTTTCAGAATGGTGGGTCGAAACAAATTAATGTTCATTGCCCTTGGTTGTCGCCTTCTTGTGAACACTGCTTAGAAATTGGCCATTCGAATAAGCAATGCCTTGTAGCTCCTATATTATGCAATAGTTGCAACTCAACAGTTCATGATATTGCTAATTGCCCTAGGAAGTCTGCAAACTCGGAGGTTGTAGAGAAAAAAGGAAAGGATAAGCAGAATGACAGAACAGAAGGAGCTTCAAATATACAAAGGGAGGATCAATTGGTTGATAAAGGAAATGAAGAAGGCAAGGAAAGGATAAGCAGAATGACAGAACAGAAGGAGCTTCAAATATACAAAGGGAGGATCAATTGGTTGATAAAGGAAATGAAGAAGGCTGGACTGTAAAAACGTCTAGGAAGAAGAAAACTGCTAGGAAAGCGCAGGTAAATTCAGATTCTATCTCAAAGCTGAGGGCTGCGGGTCCGTTATTCATTAAAGAGCCTGTAGAAACAAGATCTCAGCCACGAAAAAAGTATGCACAAGTGGAGTGGGTGGAGAAACTTAAAGGCAAGGTTACTGGGAAGTATGGGACAAAATTTAAGGAGAAAACAAAGTCAGTTCAGGGTACTTCTTCAGCGGAATCTGATGAGAATTTTGAAGAGGATTCTTCAGGCTTTGAAGTTTCTGAAAATGAAGAGATGGTATTAGCTGAGGAAGAGTACTATGTGAAGAACTCAGGAAAGGATAGAGGCTCTGGGTCTAAGGGTTTTGGTAAGTCTAGGGGCAAAGGCCCCTCCTCCTAAATCTGTGTATATGTTAACAGATATTTTTTTGTTGGAATGTTCGTGGTTGCAATAAACCCGAGAAGAGGAGGTTTTTGAGAAATTGGATGTTAGAGGCTAGATTCTGTTTTGGCTGGTTACTCGAAACTAGAGTTAAAGAGGAGAAGCATCAGGAGATAATTACTAGCACTTTTGGACATTGGAATTATGTGGGAAATTATGATTTTGTGGAACTAGGGAAGCTTTGGGTTTTCTGGCGAAAGAACGTGTGCTTGAATGTTATTGTGAAAACAACGCAGTCTATCACTTGTAACAGTGGCTATGTAAAGAATATTCCATGGCTGGTAGTAGGTGATTTTAACCAATCCGTGGATCTAGAGGACTCATATCCTGTGGCCAAAAAGCTGAATAACGGAATGGAGGATTTTAGAGAGTGCATTAATACTTGCGAATTAGAAGATTTGGCCTATAAGGGGAATGACTTTACTTGGTGGAACAAGCAGGTTATTTCTCCTATAGTCAAGAAGCTGGATCGTATATTGGTTAACGAAGAGTGGCTGGAAACTTTCAAAGATTCACTTGGGGTTTTTGGTCCTCCTCTTGTGTCAGACCATACACCCTCCTGCGTGAAACTCGAGGTTTTGAAGGAGAGAATTAACAGGCCTTTTCATTATCAGACCTTTTTGTTGGCTCACCCCGCGTTCCTTCCCTCAGTTGAACATGCTTGGTCAACCATGTGGATCCCTGGTACATGTATGTTTAAATTCACCGAGAAGTTGAAAGTGATGAAGAAGGTCCTCCGTGATCTCAACAAGCAGCACTATTCTGGGATTAGTGAAAGAGTGAAACAAGCTGAGGAAAATTTGGTTGTGGGCCAAAATAACTTATTAACCAATCCATCTGAAGTCTTAGTACAAGAAGAGAGGAATAAGCATAGAATCTGGTTTCATCTCATCTTCAGGAAGCTGAACTTAAATTCTTGCGACAGAGATCAAGAGTGGATTGGATAGAGGGAGGAGACATAAACACTAGATTATTTCACAGAGCTATCAAAGGGATAAGAGACCAGAATAGTATTCCTTACTTACGTGATGAAGCGGGGCGAATTCTAGATAATCCGAGTCAAGTAAAGGCAGAATGTGTATCATATTTCAAGGACCTATTTGGCCAGGAAGGATCGCATTTGTCTCAGGATGAAGATGCAATGGTTAGGAGTCATGTTCAATTTCATTGCACTATAGAAGATAAAGCCATGTTAAATGCCCCTTTCACTACCCAAGAGATTGAAGCAGAATTCCTGAGACTACCTAAAGGGAAATCGAGACTACCTAAAGGGAAATCTCCTGGGCCGAATGGGTTTTCTGCTGAGTTTTACAAGGATACTTGGCCTATAGTCGGTAAAGAGGCTGTAGAGACAGTTCAAGAATTTTTTATTTCTGGAAAACTGTTGAAACAGATTAATTCAACTGCTATCTCATTGATTCCCAAGCGTACAGGAGCAGATCGCATAGCGGAGTTCAGGCCTATTGCCCTTTGTAACGTTGTTTATAAAGTCATCTCTAGACTATTAGCTGCAAGGATAAAGAGGATACTTCCGAGGGTAATATCCAAGAACCAATCTGCATTTGTAAAGGGAAGGCTTTTAGTGAATAATGTGTTGCTTGCTTCGGAGTTGGTTAATGGCTTTGAAAGGAAGGGAGGACCCAAAAGAGGCATGCTCTAGGTTGACTTGAAGAAGGCATTTGACTCCGTTAATTGGACTTTTGTCTTATGTTTTTTACAGGAGATGCAGTTTCCACCAATGTTTATTAGGTGGATAAAGGAGTGTATTACGACGGCTTCGTACACGGTTAAAGTCAATGGAGAATTTTGTGGTCACTTCAAGGGAGGTAGAGGATTGAGACAGGGTGACTCCATTTCTCCCCTACTATTTGTCATGGCTATGGAAGTTTTTAGCAAGATGTTGGGCCAACAGTATGTTAATGGAAGGATAGGCTTTCATCATAAGTGCACTTGTCTGAATATCTCACACTTGGCTTTTGCTGATGATATATTGTTGTTCTTTGATGGGTCTAATGCTTCATTGCAAGGGATACAAGCAATGCTCTCTCATTTTCAGCAGATTTCGGGACTAGCTATGAATGTCCATAAATCTGCTTTATATGTTGCGGGACTTGATGAGCAGGATAAGAGAACGATGGAGGACCACGGGTTTAAGAAAGGTACTTTCCCTTTCCGATATTTGGGGTTACCATTGATGTGTAGAAAGCTTCGTATTCATGAATACTCCCCGTTGATGGATTCATTAGAGAAGAGATTTGGATCTTGGCAGTTGAGGAGCATAAGTTATGCAGGTAGACTGCAGTTGTTGAAGTCGGTTATAGCTGGACTAATTAATTTCTGGGGTACAGCCTTTTATTTTCCAAAGGGTTGTGTCAAGAAAGTAGAACAGTTGTGTCAGAGATTCTTATGGTCAGGTGGGACGGAAAGTGTGTGTTCTCATAAGGTTGCTTGGACCACCGTGTGCAAGCCTAAAAATGAGGGCGGATTGGGTTTAAGGAACTTGGCTGAGTGGAATAAAACACTGTTATTAAAACTGGCTTGGAGATTGCAAACATCGAAGGACTCTCTATGGGTAGATTGGATAAAGGAACATTACCTTAAATCGGACTGGATATAGACAGCAGATGCTAAAAGTTCAGATTCATGGGTTTGGAAATGTATCCTTTCTTTGAGGCCTCTCATTAAAACCTTTCTCTCTAGTAGGGTGAATAATGGGAGAACAACCAGCTTTTGGTTTGACAATTGGGCAAATGGGTTGAATTTCTTTGATGTGTGTGGAGAACGTGGATGTCTGAAACTGGGTTTGTCTAAGCTTGCTTCGGTAGAAGACGCAGAACAGTGCGGTGTTTGGGACAGAATTGTAGAGGGGAGGGATTTCAGGGACAAGAATCTTTATAGTATTCAAGCCGCCTTGCGTTTACAGGCAAAACCGAGTAGTACTGAGGGCGATGATGATTGGTCATGGTCGCGAGAGGAGGGAGTCCACAGAGCATTCTCAAGTGGATATACTTGGACTGAACTACAAACCATAGGAGAAAAGCCAAGATGGACTAAACTTGTTTGGTTCAAAGGTGCGTTACCTAAGTATGCATTTATCTTTTGGCTGGCTAGTCTAGATAGGTTGCCTACGTTGCAGAGACTTCATGATTGGGAATGTGCTGCATCTCCGCTCTGTCCCATATGTAGCAAAGTGGTGGAAAGTCGCGATCATATTTTCCTCCAATGTGAAGCAGGTGAACTTGTATGGTTGCAGGTGACAAAACGATTATGTGGATTCTCCTTTCTGATGAATGATTGGGGATCACTGATTACTTGGCTTCTTGTTGGCACACCTGGATGGTTGCAGGTGACAAAACGATTATGTGGATTCTCCTTTCTGATGAATGATTGGGGATCACTGATTACTTGGCTTCTTGTTGGCACACCTGGGGTCTCCAAGACACTAACCCGTGTTGCAATTCAGGCCACGATCTATCATATCTGGAGGATGCGCAACTTAAGACTGTATGAGCAGCAGTCGATACCAGCGGAAACAATCTTTATGCAGATTGACAGGTCGATCAGAGACACGTTATTAGCCAGGAGAAGTAGGCGTGCATACGCTAACTTGCTTCAGAGATGGTTCCGGTGGGGTTAATCCTCAAAACAAAATCATAATTCCAAAACTATTTCCTTTGGTTGTTTAATTTTTTTGGGCCAAAGCAAAACATTTTAACATTGTAAATTACTGTTTCATTAATAAATTTACCTTTTAATATTTAAAACGTTTTCATATTTTTTATTATAAAAATTTACGATTTTTATTTTCAAAATGTTACATTATTTTTAAAATTCTATTTAATTTGAAAACCCTATTTAAAAAATATGTATATTTTTATATTAAATGTGTATAATTTAATAGTATATTCTTTATACTAAAATGATAAANGGTGGGTTTAAAAATTTTATAATTAAAAAGTTAAAACGAATTTATATTTAAAACGTTTTTTATTTTCATTTATTATAAAACTTAACGATTTTTATTTTCAAAATATTACACTGTTTTTAAAATTCTATTTAATTTGAAAACCCTATTTAAAATATATGTATATTTATATCATAAATGTGTATAATTTAACAGTATATTCTTTATATTAAAATGATAACAAATATTACTAATATTAATTTTGGATTATTATTAATTGAAACATAAGTCATTTTTGTTTTTCAAAGTAACATCTATATAGTATTTGAGAAGTGAGATTTTGAGGTAGACTTCGTTTAGATGATAATTACATTTGAATGCCATTGGAAATAAAAATATATATTTTTTGATTTAATAAAAAAACAAAAATTAATTACTATATTTAGCTATATCAAAAAATTAAATTAATAAATTAATAAAAATAATTAATCAATATATTTAGCTAATTACTAAATTACTAACGAAATTTTTTTATTTTGAATTAATTAAATTATTCACATGTCTCTCCGTAGCAATTAAATAATTACTATATTTAGTTATTAATTACTAAATTAATTAAGTGTTTAAATATTTAACATATTTAATTTTATGTTTATATATATATCACTAACAATTAATTAATTACTATATTTAGCTAATTACTTAATAATCTTCTATATATTATTAAGAAGCGAAAAGGCTTAAGTGTCGTAATCAGAATCGCTCTCACGAAACATAGTTACGAATATGCCATTATAATAAAATATTTTGTATTATATTTAACAAAAATATTATCATTCTAAAATTAAAGATAAACACTAATATTTAATTTAATTTAACTAAATTGCAGTAAAAAATAAATTATCTGTGTGATATTAGAATATTAAAATATTTCTCATCCCTATATATTATTTGAGAAGCAAAAATGCTTAAATGTATCCGGAAAATCACATTCATGAATCATATTTACGAATATGTCATTATAATAAAAATATATTATATTTAACGTTATTAGAAAAATATTATATAATTTTTATTATTATATATTGCTTGGTTTTTAAAATATATATTTTTTTGAATAATTTAATTTTTATTATTATATATTGCTTGGTGTTTAAAATATATATATTTTTGAATAATTTATACCGCACATGGTGCGGGAATCATCTAGTATTACACTGTTTTTAAAATTCTATTTAATTTAAAAACCCTATTTAAAAAATATGTATATTTATATCTTAAATGTGGATAATTTAACAGTATATCTATATAATATTTGGGAAGTACAAAATCGAAAGAAGACTTAGTTTTGAAG
>CM071717.1:30536867-30550015 GCA_036630335.1 Physaria fendleri
ATAAATGAATTTTACTAACCGTTTAATATTTTTCCTATATAAATATTGTTACTAAAAGAAATCGTTTTTTTAATTTAATCTGATTTCAAACTGATTTAAACATTGATTTATCTTAAATTTAAATTCAGTTGACGTTAACTTCTATCCATACATTTACTTGTGGAATCTCTTCACAAAATCGAATAAAATTAAGATAAATCAATGTTTAAATCAATCTAAAATCGGTGAAACCAAAAAATAGTAACAAAATTTATGCAAAAAAATTACAATGATTAATATATATCATATACTAAAATGGATACAGATTTTATTTATGCAATTTAGTGAGAAAAAATCTTAAAAATTGAGAAAAAACTGGTTATGATGTAGAGGAAAATACAAACCAGCCCTAATAAAATAGGTTAATTTGACTAATTATATTTACATTACAATTTACTTCAAATATCACAGAAGTGGAGGTTCTCCAAAGCCCATATTTTAGTCTGTGATTAAATAAAACGGCCCAATTTGTTTGGGTCAGAAAAAGGCTCTATTAATATATGGGCTCAGAAACAAAAGATACTAAAAATTTGTGATCTACAGACTTCTCCACATAGAATTATTTACCCATAGGGTTTAAGGATTTGATTCTAATCAAATGTGGTCCGTTCCGACATCAACTTTTATAGACATCCACTTGTGTTATTTTCAGGCAACAAAAAGTAAATAACCATAAAAGCTTTGATGTGGATTCCTTTTTTTTTTTTTTTTTTTTTTTTTTTTTTTTTTTTTTTTTTTTTTTTTTTTTTTTTTTTTTTTTGTGAATAATAAATTATGTTCATGTTTTCAATTTGGGTATATGGCTCCTTACTTGTATGAAAAGACGGCAAAACAAAGATTTGATGCCACATTTGCAAATTTTTATTAATATCATTTTAATCATTTAATTTAAATATTTTATATATTTCGTTTAGATCCCAAATTTATAATTGTGTAGTGTTGAATATTATTTTTTTTATTTTTTTAAAAAACAACAGCATCTACTAAATATTTGTAGTTCTGAGCATTTGGTCATATCCGAATAAATTGAATTCGCCCAAATCGATTTTGGTTTAAACCGAATTTACATATATATATTTAAAGAATTATGCGAATAATAGGAGAAAAAAAAAGAATGTCAGACTTTTGTTGCAATTTGGGAAGTACAAGGGTCACTTTACATAATATATAAGTATGAGGGTTGCTATTGCAAATATTCACAACAGAAAGGTACCATTAAACGGCGTCGTTATAGTACATGCTTAATCAGTTAGTTGTGTCTTTTGGCTCTCTTATTATCGCCGCCGGGACACACAAAAAAAAAAAGAGGAGAAAGGGTTAACATTTGTTCTCCGATCTCTCTTATCAATCGGAGACTTCTCTTAGTGTTTCCATCGTCACCGAGAAATCGGAGATTTTGTCTATAAGGGATCGTAATCGTATTGGTGTGCGTATTTGCACTGATTGATTGGTGATTGGTGATTTTTTATTATCAGATGGCATCAGAAGATGTAAAAAGGAGTGAATCTGCAGCTGTTTCCACGATCGTTAATCTGGCGGAGGAAGCGAAGTTAGCGAGGGAAGGAGTCAAAGCTCCGACGGGTTATGCTGTTTTTAGCATCTGCAAATCTCTTTTCGCTGGTGGTGTCGCTGGTGGAGTGTGAGTCGTTTATCTTATAAATGTTGAGTAGGACATTGGTTATTCTAATTGTTCTACAAGGCCTAATTGGATTGAGAAGTCACTGATTTTGTCATCTCTGGTTATCATAGTTAATGTTTTGGTGAATTTGGGGAAAAAATTGAAAGCTCTTTTGAAATGTTGAGTAGGATACTGTTTATTGGTTCTTCTAATTTGTTCTACAAGATCCTGAGTAGATTGAGAAGTCACTGATTTTTCATCTCTGTTTATCATAGTCAATGTTTTTATGAGTTTGGGGAGAAAATTGAAAGATCTTTTGAAATGTTGAGTAGGATACTGTTTATTGGTTCTTCTAATTTCTTCTACAAGGCCTGATTAGATTGAGAAGTAACTGATTTTGTCATCTCTGTTTATCATAGTCAATGGTTTTATGAGTTTGGGGAGAAAATTGAAAGATCTTCTTAAATGTTGAGTAGGTTACTGTTTATTGGTTCTTCTAATTTGTTGTACAAGGCCTACTTAGATTGAGAAGTCATTGATTTTGTCATCTCTGTTCAGTGTTATTGTTTGTTACGATGAAAAATCAGAACTCTAGTGACGTTTATCTGGTTGTAGTAGTTCAGTAACTTAACTTTATTTATATTGAGATCCAAATCTGTGTTGAATCAGTTAAATAGATATACACGATTTAGGTCCGAGTGCTAAAGAAAGATCATTTAGTTGCTTTATCTTTTAAGGCTCTGTGTTGTTATATTTAATGCTGAAAATGTTGTTTCTTTTGTTATCTTCTCACTAAGGATTTGTGTTTTATTTAGGTCACGAACTGCAGTTGCACCTCTGGAAAGGATGAAGATATTACTTCAGGTTTGTTCTTTGTTGGTTGCTTTTGGTCTCGAAGATATAAATGGATGGAGACTTAGCATATTCATTTTCAATCTGTAGGTCCAGAATCCGCATAGTATAAAGTATAATGGGACAATTCAAGGGCTGAAGTATATTTGGAGAACCGAGGGCCTTCGTGGACTGTTTAAAGGAAATGGCACCAACTGTGCTCGTATTGTTCCAAATTCAGCTGTCAAATTTTTCAGCTATGAGCAAGCTTCAAAGTAAGACCTCTAAACATCTCTTTACTCTTTTTCTTGATAGAAATAAATGCACCATACTTGGTTATACTCAATTTGTATCATGTCTAATCTCTCTCTCTTTTGTGCTCGTAGGGGCATACTGTACCTGTATCGTCAGCAGACCGGGAACGGTAAATTGCTTTCAGCATAATATTTTTATAATTCCCAGATGAAGAATCTTTGCTCGGTAGTACTTATATAACTTGCGTTTAATATGAAATCTTTGGAGCTATCAGCTATTCCGTACTCGTATTATCACCAGCCTTTCTTATCGATGGTGCAATAATACTCTGTTTATAAGATTTTATGGTTATTGCGTTTATGTCATTTCTGCAGAAAATGCACAACTCACTCCTGTTTTACGGCTTGGAGCTGGTGCAACTGCTGGAATCATAGCCATGTCTGCAACATACCCGATGGATATGGTTCGTGGGAGGCTAACTGTACAGGTAACTTTTTGTACCCTAACAGCCTAACTTCGTAATTGCAAGAGCTTCATTGGTCAATGGTCATCTTTTGTAACTCTGCAAATACTGATATGTCCACAGACCGCAAATTCTCCTTATCATCATCTTTTGTAACTCTGCAAATACTGATATGTCCACAGACCGCAAATTCTCCTTATCAGTATAGAGGAATTGCCCATGCTTTATCAACAGTCCTGCGAGAGGAAGGTCCACGGGCCTTGTACCGTGGTTGGCTTCCATCAGTTATTGGAGTTGTAAGTCTCAAATTTCCACCCCCGAATCAAACAAAATACTACAAAATTTTACCTTCTCATAAGACCTTTATATCTGATAAAATACAGGTTCCATATGTGGGTTTGAACTTTGCGGTCTATGAGTCTCTAAAAGACTGGCTAGTTAAAGACAACCCCTTTGGTCTAGTAGAAAACAATGAACTGACCATTATAACAAGACTTACATGTGGTGCAATAGCTGGAACAGTTGGTCAAACAATTGCATATCCACTGGATGTGATTAGGAGGAGAATGCAAATGGTCGGGTGGAAAGATGCTTCGTCGGTTGTTACAGGGGAAGGGAGAAGCAAGGCTTCGCTTGAATACACTGGTATGATTGATGCATTTAGAAAAACAGTTCGACACGAAGGCTTTGGAGCATTGTACAAGGGTTTGGTCCCTAACTCAGTGAAGGTTTGTGTTTCATGACAAAACCCAACCCCAATGTCTTTTAATTGTTTCTTTGAAAATGAACATTTATATGTCTTAAATGTTTAGGTTGTACCATCAATTGCTATTGCATTTGTGACATATGAGATGGTGAAAGATGTTTTAGGAGTTGAGTTTAGGATATCAGACTGAGTGAGTCATCATGAGACAAAAAAAAGCAGCAACACTTCTATTTTTGTAGCCAGAGGAGACAGAAGAGAAGTTCAACAAAATTTAAGAGGGCTTTTTTATTTAATCTCCTTTCAACATCCCAGTGGTAAGGATTTTCATTTTTTTTTTTCTTTAATCTATAGATTTGAGTTTATGTGATTTTCTGCTAATAAATGAAATAAATGAGTGGGCAAACTACATTTGGTACTTTGTGTTTGTATCTTTTGGCATTCAATTATTACGTTATTGTTGTGAGTCTTGTGACTCTTGTTGTTTAGTTGAATAAGTACTTGCTTTTATGAATTTGTATAATGTAAATTTGACTTAAAGACAAAATCGGCCCGTTAGATATGGGCCCAAAATGAATCTGTTATATCCATATATCCCTTAAACGTTTTTTTTAATCGGCCCATTATTAATATTACTCTCAATAGACTGAAAAAAAAAAGCCACAAAAATTAAATTCCATAATTTTTCATTAACAAATAAAAAAAGGCTTTATATGGTAAATGGGCCTAAAACAGGCCTTAGACCCCACAAAAATGTAACCAATTCTATAAACACCACTCAGTTAGATTTCTTAAAGATAAGAGTACCAATAAGAAGTGTCCACGTGTCACTATATCAAATCTTCTTTAGTTAAAAACAAAGAGTGATAGAGATGAAGAAGAAGAATAAGAAGAAGAAGAAGAAGAAGGTCCAGTGTGCTTTAATGGCGATAACAGTAGCAGCTTCGTCCTCTGTGGCATTAATTGTCTCCACTCGCTGCTTCTCCGTCCCTTACCTTCCTCCTCGTTCTTTTGGCCGTTCCTCTTTAACTGTTCCTTTGAAATTTGTTTCAGGTTCCTCAATTTTTCTCCCCCAAATTTCTCTTCCTGGTTTCGAGTCTTGTGTGCATAGTCACAAATTAACTGTAATTAGCCCCAAAAATCGAATTCTTAGAGTTATATCCTTCGCTTACTGGTTAAAATTTACAAATTTAGGTCTTCGTAGATCCGGTTTTGATTGTTTAAAGCTACCTAAACCTTACTATTGATTTTGGTAACCCTAAATTTTCTAGGTTTATGATTTGATTAAAATTGCATGAAATGGTTGGATTCTTGTGTGCATGCATAGTCACAAATTGACTGAAATTAGCCCCAAAAAAGGGTTAAAAATTACAAATTTAGGTATTTCATATATCCCATTTTGATTGCTTAAAGCGTACTATTGATTTTGGTAACCTTAAAATTTATGGGGTTTATGATTTTGATTAAAATTGCAGGAAATGATTTGATTCATGTGTGCATAGTCACAAATTGACTGAAACTAGCAAGTAATTTTGAAGTTTTAGTGTTGCGTCGTTAGGTTAATGGTTAAAATTTACAAATTTAGGTCATCATAGATCCGGATTTGATTGTTTAAAGCTACTTAAAGCTTATTTTGATTTTGGTAACCTTAAATTTTGTGGGGTTTTGATTAAAAAATTGCAGGAAATGGTTTGAAGAAGTGTGAATTGTTGAAGACGAAAGCTTCATCAGAAGAAACCTCAACGTCCATTGACACAAGTGAACTCATCACAGACTTGAAGGAAAAGGTAATAATAAAAGCCAATTTTAATGAAGAAAACATCAGATTTCTTGTGAGTTTATTATTGATTGTTGGTGCAGTGGGATGGTCTTGAGAACAAATCAACAGTACTTTTATATGGAGGAGGAGCCATTATTGCTGTTTGGTTATCTTCAATTGTTGTTGGTGCAATAAACTCTGTCCCTCTGCTTCCTAAAGTAATGGAACTTGTTGGTCTTGGATACACTGGATGGTTTGTCTATAGATACCTTCTCTTCAAGGTATAATACATTTGAAAATTTTCTTATAATCTACAAAAAGCATCAAATGATCTGACATGAAGGGATTTTCTTTGTTCAGTCAAGCAGAAAGGAATTGGCTGAGGATATAGATTCCTTGAAGAAGAAGATCGCAGGAAGCGAGTAGATTCATTTTGAGATAAGCCTCATGTTATTATTATTATACAATGTCTCTGTTTCAACAGTGCTGTGACCTTAATTAAGTCAAGTATGATTAAAACATGACATGGAAATTGTTGTTTTCATTGTTACTTAACATGAGTACTTTTGGTTTTTCAATTGAAAGAGGCCACAATTAGGTAATATGAAGTTTTGGAAACTTCGCTTCCATATCATGTATCCAATGATACTGCGTATCAATGTGATTCGAACGCGAATAAAATGTAAATTTCTTCCCAAACCAAATTGCGATTTGACTATCACAAAACAATACATACTTATCGACTGCTCTAAAATCAACTTGATTGATATCATCTATAGAGGATTGATGAAGATGCTTCAAGAGCTTCTACTTCAAGTCTCAACCATGAATCATATAAACAACCATGTATGCGGGTACTTGGAAATATAAGATTTATGTGTTCACCTAAGAGAAAGCCTCAAAGCCCCATAGATAAGCAGTTCCAAAATCAGTTATCTGATGTCTTTTTCTTCATATCATTCGTTTTATAAAATATAATGATATTAAAAGACACAAAATAAAATAATCTTATTCTATGAACTTGGGTTTTTCTCTCCATCTAAGGTGTCCACATAGGATGACACATAGGGGGTTTTTCTCTCCATCTAAGGTGTCCACATAGGATGACACATAGGATCTACATCAGCTCCACGTCAGATTTTAATCAGTTTCGTTCCTAAAAAATCCCAAAGGTCTCTTATTTTTCCGTCGATTTCCATCCAAAATCGCCTTTTTGATCGCACACCGTCTTCTCCTACATCTCGCTTTGATTTTCCCCCTCGACTTTCATCCAGAATCGCCTTTTCGATCGCGCATCGTCTTCTCTTATCAACCTCTTCTTCCGCCTATCAATCTTCCTTCCAGATCTTCGCTGTTCGTTCGCCCTCGACTTTTGCGTTTTTTTTGTTTTTTTTTATATTTTCTGTGTTTTTACCTTTGCAGGTGATGCGATTTGTTTTCCCCGTATTTTTCATCAGGTTTCTCAGGTATGAACCGTCGATTTGTTCCCCTCTCATTCTTCCTTCGACTTTTGCGTTTTTCTTTCTCAGAATTTTGGCTAATTAGCTTCTTCGATGTTTGCAGATTTGTTTTCCCTGGAATTTCCATCAGAAATCTCGGGTATGAGCCGTCGATTTGTTCCCCTCCCATTCTTCCTTCGACTTTTGCGCTTTTCTTTCTCAGGATTCTGACTAATTGGCTTCTTCGATTTTTGTAGATACTCCTTCTCAGCCTACAATCATCCTCTCATTCTTCCATCGAAATCGTCGCTAATCGTTTTTTACTCTTGCAGGTGATACCGTCGTTTTGTTTTTTCTGGGATTTTCCGTTCAGATTTCTCAGGTATTGACCGTCGATTTGTTCCCCGCTCATTCTTCCTTCGACTTTTGCGTTTTCTCTTTATCAGGTTTCTTGCCTAATTAGATTATTCGATTTTTTTGTAGATGCTCCTTCTTAACCTACAATCCTTGACGTCGAATTTTGCGTTTTTTCCTCATTCGACCACCGTCGACTTTTTCGTAATCTTTTTGAGCCATCGTCGAATTTTGTATTTTTCCTACTGAGTTGTTCGCCTAATTGTTTATTCAGTTTTTTGTAGGTGATCCTGTCTATTGTAGCTTTTGTATGATGTTATGCTACTGGGGTCTTCTATGTTATTGTTTGTATGCCTCCACAATTTGAAGCTCAGCGCGACTTCATTCCTATGACTTTTTGCGTTTTTCCTCATTCAATGGTTTTCGACTTTTGCATAATATTATTGAGATTTTAGGTTGGAATTATAAATGTTTTTCTTTGTGTGTAGCTGAACTTGCAAATACTGTCTTCGTTTACCGAAAGTGGGCAGTCTCTATTAGTTTCTTACTCGCTATAGCTTTTCTGTACTATTTCAGGGCTCGGGCAGGGCTCAATATTTACTTGGAAGCTTCGCAGATCCGAGAACGGACCATTGAAAGAATCACAGATGTTCTTGGATCATGAGATACTGTATCTTCTTTCTTTTCTTCAACTTTGCTTTACCGAGTCCTTGAGTCTTTGATGCATTCTCTGGCACTTATTATTAAAGGGTTGATGATTGTCTCTTGCATTAGACACTGCTCATGTTGTTATCATTTGTCTTTCATATAATTATGGAGTTCTGAGAGGCAGAGTAATTTCCGAACGCTCTCATCTTTCCCCCCAGAGAGGTAACTACTATGTCTGCGTTTGTGTTTTGTTTGGTGTGTATATGAGATTGCTTCCAGGGCTCTCTTTTTTAGCCCTGGACTGTTTTCTTTGATCTTTGCTTCTGAGATTGCTTCCAGGGCTCTCTTTTTTAGCCCTGGACTGTTTTCTTTGATCTTTGCTTCGTGATTACTCTGTATCGCTTAATTGTTTTCATCTGCAGTGTCTGCTTTATCGTCTTCTCCTTCTTTACTGTTATGTAAGTTTTCATTTGTAGTGTCTGCTTTGCGTTCTTTTTTTGATATTGAGATTTTCTCCTGATTGGATGCTTCGATATTTGTAGGTGATTGCTTTCCGATGTCTCTACTCATTCACGGATTTCATTAGCAACGTCGACTTTTGTATTTTCGTTATTGAGATTTTCCACTAATTATATGCTTCTATTTTTTGTTGGTGGTTGTTATGATTCATACACAGATTCGTTTGTGTTTTTTTTGGTGTGTATATGAGATTGCTTCCATGGCTCTCTTCTTTGGCCCTGGATTGTTTTCTTTGAACTTTGCTTTCATTTGCAGTGTCTGCTTTACCGTCTTCTTCTTCTTTACTGTTGTGTAAGTTTGGTGCTGTTTTTTTTTTTGTATATGAGATTGCTTCCAGGGCTCTCTTTTTTAGCCCTGGACTGTTTTCTTTGATCTTTGCTTCTGAGATTGCTTCCAGGGCTCTCTTTTTTAGCCCTGGACTGTTTTCTTTGATCTTTGCTTCGTGATTACTCTGTATCGCTTAATTGTTTTCATCTGCAGTGTCTGCTTTATCGTCTTCTCCTTCTTTACTGTTATGTAAGTTTTCATTTGTAGTGTCTGCTTTGCGTTCTTTTTTTGATATTGAGATTTTCTCCTGATTGGATGCTTCGATATTTGTAGGTGATTGCTTTCCGATGTCTCTACTCATTCACGGATTTCATTAGCAACGTCGACTTTTGTATTTTCGTTATTGAGATTTTCCACTAATTATATGCTTCTATTTTTTGTTGGTGGTTGTTATGATTCATACACAGATTCGTTTGTGTTTTTTTTGGTGTGTATATGAGATTGCTTCCATGGCTCTCTTCTTTGGCCCTGGATTGTTTTCTTTGAACTTTGCTTTCATTTGCAGTGTCTGCTTTACCGTCTTCTTCTTCTTTACTGTTGTGTAAGTTTGGTGCTGTTTTTTTTTTCCTCAGTTTTTTTAGAAACTTTTTACTTTCGTCAGGTTTTGTTCATCCGTTTGATTGATCCCATATATTTTGCAAGTTTGAAGCTGAAAATTGCTCATAGTTTCTAGATAATTTCACCTTATCAGTTTTGGTATGCATCTTTTCAGTCTTCTTGCATCGATTCTTTTCTAATTGTCTCTATCTCATCGATGTTTTGGTATGCATCTTTTCAGTCTTCTTGCATCGATTCTTTTCTAATTGTCTCTATCTCATCGATTTGTTTTCTTTTGCAGGGTTGCTATTCGAGGCATTGTTTGTGCAATCATATGTGATATGTTTTGTAGGTTTTATGTTGATTTACTCATAGTTTTTAGAGAATTCTCGCCTTAACCAGCTTTTGGTATGTTTCTTTCAGCTTTTCTCTCATCTATTTGGGGCAAATGTGGAGAGTGTCTTTGCAGGTCGTTCCTGGATAACTTTGAATGGGCTAATGGTTACACCGTCAGGCTTGGATTGATTTATGTGGAGTACACCTTCAGGTTTGGATCGGGTTATCTATATCTTCATCAATAGTGGTAGTTTCAGTTGGTGTGGATTCTATTTTTCAATTGCAGACACAAGTAGGGTATATCACTGTTGTTGGAGATGTCAAGTACTAGGGTATATTACTATATATTGCCTTCTAAGTTGCTAGAAGAGTTGCTATCTATTTGATTGTTCTTTTCTAAGGCAGTAATCCTATTATTCTTTGCAGGATATGTTGAAGTCTAGAACTGCTCTTCCTATATTTGAAGTGAAAAATGGCATGCTGCAGCGTCTTAAAGAAAATGGTGTCTTCGTCTGACATGATGGGTACTTTCAAGCTTTTCAGTTGTTCCAGTTATTTAATACCCAGATGAGTGAAAGTATTTTCCCAGATGTTCAAGCTTTGTTGGCTTTTTTTTTCAGCTAAAAGCCTTGGGCATAAATAATATCTTGGGTTTTGATTGGCCTGCACCTCCGTCACCAGAAGCAATGAACCGGACACCTGAAGTACTTTAGTCACTTCAAATCCTCGCTAATTATGCAAAGCCCATATCGCCAGTAGGATTCCAAGTTGCAGAACTTCCACTGGTGTGTTTTCTTCCTAACCTCAAGTTACTTATAAAGTTCATTTGCATTCTCTACTGCATATTATAATGGCATAGTTTGGTCTTTTCTTGCTAGGACCCAATGATATCAAAAATGATTCTAGCTTCAAGTGAGCTTTGTTTAGTTTGGTCTTTTCTTGCTAGGACCCAATGATATCAAAAATGATTCTAGCTTCAAGTGAGCTTTGTTGTTCGGATGTGATCATCACTATCACTGCAGTTCTCACGATCCCAGTAAAAAGCCCTTCCCCCTTTTCCTCTGCTAAAAGTTTCTTCCCTTATATATACTTAAGAACCATATTGCTTCAATCTTTTGCCTTCCATCTGGGAAATGGGATTTAAAACTAATGGATGCAGTCTTAATATTGTTTAATACAGTCCGTTTGGGTCATTGCCAGATTTGAATTGTAAAACTCAGGTTGACAGCCGTGGAGGTATATTGCTCTATATCTTTGTTTATTTTACACGTCCTTCGTCATGCATGTTGTTCTGTTGCACAAGCAGTTTTTTTGGAATTTGGGGAGAGGTTGTTCAGTGGAGTATTTGGAGAGTTGCAGTTGGGTAACAGCGAAGAGTTTTTCAAGGTGTCGAATACCCCATCTCATCACTTTCAAATGTCGTAGCAGTGTGAAGAGTGTTACCAAAATCTAATACCACGGGACGAGTGTGAGGAAGTGAGCTATCGCAAACAGAGTCAATGCCTGGTTTGAAATAGATGGGATTGGGTATTGGACATCTGATTGACAAACGCATATCTTATTCTATAAACTTGGATTCTTTTGGTGTGTAGATTTTTCTTCTTCAGCTTTTTCAACGACTGTGTGATTTCAGGTATTGGTTCCTGTTATCCTCTCTTTATATCTGTATCATTTCGGGCGTTGGTTTCTGTTGCCCTCGTGGATTCTCTATGTGCTTCATCTTATTTGTTTTATTTTCTTTGTTGGTTTGTTTTCTGTTGCTTTGCATGTACCGTGGGCGTTTGTTCTCCATTTTGTACAGCTTCTTCTGTTGATCTGCAGGTTCATTATGTTTTTCCTCTATGGCTGTCTGTTAGAAATACTACTCTGTGTCTGTTAGAAATAACCTCTTCTCTATTTGCTTCACCTAGATCAAAGTGATATGAGGGTGTTATAAGTTCTACATTCTTTTCCCTCCTCAGGCTCTTATCTAGATCTTGCTTCTCAGTGTCCGTGTTGTGACAAGAAAGGGTTGGTGTTCGTGTCGTAAAGACAGAGGTTCCAGACATTGTTAGTCGAGGCTTTGAGTAAATGGAAGAAGGACGAACCAGGTACAATCTCTAAATTCTTGACAGTTCAATCTCTGATTTGAGTAGATGAGTTATGACTGCTTATACATTTGGAATTTGAATTTTTGTTTTTTTCACATGACCATTGCTCCCACAGAGGTAGCAACTTTTATAGCGGATCAGGAGGATAAATGACAAGACACGCAAGACTTCTATAGTTTATTTTGAAAACTAGAAAGCCACATGTACTACGCTTTAACGAGCTCTTCGGCATTGTAGACAGATTACTCAAAATCATACATGTCTTAGATGATAAATTTGGCCACAAGACCCTTGGATGCATGGTTGTCTTGCAAGCCAAACAAAGTTGTGGGCTGATCAGTTATCAACTTTCCATTGAAATGTATCAGGGTCTGAACTAAAAATTTTGAATTTGTATTCTCCAGCAGATGAAGTCAGCCATCTGTTAGCGAGACTAAAACTCACATTGTATTACGAGGTGTTTTGTGTGATAATGGATTAAGTTTTAGTTGTCATAAATTGGTATATGATATAGACTTGTGGTATACGATTGGCCCTCGGAAAATTCACGGAGGTTCTGTACCGCAAAACCTTTTATTGAAGACCTTCTAACATGTGAAAGGCCTTTCCTTATGTATATTACAGTTTGCTGATGGAAGAAATAGATGTGGGGGAGGAGAAAGTGAGGCAAGTAGTTAGTGGCTTAGCAAAGTTCTGGAATCCCGATGATCTAGAGGTATAGTGATGTCTTAGTTTACAAATAAATAAAGGAAATTTAGTTTATTAATCCACAGGGTGATCCGGTTCTTGAAATTTAAAGTTACGTTTAAGCCATATCTGTCTACGGTTACAGAAGGACTCAATAAGGTATATTATCAAGCCCTTTGCTTACGCATAGTCAATTGATGATTAAGCTGAGGAATACCATATGAGTACGTGTGTATTGATATTTAGTGCCATTTCTGACTTCTGTTATACGCTTATGAATATTTTTGATCTTAACGCGGGTTGTCTTAAGATTATGGTGTTCTTTGTCTTCGATTTTTGATGTGTATGATGTTTGTTTGCATGTTTACTTCAAGATTTTGAACCAGTTCTGAACCAGGTTTGCTGGAAGATTTTTAACCAGTTCGTCTTGAGATTATGGTGTTCTTTGAGTAAGCTAGATAGCCTCACCAGTTCTTTTGCCGAGCTAGAGAAGCAATGGTTCGATGTTTCAATCCCTTAGTCATGGATCAACAAAGCTTTATA
>CM071717.1:30601392-30612058 GCA_036630335.1 Physaria fendleri
ATGTTTATGAGCTAAGAGATTTAAAGATAAAATGAATCGAATAAAAGAGAGGAAATGGAAGAAGAAGAAGGATGGGGTTTATCAAAAATTACCAGAATCGCAGAACTTCTTCGTCTCTATCGAAGTTCAAAGCTCAAAAAAAAAAAAAAAAAGGGCTTTGTTCTAACCGTGAAACCTCACCACTATCAGACAGTTCGGTTTCCATTTTCTAAACCGTTGATAATATAAATCTTTAGTGGGCCTGCTGTCACTGGGGCCACTCTTCATGTAAAACTCTGTTCAAAGCTCAAAAAAAAAAAAAAAAAGGGCTTTGTTCTAACCGTGAAACCTCACCACTATCAGACAGTTCGGTTTCCATTTTCTAAACCGTTGATAATATAAATCTTTAGTGGGCCTGCTGTCACTGGGGCCACTCTTCATGTAAAACTCTGAGTGCATTCCCTTTTCTTTGTCACGATTAAAAAAAAAAATTAAGAAAGAGACATGCCCAAATGTTTTCTTTTTTTTTTTTGTCCCCGAATATTTTATATTAATTAACAAATTTTACAATTCTTGTTTTTGGGTCCAGGCCCATACATTGAAACAAAAAAAATGGCCCAATGACCAGATCAACCCTAGACTGTGCCGTCGTTTGAAGAAGCAGCCGATTATAGCAAAACCTGAGTTTTGCTCCGCCGCGTTTTGGAACCAACATCGTAGGCTTCTAAGTTTTTACACGGAGGATTAACACTTGACCCATTTATACCATTGTTCCAGTCAAGCTAGCTAGCAATTCCCAACCAAAATATCATTGGAGCCATGGTTTATCAAGATCCACTGATTATTTGTACCTTTCCATTTTACCTCACATCTTCTCTTCATCTCCCGGGTCAAGCTCCAGAGGCTTGCTTGGTGCCCAAATGTTTTCATACACTACGCACAAAAGATAAATTAGATTCTCCGTTCTTTCGGAAAGAGAAAGCTATAGCCAGTAGAACATATGTCAATAATAAGAATCAAAGATTATCTTTTCTAATTAAGAACATGTAATCATTTCTTCCAAGTTCTTAAGTTGAGAAATGATTGTATAGATTATTACAAACATTTCATGGTCCGAGGCTAAGTCCTTTCCCACTCCACTTTTTTCTCAAATCTCTTTCATTTAAGCCACAGCTTCTTCAAATATTTTCATACAATGTACACAGAAGATACAGTATTTCAAATTTAGATTATCTCTGTTCTTCTCGAAAGAGAAAGATAGCCTGTAGAACATGGGTTCATTCCGAGTAATGTCACTAATAACATCTCTGATATTATCAGTTCCTGTAGCGAACATAATCATACGTTAGAAGCCAAGTCCAAGACTCCAAGTCAATGTACCACTCATATGTCTCAATTGATGATAGTTTCATCTCCTTATTTTATTATTATTTTTTTTTTCAATTGATGATAGTTTCATCTCCTTATTTTATTATCAATTGATGATAGTTTCATCTCCTTATTTTATTATTATTTTTTTTTTTTTTTGTCAAGAAGTTTCATCTCCTTAATATATTAGTTCAAAGACTATAAGAAGATGATGATCTATATTATTCACCTTTGGAACGAGGACATCAATGGCATCAAGTCTTTCTAAACATAACATCATTCAGTCTCATGTAAAAATCTTTGATTTACCTATGAGTTCTGAAACACAAAATCTATCAAGTATGAGTAGTTACAAACCAAGTTTGATAAGTAACCAGTTCTTGCAACTTTTTAAGTTGAGAATTGATTTTACAGATTATCACGAACCTTTCATGTTCCTGAGTCCGAGGCTAAGTCTAAGTTTGTTCCCCACTTCACTTTTTTCTCAAATCGGTTTCATTGCTTCAGTCTACGTTATACGCCCAAATGTAGTTGAGGCAACCAACTTTGGCGGGTCAATACATCCATTGTCGAAGTATTAAGCCATTAAGTTCTATGTCATAGTACCATTATCATGTCGTCCTACAGATATGGTTTATAAGAAACTGCAGCTATATATACTGTGATAAAGAAGAGACCACATGGTTCTTACCTGCAGATCTGCAAAAGCAATTTCAGGCTCAACCATCAAGAATTCAGCTAGATGCCTTGAAGTGTGAAGAGTTCTCTGCCCTTAATGTAGGGCCACAATGAGAACGTTTCTTCCAACTTCTCGGTTTGTTTGAACAAGTTTCTTACATTTTAGCAGCTCCTTCGCAATTTCTTGATGTGATGATAGAAGCGTGAATGTAACTGTAATTATGTTCTTATAAGTAGTGACCAAATTCTAAACCCAAATTTTTGAGCTCTTAAGTAAAAGAAAGATCTACAACCTAAAATAAGTAATTTGAAACACAAGACATAAACATTCATATATGGCATAACCAGAGTTTAGACTCCTATCCAAAAAGAACAACTAGACCGTAATATAGAAATATGAAGGCACCAACCTAACTGTTCGAAAACAAAAGAACCTAACTGTTCTTGGATACCAAAACAAATACAAAGCCCATAATATGACGACACTTGAATGACTTTCAAGTTCATGGTTCATGGATACCAAAACAAATACAAAGCCCATAATATGACGACACTTGAATGACTTTCAAGTTCATGTGGTGCGCAAGATTGAAGTAGATTTCAAGCAACGAGCGTGCTTGATGATAAAACTCAAGAAGTCCCTCTCTTCTTCTCTCTCAGTGTATCCTTCAAACTTTAAAGTTTTAAGACTCTTCAACAAACATTCAGGAACCGGACTTGGATTCCTGCTCCAGCTAACGAGTGAATTCTCCTCCCCATCACTTAGTTCCCTGAACTGAAAATCAAAAAAAGAAAAACATGACTTAAAATCACACCAATACACACAACACAATGCTTTACCGCAACATAGTCCACGAAGAACCGCTTACATAAGTGGCCTGCAGATCGAGAGTTTGCAAGTTAGGAGAATCTTTGAACAGCAGAAAAAGTAGCTGTGACCAATTTTGACTGCATATATATAGCTTCAAATTTTCAAGTTGGCTAAAGTCAATACCAAAGGATTCAAAGTCTATAAAAATCTGATTTTATGTATTAAGTGAAATAGTGAAAGACTAGAAACGAGTAGACAAATAGAAACATCTTACCGCATCGTCATCATAGAAAGACACACTTAATGAAAGACGTCTGACAGTTGTGATCGATGCGAAAAGCCTTTCATTATCTTCTAGTAAAGTGATATCTGCCTCTTCCAGCTCTGGCATAAAAAATCTGATTTTATGTATTAAGTGAAATAGTGAAAGACTAGAAACGAGTAGACAAATAGAAACATCTTACCGCATCGTCATCATAGAAAGACACACTTAATGAAAGACGTCTGACAGTTGTGATCGATGCGAAAAGCCTTTCATTATCTTCTAGTAAAGTGATATCTGCCTCTTCCAGCTCTGGCATATCAATCACATAGGAGAGACCTTCACTAAAATCATGAAGTTTAAAATACTTCAAAGAAGGAGTAACTATGACATTATCGTAATAACAAGAGTCTTCACTGTCTCCATCCATATCTAAAGATAAACGTCGCAAAGATGACATAATAATAACCATCCCTCTTATATTGTCTTTCCACTGTCGATTAATACTCAGATCTTCCAAACGAGGACAAGAGGATAAAAGCAGTCGAAGAGAATCTTCATTTGAGTATGTCACATGTCTAAGTTTCAATGTTTTCAAGGAAGGGAGACAAATCGTTCGAGGAATCTCCACAAGAATTGCCTGGCCTTCAAGTTTCAAAGTAACGAGCGAGTTGCAGGTGTATAAACTAGTGAAACTGCAATTTCAACCCAAGATTTGAAAGTCTCGGCATCAAGGGATTTATCAAGGAATGTAAGGTGTAAGCTTTCTATGAAAGGAGCTTTGTGTAATGGCAAATTCTTCCTGAAAAAATCTCTCACTGAGGCTTTATCCAAGATTTGAAAGTCTCGGCATCAAGGGATTTATCAAGGAATGTAAGGTGTAAGCTTTCTATGAAAGGAGCTTTGTGTAATGGCAAATTCTTCCTGAAAAAATCTCTCACTGAGGCTTTATCACAATCGAATTTGAGATTAGGCAACCACATCCAAAGAAACTCCCATTGTTTAGACAAAATGCTAGTGGATACAGCCTCTTTTGTTGGAAGAAACGATAATATCTTCAGCAGCAATTCATCGGGCAAATCACTGATTTTAGTCATATCTTTACAAACCCAAATACACACCGTTACAAAACAAGGTTGTGGTTTTCCTGACCCTGAAAAAAAAAAACACGCAAGGCAAAAGATTTATCAAAAAGCCAACCAAAGAAACTAGCAACAAATGAAAACAAAGCCACAACGGAGGAGAAAAGAACTAGAAATTTCAGGTGATTGCCTCGACTCGATTTTTGAGGCAAAAGAAATTAGAAAGCAATTTTGGGAACAGTACTACTGCATTATTCCCATCCCAACTCTGAATAGATCGAATGTTTATGAGCTAAGAGATTTAAAGATAAAATGAATCGAATAAAAGAGAGGAAATGGAAGAAGAAGGATGGGGTTTATCAAAAGTTACCTGAATCGCAGAACTTCTTCGTCTCTATCGAAGTCCAAAGAAAAAAAAGAAAAAAAGCGGGTTTGTTCTCACCGCGATCACATCACCACTATTAGACTGTTCGGTTTCCATTTTATAAACAGTTGATAATATAAATCTTTAGTGGGCCTGTCACTAGGCCCAGTCTTCATGTAAAACTCTCGGTGTATTTTTTTTATTTTTTAAAAATGTTTTCACGTTTTTATCTTCTTTCAAAATAAATCATTGTTTCATTACAATATTACTCATTTGATATTATATTTTCTGAACTTATTACAAGGATATTTAAATAATAAATTAAATAGAATAAATGATAGTGATTTCTATATATAGAACTAGAGCTTTTCCGTGCAGTTGTACGGAATAATATATATATTTTATCATTATAATTTATTTTTGATAATAGAAAAAATTTAATTAATTTTCTTTTATAAAATCAAATACCATAAATACAACATATTTTAAAAAAAGTTATTTATATTATTTAAGATATCTAAAAATTGATATACTATTTGTTAAAAGAATGTAAAAATTAAAATAAATTAAACAAATCTTTGTAAGAATTTAATTAAATAAAATCAACTTACCTAAATACCGTATTATATAAAATAAATTAAACAAATCTTTGTAAGAATTTAATTAAATAAAATCAACTTACCTAAATACCGTATTATATGTATTCAATAAAAAAACATCGATATTCTTGATATCGATTTTGAAATAAGAATATTTTTCTTCCATTCAATAAAAAAACATCGATATTCTTGATATCGATTTTGAAATAAGAATATTTTTCTTCCCCAATACTCAGTCCTCACATTAATCTGACAAATCATAATTTTAAATATCTCTTGCTCAATATTCAACTTAATTCCATAATTTTTGTTTGATAACATCATAACTTTAGATAAATCGGATAAAATGTGAAAAACAATGAAAATGAATCATGTAAAACATCCAAAAAAAAATCTATAAAATAATGAGAAAAATAAGTGAATGAAAAACATAATGTTAATATATATAAATCTATAAAATAATGAGAAAAATAAGTGAATGAAAAACATAATGTTAATATATATATATATACTAATTGTAACATTGAATCTTTCAATCAAATATCTCCACTATTTAATGTTATTTAATTTGATTATTTACTAATTGTAACATTGAATCTTTCAATCAAATATCTCCACTATTTAATGTTATTTAATTTGATTATTCTTTATTTAATGTTATTTAATTTGATTATTCTTTCAATAAATACATCCATACCACATTACCATTATCGATTGATATTTGATTTAATCAAATATTTGATTTTCCTTTTTCTATTTATACTCTGTATTAAATACAATGACAAATTACGTAATATTCTACTGAAATAATGATTTCTTTCGAAATAATACTTCACAAATACTATAAAAAGATTCTCTTTTATTATATTTCTATCTATAAACATTGTAATATAAACGTAATCATTGTAATAAATTGTATTTCTTTTATTTTCTTTTCATCTCTCTAAATGGAACATTCGATGGTTATGATATATATTCCATAAAAAAAAGATTTCAATAAATATATATTCTAATACGTTCTATGGAATATATATACATTTATTGTCTAATGATAATCATAAATGATACGTATAATTTTTTGTCATAATCATAACTGATACGTATCTTCTAAGCAATTTATTTTCTTACATTTTCTTTTTAGGTTAAAATCGTAAACCTAATTCACATCACTATATAAATACACCATACACCATTATAAAAAAAATTTGTTATCAGATTTCAAAACACATTCTCTACTTCAAAATATCTACTATTCTAAACTACACATGCAAAATCTACAGGTGTGACCATTGAGATGGTTTTGGCAGATGAAACGGTAAGTTTGCAAAAAAAAATTTATTATTCCAAATCTAATTTTAATTATATTATTTGTAACATAAATTGTTTTTGTTTTCACAAGGAACTAAAATTGAAACTGGTGTTAAGAAGGAAAATCTGTCACGGTTCCAAAATTAGTTGTTAAACGTGATTGGAAAATGATCAAGGTTTTACACTGACAAACTCTAAAGGTCAATACCGATCAACAAACCATTCATACAAAATCTATTTCAGTGCACAACAAATGTGATAAACACCACAAGTTACATATGAAAACATTTGTTTAGTCTTGGGGAATTTCAAAGATATAAATTCTTATATTAAACACCACAAGTCTAAAGTACCATTAAGAATATCAGTGAAATTCACCAAGTATAAACAGATGTTTTCAGATGTACTTTTGGTATTTGTCGCATTTGTTGTGTACTGAAATTGGATTTTGTATGGATGGTTTGTTGATCGGTATTGACCTGTAGAATTTGTCAGTGTAAAATTTTGGATCATTTTCGAATCACCTTTAGCAACTAATTTTTGGAACCGTGGCAGATGTTTCTTCTTAATACCAGTTTCAATTTTAGTTCCTTGTGAAAATAAAAACAATTTATGTTACAAATAATATAAACTTAGATTTGGAAAATAATATTTTTGTTTTGCAAACTATCTTTTCATCTGCCAAAACCATCTCGAATGTCACACCTGTAAATTTTGCATAGTGATTCCATGAATGCAAAATTTTTATTTTAATACACCATGAAGATTTAAAATGTTTTAAATCTCTTTATAGCGTGTAGTTTTGAATAGTATATTTTAATACACCATGAAGATTTAAAATGTTTTAAATCTCTTTATAGCGTGTAGTTTTGAATAGTAAACATTTTGAAGTAGAGAATGTGTTTTGAACGTGTAGTTTTGAATAGTAAACATTTTGAAGTAGAGAATGTGTTTTGAAATCTAATAACAAAAAAGAATTTATAACGATGTATTTATAAACTGACTGTCATTTATTCTATTTAATTTATTACTTAAATATCCTTCTAATCGGTTCAAAAATGTAATGGTATTCTAGTGAAACAATGATTGTTTTAAAAAATGGTATTTCACAAATACTATTAAAAAATATACTTAGTATTTACTGTTTTTTTAAATTTTAGTTTTTGTTTTTTTCCATATGTACTAATATTAACTAAAATTTTAAAATTAATTAAAATTAATAAACCAATATTCACTTTACAAATATTATCATACACTACACACAAAAGTATTTCAAAATTATATTCTCTGTTCTTTTTTTCAAATCTCTTTCATTAAGCCACAGCTTCTTCAAATGGAGTTAAGGCAACCAACTTTGGCCTGTCAATGCATATCCATTGTCCAAGTTTTTAGTTATCGTAACATTTCTCCAGTAACCACTTGCACTTGTATCTCACATACGCCTTCACACAGCTATATTGTGCTAAAGAAAAGACCAACAAAATATCACAGTAGTCTTAAGGCAGTGTTGTCCCTTGTTTTGTGCTGGAGCTTCGCGTGGTTTGCTCTTTATTGATGGAGTTGGTTTTGAGCTCGGCGTGTTGATTCAGTCTTCACCATTGTGGAGTTTTTCAATCAGGCGAAGCTCGAGATTGAGGCTGTTACTGGTTGTTTTATGCCTTGTTTTCCCCTGTCGTCTTCTCCTGCTATAGGTCTTTAGCTTAGCCTCAGCTCATCGTCGGTATGGTTTTGGAGTTTAGGAGGAGTTAGTAAAAGCATTTAATAAATTGGGGGAGTCCTTCATGGTTCAAGGACACACCATATCACTTTCACTTCATTACTTGACGTTTGCTTAATCGCATCAGTTGAACTAAATGACTTTACTTGACGTTTGCTTAATCGCATCAGTTGAACTAAATGACTGATTAGAAGTTAAATTGTAAATTAAAAATGTCGTATACCATAATGAAGTAATTACCAGATTTAATCTATCAAAATATCTGAGGCCTTACTAGTTCACAAATAAGATACATGAGTCATAAGACATAAACAGACAAATTGTAGTTGATATAACATAACCAGTTGTAGTTGATATAACATAACCAGAAGATAGAAGTTATGCTAATTGACCAAATGATATCAAGGTACCAACTTTTGTTCGAAAAAGAAGTTGTACATCCAAATAAAAACTTAAATGTTCTTCCATAACAAAGCAAACACAAAACCCATAATATGACGACACTTAAATGACTTTCAAGTTACTGTGGTGCGCAGGATTGAAGTAGATTCCAAGCAACGAGCATGTCTGAAGATATAACTCAAGAACTCCCTCTCTTCTTTCTCTCTGGTGGACCCTTTAAATTTGAATGTTTTCAGACTCTTCAACAAACATTTAGGAACCGAACTCTCATTATTGTTCCAGCTAATTGGTCTATACTCCCGGAAACCTCCATTGTACTTACATTCAAAAGATATTCAAAAGTTAAAATCATGAGTTAAAAATCACAGCAATACACCAATATTGTGGTTTACCGCAAAGTAGTCAACAAAGAAACAATTGCAATATAAAAACACTTACAATCACCAGATCAAGGTTTTGCAGGTTTGGTGAATCTTTAAGCAACTGGACAACCATCTTTGACCAATTTTTGCTCCATATATAAAACTTCAAATTTTCAAGCTGATTGAATACAATACCACCACCATACACAAACTGCAGATATGACAACACAATAACAAATAATCAAAATCAAAAAAATTCATGATTAAACTGAATGAATGAGAGATTGGAAACTTGTACACAGATAGAAAAATATTACCTCATCCCCACTCTTTAAATCTATGTATACTGAAAGGCGTTTGACAGTAGTGACTGATTTGAGAAGCTTTTCAATTTCCATTACAAAGATCTCTGCCTCTTCCAACTCTGGCATGTGCTCAATTGAATAGGAGATATGAGTTCTCAAATCCACAACTTTAAAACACTTCAAAGAAGGTGTCATTATCACAGATTCATCAGAAGAGCATTCTTCGTATATTCTTAAAGTTAAACGTTGCAGGGATGGGATTTTAATTACTAACGGTCTCACGTTGTCATGGTCCCATTCCTGGTCAATAAGAAGATCTTCCATTACAGGGCAACAACTGAGAAGTCGTTGAAGAGAGTCATTGTTTGAGTATGTCACACCATTGAGATGCAAAGTTTTCAAGGAAGGGAGGTAAACAGTTTGCGGAACATCCATAAGAATCACCTCGGCATCAAGTTTCAAAGTAACAAGCGTGTTGCAGGTATACAAACTGCTGGGCAAAACCAATGACCCTATTTGCCACGGATCATAGAACAAATAATAGCTCTTACATATTAGCTCATGCACACCGTGAGAAACTGCAATTTCAACCCATGATTCGACATTCTTTTTCCCAGCTTCAAGTGCTTCATTAAAATTGCTAAGGCGCAAGCTATTTATGATAGGAGCTCTTAGTAATGGTAGGTTCTTGTTAATAAAACTCGTCACTAAACCATTAGAGCAGTCAAAATCGAGATTAGGACACCACATCCAAAGAAACTTCCATTGTTTAGACAAAATGCTAGTGACATCCAAAGAAACTTCCATTGTTTAGACAAAATGCTAGTGGATACAGCTTCTTTTGTTGGAAGAAATGACAATATCTTTACCAACAAATCATCAGATAAATCACTGATTTTAGCCATTTCATTACTGGCAGAATTTGTGGTTTTTATATCCTGGAAAAAAAAAACCACACAAAACAATTGTCACAAACAAATTAGAAACAAGTTAAAACAAAATCAGAACAGAAGAGTAAAGGCTAAATAGATCAGAAACGACAAAAGAACTGAGAAAGAATTTTTCAAAACAGTACAAATGTATTATGTATTATAGTGTCAAAAGATTGAGTATTTGTAAGCTAAAATAAATGGTGACGATCTATAAGATGAATCGACAACGAGAGGAAAAGGAAAAAGAAGAAGGTTATTATCATAAGTTACCGGAATTGCAGAACTTCGTAGTCTCTATAGAAGTTCTCACCAGTCACCACCACTTATCAGACTGTTCGGCTTTCATTTTAGCAAATGGATTTATAAACATTGATGAGTGATGATACAAGTCTTTAATTGGCCTGCATGCAAGAGGGCGACTCTTCACTTAAACCTCTTTGTATTCCAATAAGTCCATGTTATAATCTCAAAAAAATTAACGTACATTCAATGTCTTC
>CM071717.1:30667911-30679806 GCA_036630335.1 Physaria fendleri
ACCCGCGAACCGCAACGGGCTGACCCGCGAGGCCCGCATTTATATGGACATAAAATAATATGTCCAAACCCGCGTCCATTAGGGCCTTAACGGGCCAAGCCCGCGGACCACGGACCTTATTGACATTACTACATAGAGTGAAAATCTCTCTTCTTGGTATCTTTGCTCTAGGATCACAATCTCCTTCAGATGTAGCAAGACTTTTCCTATTAGTAAATCTTGGATCTGCCATTTGAACAGTGTTGCAATGCTATGTCTCTTAAGCAGAACACTACGTAGACCTTTTCCACAGAAGATCGTATAATTTTTGACTATATCATCTAATGATTTTAATTTTAGCTAAAAAGACATTAAAAACTAAAAAAAAAAAAATCATTTTAACATATAAAACAATAGTGTATCAACAATATGAAAAAATTGATTTTTTAAAAAATATTTTTGATTTGACGAATTCACTGGAAATCTTCATCTAATTTTTGCCGTATTTCTTCATGCCCTCCAGAAAGGATCTAGACAAATATATTTTTTCTAAACTTTCTCTGTATAAATATATGTTTCATTATTTTAATTATTATAAAATTCAACAATATAATTCTCCAAATCTAGTAATTTATTCAACACTAAATTGCTATTTTAACTTGAGAATTTTCAGTAAAATGTATAGACAAGTTTATTTGCATATATACCTTAGTATCTTTTCTTAAGCCACTATAGATGTCACCAATATATGTTTGGACTTTCATTTGTCTTAGAACCAAGGTATACAAAATATATATATAATTTATATAACATATGGTATATTTATCTCTTTTAGTAGACTACATTTACTAAAGTTGCATATAGATGAACCAACCATTATGGGTTGGGATCTAATTATGAACAAATGTAATCACATTATGAAATGGATACTTTTATTCCGTACCTATTTATACAAAAGTACGTAATAAATACTCCCTCTGTTTCATAATGTAAGGGGTTTTATCATATTTTTTTTGTTTCATAATATAAAGGATTTTACTACTCTCAATAAAGATTTTACTATTCTCCATATATTTCAATTAAAAACTATTTTTCTTTAATTAAAGATTAGATGACTATTGGTTGTATTTCTTGTTTTTAATAAATAATTTTTTTAACTATAATTATCTTAATATGCCTGTAAAAACTTTAAACCCCTTACATTATGAAACAGAGGGAGTATAAAATATTGAATGAATGAATCGTTGTATTCATATAATATCATATCCTAATATTATTCGAATCATATCAAATAGTTTTTTTTTTTTGGGGTGTAAGAAGATGTTTTGACTTTAGCTTGATGATGTTTCAATTGTAAGGTTAATTAGGTAATGATCAAGTGTATAGTTATAGTGTGATATATGCTAATGATTGCCATGAATTGCATAGGACCAACTTAAATAATCCAAAGTCATTTTATAGTGTGATATATGCTAATGATTGCCATGAATTGCATAGGACCAACTTAAATAATCCAAAGTCATTTGTTAAGGACCATCACATGTCTAAATGTCTTGCTTTTTAATTGGGCTAATTGGGCTTTAATAGTCCATTTTGTAGTGAACGTTTAGCGTTCCCCCTTTAATATTAGCCCAAAGTAAAGAGAAAGAAAGAATACAAAACAATTGACTTAGCGTTCCCCCTTTAATATTAGCCCAAAGTAAAGAGAAAGAAAGAATACAAAACAATTGACTATATATCCCCAATTTTTACAATTTTTTTTTGATAATATCTATTAGCAATTCTCTAATCATATGTTTTTTCATAAGATACAAAATAAAAATAAATTAAACCGACAAAGAGAGATTGATCTAAATTTCTTAAGAATGAAGACGTGTGCATTAGGTAACTGTCTTTTCTAAATAATAAATACCAACTTTGGCGTTATACTAACTACTATATTATCATTATGCACATATATTAAGCAAACCATAACGACCACAAGAATGTATTATGAAATGGAAAATTAATCATAATAAAAAAAAACAATAATTGTGAAGATAAACACTTTTAATGATTAAAAAAAAATTGAATCCATTATTGAGTAAATTAGTATGTTCCACTTCCCCTCATTATTTTTTTTGAATGAAGGTCAAATTTTATTCAAATAAACTTTGTGATTACAATTTGGCTACTTTTAAATTCGCTTCTGTTTTCATTTTGTTTAACAATGAACAAACAACTATTACTTAATTAACTTCTCTCAACTCATTTCCACATAACCTTTTGCTTCTACCTTCCTTCTGTATTACTCATATTGTAGCCATACCACCATTGCTTCAATGAATGTTTTAATGAATGTTTTGGGGTTGCTCCTTTGAACTACACATTTCCAGCCCAATTGACTTCCTGTTGTCTTTGTCTTACTCCAAGTATGTTTTGTGGTGAATGCTTCTGTATAAGTATCCTCACTCTGTCTCCATAAGTGAATATCCTCTTTTCCACCTATCAATCTTCTTTTAATTTGACCCAGTTCCTCCTGAATCTCTCTGTAACGGTAATCCCTATGCCTTCTTTTCCTCACGTTCACACAAGCCTCCATAACAGTTTCATTTCGTGATATACCCAATTCTATAATACCTCGTTCTCCAAAGATATCATATATTGGCCCCTGAGCTCTCCACTTATCATGCCAGAAAAAGGTGTTTGAACCCGAAATCACTTCAATCTTATGGTATTGTCTTGCTATCTCTCTTAGTTTAATCATCTTCTTTATCATCCATGAACTTGTAGCTATGTGTTGACTGTACCAAAAGGATTCTCCCTGTAACATATAGTGCCTCATCTTGTCTGCCCATAGAGAGTCTTTACTTGCTAGTAGCCTCCATATTATCTTCAATAGATGGACTTTCCCTGAGTCTTTTAGTAATCTGAAACCCAAACCACCTTCTTCCTTTGGATAACATAGATTATTCCAAGCAATCTTCACTTTTCTTGTGTTCAGGGATGGGCCATCCCACAAAAAAGCCGCGCAGTAGCCTTGAATCTCCTTCAAGCAAGCTGATGGAAGCGGAAATATAGCCTGCCAAAAGTTAAAAACACTAACAATTACAGAAGAGATTAGCATAATTCTTCCTGCATAAGAGAGCATCCTCATGGTCCAAGACGATAATCTGGTTCTAATGCGTTCTACTAACGGTCCATATTCTTCTCGTAAGTAATGGCAAACCAAGGTATCGAACTGGTAACTTCCCTTCCGAGAAAGGAAAAGAAGTTCTTAATTCAACTTTGTATTCTTCACTAACACCTGCTACATATATAGTGCTCTTCTCCATGCTAGCTTGTAATCCCGAAAAATTCCTTCAAACCTCCGTAATACTTCAACTAATCCTTCTAAAGACTCTTTCTTAGCTTCAATAAACACTAACAAATCATCTGCAAAACACAAATGTGTTAGTTTTATTTCCTCACACTTTGGATGGTAACCTATCAATTTATCCTCTGCGGCTTCATCAAGTAGTTTTGATAGAGCATTCATGCAAATTACAAAGAGGAACGGAGACAAAGAACAGCCCTGTCTTAACCCTCTGGAGCTGTTAAAAAAACCGGTTAATTCACCATTTATCTGTATGGAGAAAGACGCCGTTTCTATACATTTCCCTATCCATTGTATAAACATGTGAGGTATCTTCATAACCTTTAACAACATCAGCAGAAAAGGCCATTGAACAGAGTCAAAGGCTTTTGCAATGTCAATTTTCATCATACACGGGGGAGAGATTGAGCTTTTGTGGAAGTCCCATATTACTTCTGAAGCAAGAAGAACATTCTCTATTAATAAACGCTGCTTTACAAAAGCAGTTTGATTTTTAGCAATCATTCTCGGCAAAATCTCATTCAACCTTCTAGCCAGGATCCTTGAGATCACTTTGTAAATTGTATTACAACATGATATTGGCCTGTAGTCCTTCATGCTAGTAGCATTCATCTTTTTTGGAATTAGAGCTAAGATTGTTGAATTAATACCTTTGGGGAGAAAACCTGTTTCAAAGAATGACTTCACTGCAACCACGAAATCATCACCAATTATACTCCACGCTGCTTTAAAGAATTTTGAAGTATAACTGTCTGGACCCGGGCTTTTATCGTTTGGCATCGCGAACAATGTTTCTTTTATCTCCAGACTACTTATATCCTTCACTAAGTTCTCTGTTTCCTCATGAGAACATCTGAACTTAACCAAATCAGCCAAAGTTTCTTCTTCACATCCAGTATAATTTCCTGGGACAGTGTTCATAAACTCTTTAAAATGTTCCACAGCTACCTCTTTAATCTCATTACTGTTCGTGACTGTCCTACCATATTTATCCTGGATTTCAGTTATGGAATTCATACCTTTCCTTGCTACCATAGCTTTGTGGAAAAAGCATTATTTTTATCACCATATTTTAGCCAATGTACCTTTGATCTCTGCTTTAGGAATTTCTCTTCAATTTATGAGATTTTGTCCCAACGATTTACCGCATCTTTCTCCTGTTGAATGGTTTCCTCAGTTGGATTTTGAAGACAGATAAGTTGTTTATTACATAGATCCTCATAAGCAGCTTTTGTTCTATTGGAGATATCATGAAGATGCTTCCTCCCCATTTCTCTTAACTTCGGCTTTAACTCTCTAAGGGCCTTTGAAAACCGATATGTAGCTGATGTTGAGACAAATAATCTATTGCTAGACCATCCCTCACTAACCAATGGAATGAACTCTGCAAACCCTGTTAGGACATTTGCGAACTTAAATGGATATCTCTTAGTTTCCTGGTTTGAATTTAATATCAACTTCCCTCGGAGATGATCGGAACAACCCCCAAATTCAAACATTGAATAAGCCTTTGTATAAGTGTCAATTCATTTATTGTTCACAAGAAATCTATCCAGTTTTTTACTAATGTATCCATCCACTTGCCTATCCATGTAAACAAAGGACCATGATACCTTAGATCTGTAAGCCCGGCATACCTCACCACATCCTGAAAATCCCGCATTCCCGAGTAACTTGAATTTGGTAGAGTATTAGAATATACCTCACCACATCCTGAAAATCCCGCATTCCCGAGTAACTTGAATTTGGTAGAGTATTAGAATGTTCTTCTATTGCTAGAACTTCATTGAAGTCACCACAAATAATCCATGGATGCTTTTTAATAATCGGAGAGTCACTATGATCCTTCAAATCTATCCACAAATCTTTCCTGTCTTCCTCTTGATTGAAAGCATATACAAAGGAGTATATTACCGGATTGTGTCCTTTGATTGTTACAGAACAGGTGATCAGTTGGCTGCTGTTGAACATTGGGATAACTTCCACATCCTCCTTTCACAAGACCCAAATTCTACCCAGTGGATGATGCTCATCATTCGTCATAAGTGACAAGTTAGCACAAACGTTTTGATAAATCTCTTCTCTTTTTTCCTCTCTGACCTTTGTTTCAAGAAAACACCCCAACACCGCCGTATTATACCTTAACCATTTCTTTACTACTTTTTGTTTTTCTGGCTTATTCAAGCCTCTTATGTTCCAAAAGAACATACTCATTGATTTCGTTTTGGTTTCCTACCTCGACCCTTCCCCCCTACAGCTGGCTGACTCTCTTATTTTTTCTTATTTTTTGCCTTTGGTCTACCTTTAAGAGATTTGTCAATCTGCTGTTCATAGTCTGATTCTTGCGTCTCAGATACCTCTTCCTCTTGTGACATATTCCCTTGATCCACCATCATCTCTATTTCTTCATTAGACTCAGCTAATATTTCATATCTTGATGGTGAAAGAGGCAACTTGAACTCTTCTTGTCTAACCGATATATCTTTCCCTTTGCTATTCTTTCCATGACTTCTTTTCATTCTTCTTCTATTTGTTTCTCTTTAACTAACATTCTGATAGGACTTCTTTTTATTTGCTTAATGTAACTCCCGGACCCCTCCAGTTGCTCATTTACATCCCTTTTTTGACTCTTTGGTGAAACTGTAACTTGCCTCAATCCCATTTTAACATTCCTTAACTCTTCAAGAGCATCCTCCACTGTTACAACTTTTTTACCTGAGCTCATTGGAAAAGAAACCCTTTCTTTAACTCCTTTATTACTCTCTGAGCTCATACTTATGTGTTCAACCTGTTTCTCAAATCCGCTTCCAGTTATTTCCTCCTGCACAACCTTACATGATTCAACATCAAATTTCCTACCCTTCAGCGAACCTGATGGAGAATCAGAGGTAAGTTGCACAGCCGAAGTAATACCTGAAATTGGATTAATATCCTCCATTTCCTCCCTCACTTCGATTTCCTGGTTCTTCTTTACAACCAACTCTGTTTCATTTTTCTCTTTAACATCATGACAAGAATTCGAATTATGATCCCAAGTAAAACATCTGTTGCATCTTTTCAGAACCCACGGATACAAGAACTCCACAGTAAAGTTTTCTCCCGAAGGTAATTTAAACTTATGAGATTTTGGTAAATTACCATTCAGATCCGCTTCTACCATTACTTTTGCTTCATCAAATTTTACACATTGAATGGTTTCAGGATGAAGCCTCTTTGGATGTCCCACCACCTTTGTAATATGCTTCAGCCCTTTCCAAGGATGAAGCCTCTTTGGATGTCCCACCACCTTTGTAATATGCTTCAGCCCTTTCCAGTGAAAGACTTCTTTTGGAACCTTCTTTACCGTCACCCAAATTGGCACAACCTATACTTCCATAGCTTCCAACTCCTCAATAGGTACCCATCTGGACAGTATCATCGGCAACCCTTCAATGTTCCACATTCCTCTATTAAGCACCCTTTCTCTTGTATCCTTATCTTGAATACGAAACTTTATTAAAGTGTCACTTACTGCATACACCTCAATTTTGATATTCCTATTACCCAAGGTCCATATCTTATTCACAGTGAAAAAAATTTGCTTCAGGTTTGGAGCTTTACTAGGGAACTTCCCAACAAGTAATTCTGTCTATAGAGGCTTTGATACAACATCATTAGGAAGAATCCCAATTCTTTCTCCATTTTCTTCTATAACTACTATATCAGATTCTCTTTGACCTTTCCCCACAATAGCATAGTAACTATGAGAACTTTTTTGATTTTGATTCGAAGTTTTCTCACCAAGACACACAGCTTCTTGATGTATCTGAGACTTAGAAGAGTCTAAGTCCATTTGCGCACCTTCATTCTCTGTATTAGTCATGATCCTAGAAGAGCTGGATCCTTTATTACAGAGAGTTGAATCAACAATAGTTGGCCAGGTTCCACCATCCATTGATTTTGATTCCAAATGATTCCAAACAAGCTGGAGCTTGAGCATTCAAACCCAGAATTGACATTAGTGTCAATTTATACACTAGAGCTCAAGGATTTGATCCAAGAGGGACGAGCGGAACTTATCCTCACTCTCACTACCTCTATCCTTGTTCCTACTCTAGCCTACCTGTGCGAAACAGAGATTCTACTGTGTTCAAGGGGTGGATCTACGAGGGACGAGCAGGTACGAAACCAATTCACTCTCACAACCTCCCCCTTGCTCCTAGGACGAGCAGGTACGAAACCAATTCACTCTCACAACCTCCCCCTTGCTCCTACAGCAGTAGAGAATCGCAGTAACCTTCCGATCTTATCAAAATCCCAACCAAACAACAACGATCTAACCACAGAAACACTCAATCCCAAGTTCGCAGCAACAGATTTAGAAATTTCGATCTGAACACAAGGAACAACGAAAAGAAACAGAGATACCTTGATCCGAGAAGCTAATCAAGACGCTAGCACCACGAATCAAACAACGATACGATGAGAAGAAGATCAAAACTAGAGATTTCCCAGAAATTTTGAGAATCGCCAAAAAATCTCCTTAGTCAACGGTCAACTCTTTTAATTATTCCCCGCAGAATATTCCTCTGGTTCTCAATTTAGGGGTTAAAAAGATCTGTAGAGAGAAGTGAGATGAGACTTGCTCTTCTTATTATACGTTTAAGAAGTTCTTAATCAAGATTAATCCTAGTTTACAAAATCTTAGTCATAGAATTTTCAAATGTTTTAATCATAGCCAATTTTAATAGAGAGTATAACAATGAAATGTGATGTTTAATTTATGGCTCAATTTGGTTTAGGTATTTTGGCTTAATAATCTCATTAATTAGCTGTTAAATAAATTTTAAAATGTCGTTAAAAATATTCTTAGCAGCACAATTAGTGGGCTCACACACACGGACAAATACTCTCTTCTATCTTCTCGGGTTCTTTGTTTTCAAGTCAGCAAAGACCAAAACCCAGAGCGATTCAAATTCTCCATTGCATTTTCTTTTCCGAGAAAGTCTCAACATTTTCATTAAAAAGAAACTCTTGATGTATGTATTGTGATGTTTTAGAGTTCTCTTCTTCTAGATCTGCTTTCTTCAGTTTCTTTCTCAGGTGAAGAGTTTTTAACCTGTTTTAGCTATTGGGTCTTTTGAATTCATTTTAAATGTATTGACTTTTGGGCTTAATCAAAGATCTTTAGGATCAGACATTGAAGAGCTAGGAGAATTATACGTTTAAGAAGTTCTTAATCAAGATTAATCCTAGTTTACAAAATCTTAGTCATAGAATTTTCAAATGTTTTAATCATAGCCAATTTTAATAGAGAGTATAACAATGAAATGTGATGTTTAATTTATGGCTCAATTTGGTTTAGGTATTTTGGCTTAATAATCTCATTAATTAGCTGTTAAATAAATTTTAAAATGTCGTTAAAAATATTCTTAGCAGCACAATTAGTGGGCTCACACACACGGACAAATACTCTCTTCTATCTTCTCGGGTTCTTTGTTTTCAAGTCAGCAAAGACCAAAACCCAGAGCGATTCAAATTCTCCATTGCATTTTCTTTTCCGAGAAAGTCTCAACATTTTCATTAAAAAGAAACTCTTGATGTATGTATTGTGATGTTTTAGAGTTCTCTTCTTCTAGATCTGCTTTCTTCAGTTTCTTTCTCAGGTGAAGAGTTTTTAACCTGTTTTAGCTATTGGGTCTTTTGAATTCATTTTAAATGTATTGACTTTTGGGCTTAATCAAAGATCTTTAGGATCAGACATTGAAGAGCTAGGAGAGACATTGAAGAGCTAGGAGATGGTCAAAAAAGCGAAATGGTTGAAGAATGTAAAGAAGGCTTTTACTGCAGATTCAAAGGTACAAACTTTTTAGATGCGTTCTTACATTTTTGCTGATAAAATTTCATATTTTGTTGCCTTATCAAATCCGTTTTTTTTTTTAATATACAGAAACTGAAACATGAATCGGTTGGGAATGAGATCTCTTATCCTGTCTTGATTGCAACATCTAGAAGTTCTAATCGTCAATTTGATGTTAGAGTTGATGAAGTCAACTATGAACAAAACAAGAATCTTCTGTGTCCTCCTTCAGATTATGTTACTACTATAGATGCAGCAAATGTTCTTGGGGATTCAACTCCATCTTCTCCTGAATCTATTCATCAAGATGTTGTTGATGATAGGTTTGTAGGGAAGTCAAAGGACCGTTTTTTTTTTTAATATACAGAAACTGAAACATGAATCGGTTGGGAATGAGATCTCTTATCCTGTCTTGATTGCAACATCTAGAAGTTCTAATCGTCAATTTGATGTTAGAGTTGATGAAGTCAACTATGAACAAAACAAGAATCTTCTGTGTCCTCCTTCAGATTATGTTACTACTATAGATGCAGCAAATGTTCTTGGGGATTCAACTCCATCTTCTCCTGAATCTATTCATCAAGATGTTGTTGATGATAGGTTTGTAGGGAAGTCAAAGGAAGAAGCAGCTTCTATCTTGATTCAGACTATGTTTAGAGGCTATTTGGTTTGTTTTTGGTTGACTTTGCTTATCTTTGAGGTTCAATTTGAGAGAAAGAGGCAAACTCAGAGCCCAGAGTGCTGCACCATCACGCGTCACCTTGACCAAGACCACAACAGAGGAAAGCAAAGTGTTACCTGAGAAAACATTAGCAAAGAAACGTATCTCCAAATCAGCTGTACCTGCTCCTAAACCCAGACGATCTTCAGCTCCACCAAAGATAGAAAATGGCCGTCCAAAGGCAGAGAAAACGCCCTGATCAGTGATCAAACAGAGGTTATATAATTCATCATTATAGATTTTTTGTCGCCATGGATAATGGTGTTCTGAGATTTTGTGTCAAGTTTACAGAATGTTGGTTACAAGAAAATGTTACAGTGATTCATTTGTGCATAGTTTTAAGTCTCTTTTCGTTTATGCAAGTCTTTTATATATCAAAGAATAAAACAAGAATGATACAAGTTACAAGTCTTTTATAAGAGCCAAGTATATAGCTGATCCGAAATTAAATCATAAACCATACCGAAATTATGATTTGATAACCGAATCCATAATAAAATACACCGGTTCTGTTTTTTTTATTCCGTATATAAAACCTAAAAACCTCTTAGAGAGGTAGAGAGTTCGATATATTTCGCGCATCTTACAGAAGCCTTAAACCCTAATCCTCAGATCGATTTGACAAAATCGAAAAATTGAAGCAGTTGTTTTGCTAATCATCAAGTCAGAATCGTGTTTCTTTTCAGTGCTTTCTCTTGCTAAATTTCTTTACGACAATGGTAAGTTTGCTTGCATCTAGAATTTACTCTATTGTGTTTTGGTTGATTGATTTTGGGTTTGATTAGGTTTTCTAAAAAGAATCCACCTTTTAAGAGCTTCTGCTTCCATTTTTGTTCTGAAATGCCTCTGATTTCATCTTATCTGGGTTCGTGGTTGGTTAAATAAGGTTTTTCTCTTGTCGTTCAACATCTAGGCTTCAGCGATGATTGTAGGAGCTGCTGTTGCTGCAGCTGCTTATGCAGGTAAATATGGAATACAGGCATGGCAAGCTTACAAGCTGAGACCAGTAAAACCTAGAATGCGAAAATTCTATGAAGGTGGTTTTCAAGCTACAATGACACGTAGAGAAGCTGCTCTAATTCTTGGTGTTAGGTACCTACATTTGTGTCTTTAGCCTCACAACAATGATACTAGTGAGCTTGGGGCTTCTGTTTTAAATAAGGTTTTTGTTCTACTAGTTTTGTTAAGACCCATACTGCTCCTTTTGTGTCTGAACAGGGAGAGTGTTGCGGCAGAGAAGGTGAAAGAAGCTCATAGGAAAGTGATGGTGGCTAATCATCCAGATGCAGGAGGAAGCCATTTTCTTGCGTCTAAGATCAATGAAGCTAAAGACATGATGCTTGGCAAAACCAAGAACTCTGGTTCTGCGTTTTGAAACACTTAGGTGGGATTGTTTGATCTCATCAACAAAGCCTTGTGGTTTTGAGTAATTGGTCTAGAGCATTCTCTTTATGACATAGTCAATTAAGTAGTTGTTCGTATCAAAATAGTCATGTGGTTTTGAGTTAACATACTCTCAATGGAAGTGTTTGTTCTACTCTGATAAAAATCATTAATCATACAGTCCTAGACTTTGAATGCGAAGAGAGTCGTCTAAAAGGTTTTTTACACTCTTGACTAGTAACAAGAACAAAACTCAAATTCTAGAAAGATCAGCAATATTAGGGTTTCATGTGATATGTTCCCAGTACATTTGCTTAAGCGTCTCTGAGCAATGTACTCTGCCAACGTTTTCTTATTTTTCTTTCGAATGATCCTATACTCATATTCAAACACTCCTTCGTGCTTACAGTCATCTTGATCTTCTGTCTTTCTCCTTTTAGTATAAACTTGTTTACTCTTTTCCAATTCAGGATCAGAAACTTTCAGCTTACTTTCCTCTTCTGCAGGAGAAATCTTCGGTGCAGACTCTATGGACCCCTGAAGTGTCTCAAACTCGGGGAGGTCGGTATAGCCTTTCCACCGATAAAAAGCTAATAACCGTGCTCTCTGGCTTACAAG
>CM071717.1:30704043-30718778 GCA_036630335.1 Physaria fendleri
CATAGTTGTCGGATTGGCTTCGGAATGAGGCAGATATTTGTACGATTATGTTGGACATCAAATATATTACTTTTTCCTTCGTCAGAGAAAGATTTTGAGTGGAAAAGAAACTGACCGACACATCATTTTTTACCTAGTACCATTGTAAATATGTAGGTAACTTCTTGGTTTTTTGGTCATTTGATAATATTGATGATAAAAATAATTAGAAAGGAAAAAGAAGAAAAATAAGAGGGCTTACCAGGATTTGACCGCGTTGAAGAGGGCATGGGAGAGGAGCACTCCCAATTTGTGTTGTTTTCAAAATGGCATCAAATCTTTTTATCATTAATATACTTATTAAGTATTTCTCATGTGGTCTACTCTTGACAAAAATAATTAAAACTGGTAGATAAGATTATATCACTAAGCCTATCTTAAATTTTAAATTAAAAAAATTATAAAAAGGAGATAATTGATGTTTATCCACTTTACTTACTTTTAGATAAGACATAACAAGTGATTGGTCCACTTGTCTTTCATGAACTGACAGTTACTTAGTTTTGAATTTTTTTTTCCTTATTTATTTATTTTATTTTATTTTTTTTAATTGTTTTTTTTTTTTCTTATTTATTGATGAAACACCCCCACAAAAATAAAACCCTTTTCTCTGTATTTCCTTTTCTAATATCACAAAACTAATCCTTCGTCGGAACCCTAAATTCTTCTAATTTCCCCTAATTTTTTAAATCTTCTTACTTGATTCTATCAAAATTTTCCAGGTATTTCTTCGAATTGATCCATTTTTGTGTTATGTTTTATGATATGCACGTGGAAAGCCAGAAGATAAAATCTCTTTCTGTTGATTCTTCTTCTCTCCCAAGAGGCATTTTTGTTATTATTATATAAAGTCATTTGTTTACACATATGATTCTTCTTCTCTCCCAAGAGGCATTTTTGTTATTATTATATAAAGTCATTTGTTTACACATAAACAATTATATAATAAGATGTGCATATACATATGAATGTATGTAGATGTGCAATTATATAATCATTATTATTTTGTTGCTTTATACAATCTATCATTAACCTGTTTCACTTCAAATCATTCTCCTCAAAACCTTCTCTCTTGCTCCTCTGTAATAATCCTCTCTTCCCTCAATTTTTCTTTTTTAACTTTTATTGCAATTTTACTTTGATTTTTTGATTGGATAGTTTCATGTTTATGTCTCTTTGCTTGATTAGGTTTGGTTTAAAACTTGTGGGTTTTGGTTTTCTTGAATCTGTGATCTATTGACTTTTTGCTGTCCTAATCTTTTGCTTGTCTGAAAAGAAAATTCTAAAGTTTGACTTTATTCGGAGATCCTGAACACTTTAAGCATCCCCATAGCTCTTTTGTGTTATCGAAATTTGTTTTTGTTAACCCAAGCTTTTTTAGGCCGGTGGCACTATTGCCTGTGATCATTGTCACAAGTTAGGAGGTAATGAGTTCGATGTGCGCTTGGGAAGGAAACCATATTACTTATTACGAACTCGGCCCGTATTAGTCTGGTTGGCAAAACCTTTCAAAATACTGGTTAATCCAAAAAAGAAATTTGTATTTTACAGAAAAATATCCTATTATTTCTAGAAGTATGTAAGATAGTTGTAGATTGTGGTTTTATATATGTTTTTGTATTTTACAGAAAAATATCCTATTATTTCTAGAAGTATGTAAGATAGTTGTAGATTGTGGTTTTATATATGTTAGGACCGGTTCTAAAATTGCGATTTTGTGTGTGTGTGTTTTTTTTTCCAGGTAAATGTGTTTCCGAGACATATATGTTCAATAAATGACACAGTTTCAGCAGAAGAAGCAGCATCAGAATACGAATTCGCGATCAGACAAATGGTGAGAACAAGAACCGTTACTGCATCTGAAAACTCTGACTGCCCTAAATTCGATCTAATCCTTCTTGCTATGGGCTCTGATGGGCAAGTAGCCTCACTATTCCCAAACCATCCATCACTTATGGTTAAGGAAGATTGGGTCACATTCTTAACTGACTCACCAAAACCACCACCAGAGAGAATCATGGTTAAGGAAGATTGGGTCACATTCTTAACTGACTCACCAAAACCACCACCAGAGAGAATCACATTCACTTTGCCTGTTATTAACTCAGCTAACAACGTTGTTGTAATAGCAACAGGTGAATCTAAAGCTAATGCTGTTCACTTAGCTATTGATGATCTGTCTTTATCAGACAGGTCTTTGTCTGTACCTGCAAGGTTGGTTGACCCAAGCAATGGGAATCTGGTTTGGTTTATGGATAAACCAGCTGGGTCTAAACTTGACCGGTTTAAGTAGGATTTTAGCTTTTTCTTGTTTGATTCAAAAAGTAAAACTTTATTGAGAAGAGATGACAATCTTTTGGCTTTCTAATGGAATTGAGATTTAGGTGTGACTCAAATTTTATAAGATAATTTCAATAACATTGATTTGAGAGAAATTATATTATTAATCTTTGATTAATGTTTATTTACTGCTTGAAATGTTCCTCCTCCATTACTCCTCTGTTTTAAACCCAAGATTATAGAAACCTACATTTTATTTAGTGTTCTTTTGAGAAAAATAATTTTCTACATATTCAAAATTTGCAAATTAAATTATCTTTTTTTTTTTTTTTGTGGACAAAGCAAATTAACCCGTCATCTCATTTAAATGCAATTTAACATTTTAATCTTAAAATTAAACTGCAATATAATTTTTGATAGACTTGTTTTTGTATAAATTAAAATCTTTTGTTGTTTAATATCTATAACATATATAAATGCAAATAAAATAGAAAATAACCATATTATTATATTTTTTAATTATCAATTCATAAAAAATAAAATTAAAAGATTATATGTTTTGACATTAAAATGAAAAGAAATTACGTTTTTTCGAGGTGAAAGATTAATTTGCAAATTTTGAATATGCGGATATGTTTTTTGATCTGATCTGATTCATGGATAAACCAGCCGGGTATAAACTTCACCGGTACAAGTAGGATTTAGATTTTCTTATTTAATTCATAAAAAAAATCTTTATTTCATCAATGATTAGTTCTTGGCTTTATAATGGAGAGATTTAAGGTTAATACAAATCTTTGATTAATGTTTACAAGCTTGAACATCATCTTGTCCACATAGAAGCTCTCCATTTAGTTTATCAACTGCTTCAAATGTTCCTCCTCCATTACTCCTCTGTTTTAAACCCAAAAAAAATAATATAAAATTACATTTTATTACCCAAAATGATATTATTTTTAAACTAAACCTTACCTTATAAAAATTGACGGCGACAAAATTAGCCCAACGGTTACCAGCAGCTACATAACAAGTCTGAATCGTATCTAAAAGAGGTTCAGAGTTCTCTTCACAAGTCAAGATCTTAACCGCAACGGTCTTGAAATGGTTAACCAAAACCAAAGCTTTGGTTTTATCATTTAACACTGCAGATTCTCCTCTATTGCTACATTCACCTGGTTTGACTCCCTCATCTCCATCTAAACAATTAATATACCACATTAGGATTACTCGGTTATTCATCTCCATCTAAACAATTAATATACCACATTAGGATTACTCGGTTATCTCTAAACCAACCAAAGTTAGGTAACTCACATTGGTTTTCCACCATGTAATTCCATTGGTAAGCTATTCCTTCGGTTTCTTGCTTATATTTAACCGAAGTGAAAACGATTAACCGATGGTTCTGAGCGACCATGTCTTTAACCAAAGGCCAATCTTGACCACCTGAAGGCATATTCTGAACCGGAAACCAAAATTTCTTCAAACCGGAATCGGTAAATACTTTGGTTAACCCGTTTGGCGATGTGACATAATCTTCCAAAATTAATGTCACGATCTCTGATGGATTTGCTTCCAAGAATGTAAATATATCTTTGAACGTATCTATCGCCCGATTCTAAAATAAACCAAAACAAAACGTTCATATGAATAGTTTTGAACATCTAGAACCGATCAACTATTTTGGTCAGAAATTGGTCGGGATACCTTTTTCGGATTAAAATGATGGTTGGAAAACGCGAATTTTCGAATATGATCATATCAACAAATTGCATGTTATATTTATTGGGGTAGAGATTGAACTTACAAATTTGGTGAACTCAAAACATTCCTTGTCAAATGAATGACAATATGAATTATGAGTCGTCAAAAATGCATATTTATTAAACGGCATCGAATTGTTCTATAACCAAAAAAAAATGATATTAATCATATGAATATTAATCATTATTTTTTTAAATTAAAAAATTGTTTTTTTCACTAACCACAGTGGAGAATGGATTTGTGAAATTTGATCTAACGCATTTTGCAGCATCAATACCACATTTGAAATGAAACAACCAAGTCCAACAACACATTCTTCGTCCGATGAGCATTGATCTCCAAGCTGATTTGAGATAAAACCTTAAACATGTCACTACAAGAAAATGGTCTGATTTCCGATTAAAAAGAGTGTCGGAATTTGGTTGGAAATTTTTCGACGATTTTCCCGATTTTCCTACCAAATTCCAATCAAAATCGTGGTAGGAAACAAGAATTTTTCTAATATTTGATTCGATTTGATTTTCTCTAAAGAATTTTTGATGAAAATATAAACATGGGTTTCTTTAGATCTCAATTTAATCTGAATTTTGATAGAAAAAATAAAGAATTAAAATACTTTTGTGTATGGCTTACCTGAAGTGAGCCACAAGAGATTGCTTTGAGATGAAAGATGAGCAAAATTGTGACTGCAATGGAGAATTTGAAACTGGCCATTGTCACTAACTTCTTGCTTTGCCAAGAGATATAACTTTGAAAAAGTAAACGATTCAATTTAACTATTTTCAATTTTCAAGTATTTGTTAAAAAAAATAATGATTTTCTTATGGTAAGTTTAATTTATTTTTCTTCTTTTGGTAAATCTCTTACATAGTAATGAATCTTTTATAATTATTAGAGAATAAAATCATACTGATCATGATTAGAATGAAATGAACCATATTTGACTAGTTTCTATAAAAAAAATCAAGTTCAAATGATTCAGATCTTGTGTCAATGAATTATATTATTAGGGAATTCATAAAATTTTAATTTCATAATCAATCTTGTTTAAGTACTGAACTAATTAATCACAATCATGTCTTATCTACCTACCACCCCAACCAAAAGATAGTGTTATCTTCTTTAATATTATCCGAGAATCAAAAAATTTAGGTATACGAATCAATCTCAAAATATATTTACAAATACGTCATTATGAATGGATTGATAAATCATAGATAGTAAAAAATATTAGTTTTTTTTTTTAAAAAAAAACTATAATTATAGATAGTTTTTATCAAATAATAATTGTAAGTAATCATAGATAATTCTATATAAATAATTATAGATAAACACTAACAAATTATCAATAATATTTATCAAAAAAACTGTAGATAAACATGAATCTACCATTCTATATAAATATATTCAAATCTAACATATTTTTATCTTAATTTTAAATTATTGAATATATATAAATATATTCAAATCTAACATATTTTTATCTTAATTTTAAATTATTGATTATTTTAATTAATTTAAAATCAATAAAATAATATTTGTAGTGACATGTTTTGTAATTGTTCCGATAATTAATTTATAATGGCAAATTTATAAATATTGTTTGTGAAAAATGATTTGGGTGATGATAGCTATTTTGCCACTAGAATAATATATAGGGAATATATATATATATATATATATATTTTAAACTCTTGAAAAAAAAATTATATTTTAAATAGTTATAAATTAGCTGAGTTTGACCAAATAAAGTTTTATCTTACTCACAACTCTTTTTGCTATATAAGCCACAATTTTTAATTGTATTCATAAAAAATACATATATTTTTACTAGTTACTAGAGTATAACCAGCGATATACCGCGGGTCAATTATTTTAATAAAATTTTAAAAGATTATATTTATTTATCTTAATATACTTTTATAATGTTTCGATATTTTATATCTATTAAATAAATTATTTAATGTTTTCTGATATTTGGTGACGGATTTAGAACACTGGCTATTGAAATAATTCTAAAAGTTGTACTTCAATTTTGATAGGTTAGTAGATATATCGGTAAACCATTCCTTGACAAAAATATATATATCAGTAAAAGATAGATTAATCTAGCAAATATAAATAGTAATGTCTGCATTTCAGGAAGAGCATACCTTTTTTAAATAGTAATGTCTGCATTTCAGGAAGAGCATACCTTTTTAATTTGTAATCATAACATACAAAAAACTCATGGACCAAAACGAGATTCCAAAGAACTTGAGAGACGACAATCTAAGCGAAGAAACAAAGAGTCTCATCTCTTCACTTCGTTCCGACATAGATACTCAAGGGAACAAGCTCTTCAACTACCAAGGATGTTGGTACTACTCTGCAACTCTCCAAGGTGTCCTAAATTTCCAAAGAAACTTCAAACCTCAAAACTCCGATATTATCATTTCTTCTTTCCCTAAATCAGGTGCTACTTGGCTCAAAGCACTTACAGTTTCTCTCCTCGAGAGATCTAAACAAACTTCTTCTGAAGATCATCCTTTGTTATCTCATAATCCTCATGCTCTAGTTCAATCTCTCGAGGCTAATCTCTATCTTCATACCCAATCACCTGACTTGTCATCATGTTCGAGGCTTTTCTCTACTCATATGCCTTTTCTTACGCTTCAAGAACCACTCAAAGTCAATGACACTCCTTGCAAGATTGTGTACTTATGTAGAAACATAAAGGACGCTTTAGTGTCTCGTTGGTTTTTCAGGTGTAGCTACTTAAAAAAAGAAGTAGAGAGACATGTTCTTGAAGCTATGTTTGAGTCGTTTTGTAGTGGAGTTAGCTGTTCTTGAAGCTATGTTTGAGTCGTTTTGTAGTGGAGTTAGCTTTTACGGTCCTTTTTGGGATCAAGTCTTGAGTTATTATCGAGGTAGCTTGGAAGATCCAGATCATGTTCTTTTCATCAGGTACGAGGAAATGAAAGAAGATCCTTGGGGACAACTCAAGAGGCTTGCAGAGTTTTTGAGTTGTCCTATAAGTGAGGAAGAAGAAGGTAATGGAGTTGTGGAAGAGATCTTGGAGTTGTGTTCTTTGAGTAGTTTAAGGAGTTTGGAGATTAATAAGACTGGGAAAACTTCTAATGGTGTGGATTATAAGTTCTTTTTTCGGAAAGGTCAAGTTGGGGACTATAAAAGTTATCTTACTCAACTTTTTTCGGAAAGGTCAAGTTGGGGACTATAAAAGTTATCTTACTCAAGAAATGGTGAACAAGATTGATAAGATTGTTGAAGAAAAACTAGAAGGAACAGGACTTAAGTTCTAAGTGATTGAGAGGTTTGATTAGTACTTGCTTTGATGTATTGTTGTATTAAAGTAAACTCCACAGTTCTGTTGTGATGTTCCTTTGATTATTATGTCCTTGTGATGTATGATTAATGGTAAAAACTTTCTTATACTTCGATATGTTAAAGGAGTAAATACTAATGAAGAGGTGTTTAGTTTCGATTAGGTTAATTTCTAAACAAGTCTCCATATATTAAGAAGAATTAAATAGTTGATAGATTTATGTAAGTATGAGACAAAAAATCAAGTGGTATATATAATAGTGGTTGTAACATGTGAAAAATTTCACTAACCAAGGTATTAACTAACATTTCATTTTTGTAGTAGGTGTAGATGACTACACTAATTGCATGATTAGCTATTGCTTTTTTTATAATAATCTAAAACTATAGCCTATAAAATATTGTTAAATAGTGATGTTTGCATCTTTCAAATTAACAAATACTAAAAAATGAGCATCATATGAAATTTTAGAGAACACACACAACCATCCACCAGTAATTGCATGATTAGCTATTGCTTTTTTTAAATAATAATCTAAAACTATAGCTTATAAAATATTTTTACTACTTTAAGATTAAAATTGAAATATATAATAGACCTTTTCGACAAAAAAAAAAAAATAATAGACCTAGAAATGGTTTTAAAAGAAAATACCTCTTGACAAAAAATAATACAATATGATAATAACATGAATATATAATATGAACCTATGAAATTCATTGCAGGTTTATAGGACCATACAATACTACATGGACATGGTAATACTATTACAGGAGGTCATATTCAATTCGATTAAATCAAATCGTGAAAACAAATTGTGGGAATCATATGGCACTATAGTGTTCACCTCTGAAATTCATGGTTCGAACTCAGTACTCCGCAATGTTAAAAGGATATTAAAGCTACTATAACAAATTAAAAGAAATGAAAAAAAATGGTGAAAATAAATTCAGTTAAACCAAAAACCATATCTTAGTTTTTTTTTGTTCACATGAAAACAAACTAAATACAAAACCAAACAAATCGATCTATAAACATACTGTTAAAATATGCAAAAGAGAAATTTAAATTCAAACCAAAAACCAAACTGAAAATCAAATATATATTTGATAAACAGAAAAACTCAAAACCCAGACATTATTAAGACAATATATTCAGTTAGACTGTCTCCCAAAATATCATATATGCCTCCATGGTCTTTCAGCAAGGCTAACACAATCACCATGTCTAAAACAATCAACAAGCAAACCAAAAACCAAACTGAAAATCAAATATATATTTGATAAACAGAAAAACTCAAAACCCAGACATTATTAAGACAATATATTCAGTTAGACTGTCTCCCAAAATATCATATATGCCTCCATGGTCTTTCAGCAAGGCTAACACAATCACCATGTCTAAAACAATCAACAAGATGATCTATTGTTAACCCTGCAGCTTGCATGAATGAATGTACAATCACTGGTCCAACAAATCTAAACCCTCTTTTGATCATATCTTTGCTTATTATTTCAGCCTTTGGAGATCTTAATGGTACATTTCTTGGATACTTGAACTTGTTGATGATTGGTTTATAATCCATAAACCCCCACATAAAGCTACTAAATGATCCAAATTCCTGTACCACCTGTCAAATATATACATTTAGTGATACTATAAAATAAAAGTGTAATAGAAGAAAAATGGTTGGAAAAATGGTTTTTATCGATTTAGACTCGATATTAATTTGTTTAACGGAAAAAATAGCGTTATATTGCCTTTGTTAATTTGGTAAAATAAAAAATCAAAGGTTTGCAACTAAAATAATATTTATATGAAAATACACAATTTTAAAAAGTGATTGAGTTTAGCAATTAAAATAATATTAATGTGAAAATACATAATTTTGCAAAAATAGTCACAAAAACCATTGTTATCAATTTAAAGTTTGCAACTAAAATAATATTTATATGAAAATACACAATTTTAAAAAGTGATTGAGTTTAGCAATTAAAATAATATTAATGTGAAAATACATAATTTTGCAAAAATAGTCACAAAAACCATTGTTATCAATTTAAACTCGATGTTGATTTTTCTAACGGAAAAGAAAATAGCACTGTATTGACTTTGTTAAATTGGTTTAAAAAAAGTTAAAATTCTCAATTAAAATAAATTTATATGAAATATATGATTTAAAAAATAATTAAGAAGTTTGGATTCTCCGTTATGTATTTGCATAAATTTAATATTTTTACGAAAATATTTTCTGAATAAAATAATATAAAATAAATTATAAGGCTATGTTGTAATTTTTGAAAAAGAAAAAAAAAATGAAACTTACCTTAGTTATGCATTTGGCATTTTCGACTATACATCTTACTCTACTCTCTTGTAACATTATTGCTTTGTTTGATGCAATCTCTATGATCTCTTTCTCTCCCATTTTAGCCACTAGATTTGGATCAAACTCACAAAACGCCTCTCTATTTTTAACAAATTATGAACTATTTTTAACAAATTATGAAAACATTTAAGTACACATATATAATGTAACAAAATATGAATCTTGGTAAGAGAATTTACCTAAAGAGTTCTTTGCGTTTTAGAATCTCTGTCCAATTATAGTCCATTAACATCCCCGACATTGCAAGAAACTCAAAAAGTAGGCTGTTTTAATCATAATTAATCATCATATGCAATTTAACTTTAAGTTAAGTATAGAAGTATATAGTTGTATTAGTATATGATCAAGATAATATTATTGAAGCTATAATCATACTTATCATCATAGACAGGAACTCCCCATTGTTGATCATGAAACGTTACATAGACTTCATCTACATAAAAAAATACAAAAGAATGTTATATGAACTATGCTTAAATTATAGTAATCATAATTACGGACAGGGGCGGATCCAGAAAAATAATTTGATGGGGGTAAAAAAAAATTTATGTAAAATGTTGGAATCATTTAATCAAATAATTAGAAAAATATGAAATATTTTAAAAAATTGTAAAGGAAATTATATAAATTTTTTTTTACTGGAGTCATATGACCCCACCTTGTATAACGTGGCTCCGCCATTGATTACGGGTGGCTCTAAGCGCAAAAAGAGCAAACACCCGCTTATAGTCTTTTTTATCGATATTTTTTATATAGATAAACGATCCATTATTTAAAAAATATAACTGGAATTATGACTTTATATAATCATAAATGGAATTTGATTTGGTTTAATCACATATATTTAGCTATAATATAAGTTTAGGACATCATATGATCTTACCACTTTTCTTGGTAATCCAGTTACACCTCTTTGGTTCATCACTAACAAAATCTTGACGTAGTACTTGCTGTTCCACTTGTTGTGGGATACTTTTTGGAACAAATGTTTCTCTTCTATGAGGAGAAGAGATTAAACCAAGTGCTAGACTTTTTGGAACAAATGTTTCTCTTCTATGAGGAGAAGAGATTAAACCAAGTGCTAGAGAGATTTTTTGTTCCAAAGTTGAATTTGAATCCGTGGAGACAGAATCTGTTGAGTTTTGAGAAAGTGATAGAGAAATAGAAGATAATGAGAATGAAGAAGAAGTACTTCTTTGAAGAGTGATTGGGTAAATCCTCTTTAAGTGTTTTGCAAAGAAATTAGAGTTTTGTTTAGTCTCTTTCTCTCTAATTACACTCTTAGTTTTCTCTACAATCTCTCTTCTTTTGGGACTTGATTTGTACATGTTTTGAATTTGGAGTAAGTCGAGAACAAAGAATAGCCACAAAGTAGTACTTATAGGAGAGCAATGCAGCATAAAATGAATGGAGGTTTTGAGTTAATGCATGTGGTTACTAGCATAGAAGTAATGATACCAAAGTTGGTGAAATGTGGATTTCATGTTTGTGAAATTTTACCATATTAAATATTCTTCATTTATGTAGAGATATAAGGAAATAGCAACAAATCATAAATATTGTTAGAATCCCACAAGTTTTAAAATGTTAAGTTTAATATATAAAAGAGACAATGTATTAATCGTTAATTGATTTTGAATTGGAATCTCATAATTCCTGACATGATATTAGAGTTTAAACCCAAAAAATGTTGAGACAACTTGATTTATTGTCGGTATTAAATTGAGATTTTATTCGAAATGTGCCGAAAAGAACTATCATCTCGAGTGGACATGTTACAATTCCACATCATAAGTTTAAAGGGACTATACCAATATATAAAGGTATTGATCCCATGACAAAAAAAAAAAAAAGGTATTGATCATTCCCCTCATAACTAATTGATGAAAAAAAAAAAAAAAAGGTATTGATCATTCCCCTCATAACTAATTGATTTCGATTTAAATATCTATTATCCTAACATGGTATCAGAGCGAAAAAAAAAACCCAAAAATATTTCTAACATGCTATGTTGATCCTAAAATGAGTTTCCGTTCAAGATAAACCGAAAAGATTATCATCTACTAAATCACTAATATATAAAGAATATAGGTTATTCTATTCATCGCCAATTAATTTTGAGATGAAAGTTTATAATTCTTAATATTATTTTTTTTTGTCAGGTATCATTTTGTTTTCTTTATGCTGGTTATTTAAAGTGAAAATGACATACTACAATTTTGCATTTATTTTTGAGTTTGTTTAAAGATGTAATGCATGTATCAAGAAAGGTGACATGATAACCAAATTGGTGAAGTGAATCCATCTTATTACCAATTATACTAGTCGCGTCTAGTTAGCACTACTCAACACACTAAGTTCTTTTAGTGGAAACTATGATTATTGATATGGTTACTGTAAATTAAATAATTGTAAATCAGATTAATTATTCTTAGCTTCTACTCTTTGCATATATGCATGTTGATTTTTTTACTATAAATGAACGTTTCATCTATTTCAGACAAAGAACTTTCATCTTTCTTTATGTTGTTGTGCATGTATATATATCATTCATATATTGTTTAAAATATTCCACATAAATTTAAATAATCTTGAAACTAGGACCATATTGATTATAGTAATTTAAGTACTTCTCTCTTTTTTCTTTTTAAATATATATAAGTTCTTTTGTCAAACTTATCACTAAATGTAGATATGAATTTTTTTTATAGGGAATTTATAAATTTTGGGATCCATTTAAATGTGTTGGATTATGGTCAAAAAAAGTTGCACATAAATTAAATAATATTGAAACTAGGACCATATTGATTATAGTAATTTAAGTACTTCCCTTTTCTTTTCTAATTGTTAGTATTATATATATATTTTTTTTGTCAATCTTATCACTAAATTTTTGGGAATGTATAAATTTTGGGATCCATTTAAATGTGTTGGAATATGGTAAAAAATTATTGCACATAAATAATAATATTAAAAAAAATTGCACATAGTAATTTAAGTACTTCCCTTTTCTTTTCTAATTATTATTATTATATATAATTTGTTTTGTCAATTTTATCATTATATATAGATATAATAACATTTTTAAAAGATTTTATACATTTTGACTCATTTAAATGTGTTCATCAGAATCTGTATATGTAAATTATGGTCCAAACCATATTAAATTATTAGATGTTTTTTGTAAACATATTCTTGATTTTAATATTTTTTTTTTAACACCGTTTATTATAGCTTAATGCTGATCTTCAGAAATTAATATTGTTATGTCAAATAATTCCTATAAAATTATTAAAAGAATCTTATTCATTCCATTAGAACTAGCATTAATCTCAAATTTTATCCCATAAATCTTTACAAATAGAGTTATTACTACACAGAAAATGTAATTACCGATGAAATAGTTCCAACGATAACCCTCCCATACAGATACATTTTTTTTGTTTTTCCAACATATTTCCGATTTCCGAAATTTTGATCAATTTACGTTGTTTTCCAAAATTTTTTTGACAAAATTCAAATGAATTTATATTTTTCGATAATATACAACCGACGAATAATCTGATAAAAAGAGTATTCGGAACGATTTTCATTATTGATTTTGAATTTTTTCACCTCATTTCATTTCAATGTTTAGTTTTTTTTTCTCTCACCAAATTATAGATCATAAATTTTATTAAAAACCAATCGGATTTTTTTTTTAATTAACCTTTTGCATTACAAGAAACACAAAAAGAAAATCAAGAATGTAAAGGAGGCAGTTCACGTCGTTGATGGCATTTACAAATTAGATTATCACATCTACAATCCGCACAATTCCAACATGCCATGTTTCCAATACAGTCTGATTTCTGTTTGCATTTGAAAGAGATTATCTCTGCCTCCACTTCATTATTTGAAACTGTCCAAAAAAACCAAAAAGGTTTAATTAAAAAAATAAAAATTTGAGCTTGAATTAAAAATAAAATAAAAAAAGAAGAACTAAATACAAGTTGCGGTGAAAACAAGAACGGCCAAGAACAAAGAGATGGTTAAACGAAGACGGTTCATGTTTTTTTTTGCTAAAGCTCTTAAAACCAATTTTGTTTTGTAGAATTTGAGGTATGAATTGATGGAAGATTACAATAATATGTATATATTTATATAGAATATTCCTTCCATTCTAGAAAATTTGACTTTTGTAAAATTTTGTCTTATTACACATAAATTGATTTTGAGTAATTAAATATTCCTTCCATTCTAGAAAATTTGACTTTTGTAAAATTTTGTCTTATTACACATAAATTGATTTTGAGTAATTAATTATTTTTGGAAAATATAATTACAACTTAAAACTAAGATTTAAAATTGTTTTTATTCATATTTGAGAAATTGATATGATAATAAATAATAATATTAATATAATAAAATTTAAGTATTAATTATATTTTTAAATTTAATATGTGTAAAAAAAGGTAGAAAATCAAAATATTCTAAATGTAAGTTTTATACTTATCTGATGGGATGGAATTGTACCTTTATCTTTGGAGTTTTATAATTAAATGATTTTTTATATAAAAATATGGTTATGACTTTCCATTAAAAAAAGTTTTATACTTATCTGATGGGATGGAATTGTACCTTTATCTTTGGAGTTTTATAATTAAATGATTTTTTATATAAAAATATGGTTATGACTTTCCATTAAAAACTAAGATTTAAATTGTTTTTATTCATATTTGAGAAATTAATATAATAGTAGATGATAATAATATTATATAAAATTTAAGTATTAATTATATTTTTAATTTTACTGGTGTAAAAAAGGTAGAAAATCAAATATTTAAATATAAGTTTTATATTTATCTTCTGGAACTGTATCTTTATCTTTTGGAGTTTTAGAATTAAATAAATTTTTTTTTTTTGATAAATATGGTTTTGACTTTCCATTACAAATAA
>CM071717.1:30741659-30753184 GCA_036630335.1 Physaria fendleri
AGGAATTTTGAAGAAGGAGCATGAGATTCTGAAAAAGGATCACGAATTTGTAGAGAAGAAGTTTCAGCATATGAGTGAACTGAATGAGATAACAAAGTTGCAACTCTCAAACCGAACTAAGAAACTCGAGGCTGAACAACTAAGCTTGCTCAAGGAGTTAGAGAAAGAAAGAAGTGAAAAGGAGGATTGTAAGAAAGCGATGGAGAGAAAAGAGGGTGAGATAGAGGCTTTGAGGGTTAAGAATCAGGAGCTCTTGATTGCTAAAGAGAAAGAAGAAGAGGAGCTGAAGAAGATGTTGAACAAGTTTGCTGAACTTGAAGAGAGATGTGCCTTGGCTGGATCTGAATGTGCATACTTGAAGTCTCTCTTTGATGCTGAGAATCATACCAGTTTAGCACAGAAGAGTAATAATGTCTTTCTATCATATATATAGTTGGTCAAAAATTGCTATGTGAATCTCTCATGAACAAAGTTTTTATCTCCTTTGTGTGCAGATGCTGTGATTCTTCTCAGTGATGACAGTGATGCTGAAAAGGAGAATCCTCCATTACTTGATGTGAAAACAGAGATTGTGGATAACACAAGCTCTCAAAATGGTGTTGATGTCAAACCATTTCAGCAATCTGAGTCCAAACCAAACTCATCAGAAGCAAATCAGCCAGTGTTATCATCATCTTCATCTTCATCTTCATCTTCATCAGATGATTGTGTGTTCGTTCAACTTCCTGCTAAAAGATCCAGGGATGATTTTAACAACTCTTGAACCTCTGCAGTGAGAGCATATAATTCGAAGAAGTTGAGCTAGTTTATGGTCTATCTTATTGAACCTACAGTTTATTATCACATTTTGAAAGATCTGAGAAACTCTTATCAGGTGGATATTTTGCTTGTCTGTTTTGGATATTGTCATATTTGTACTCGGCTTATTGCTTTGATGCTTAGCATTGTTAAGTATAATTAATGATAATTCTAGTGACGTATTATTCTAAAATATAATATCCAGTTTAATTAATGATGATTAAAATATAGATTCAAATTTAAGAGTATTATTAAAGTGATATAAGAACGGCTTTTGAGAATAAACAAATAGGCTCTTCTTCTTCTTCATACTCTACACTCACTTTCCCTACGGAGCAATTCATCGATTGTAAGGTCTCTCTACTGATCTCTCTCTCTTTGTCGATCGCAATCTTGTTGTTGCTTCCGTTCTGTGGTAGAATCTTAAGCTAGAATATTCGGGATGTAATCGTACAGTTTTAGACTTAGAATCGAAACCTGTTGCGGTGATTTAGTTAACGATTCAATCGCATCGAGTAGAAAACCTAATTCGAAATCTGTTAGTGTGTAATCCTTACGTTTTTTTACTTGGAATCCGAAGTTTATGAGCATCGTTTCGAACTACTGCAGTTTAGATTAAATGGAAGAAGTCACAGGGAATGGAGGATTTCGGAAACGTATGAAACCATCTGTATGTTCCTTCCGATCTTTTTGAATCTATCATTGATCTCGTGATGATGATGATGATTTATGGTGTATCTGATTTTTGATTTTGGTTTCCCTCTGAAATCTGATAGGATGAAGAGGGAAATGGTGATTCGAGAGAAGTGAATAGCCTTGATTATACCATTGAGAATGAAGAAATGATAGGATGAAGAGGGAAATGGTGATTCGAGAGAAGTGAATAGCCTTGATTATACCATTGAGAATGAAGAAACCGAGACTAAACTTGTTGCTTCTGATGAGATGGAACTTAATATTGCTCAAATTCTCGACAAGATCGAGAGCTTCACACAAGTTGTAAGAGTCTTCCATGATTGCTCAAACTGTAGAAACAATTTGATATGTTTGCCAATATGTTCATCAATTGAGCTTTTTATGGTAGGTTTCTAACTTGCTGGAAACAGGGAAGACAATGTTTAAGGAACTCAGTAATGATTTCGAAGAACGTTCTAACTTGCTGGAAACAGGGAAGACAATGTTTAAGGAACTCAGTAATGATTTCGAAGAACGCTTGATTCTAACTTGCTGGAAACAGGGAAGACAATGTTTAAGGAACTCAGTAATGATTTCGAAGAACGCTTGATAATGTGAGAGATTGGCTCTATAATGCTGACTGCATTTACCATGATTGAGATGTTTTATACACACATTATTGTTCACCATTCACGTATATGAAACAGGATACACAAGGAACATGTTGAAAAATGGCAGGACGAGATCAAGGAATTGCGTTTACTTGATGCATCAAACGAAATGGCAGGACGAGATCAAGGAATTGCGTTTACTTGATGCATCAAACGAGGAGACTACTTCCCTCTTACACAATGCTCGCTATCTGATTCAGAATCCTAGCATTGAGCAATGAGGTAAACAATCTAAAACCAATAATGAAATGTGCTATCAGCCATTAGTAAGAACATATTATTTTCTGTCCTATGGTATTAAGTCATATACATTACCTTAAAGCCAACATATGGTTGGTTGGAAAATTTCAAAAACTATATTGATGTCTTGAAATACATTACCTTAAAGCCAACATATGGTTGGTTGGAAAATTTCAAAAACTATATTGATGTCTTGAAAGAAACATAGAACTAGATTGTCATGAATCTTCTCGGGCTCTCAGCTAAATCCAGATTTGTTTCTGCTTCTTTATTAGAACTTAGGGTACTGAATATATATCTCTCTCTAGTTTGAACAAAAACCAGTTTTTCTTTGCAATTCTCAAATGTTTGTTCTAGGTTCTTGTTTCAACTCAACTTCCCTAAAAACTCTGATGCTTTATTCCAATTTTATACAACCTTTTCTTTAACCGTATTACTAGTTTATAGAGATGAATTGAAGTAGTAACAGAAGTTGAATAGGAGTAACATTAAATTCATGAAGGAGATAATAGATGGGTGGACCAAACTATATATAAAGTTATAAACTGTTCATTCAATTAAATTAAGTGGAAGAAAGAGTATGGGTAAATTTGTGAGAGTCAGGTTTTAGGTGTTACTATGTTAGCCAATTATAGGAGCTCTTAATACCGGTTTTGTGAGAGTCAGGTTTTAGGTGTTACTATGTTAGCCAATTATAGGAGCTCTTAATACCGGTGCAGTTGTGTAACAAAACGACAGAACACAATGTCGGGTCGTTACCAAACTCTCTGGCAGTCTGGCTCAATTAAAAATCATCTTAAAAACGCCAATGTTTGCCCTTAGCTTATATATATTCCTTGCCCCACTTACATTTCAGATAACGCCAAATTGATTTTCGGTTCTTGTTATCTCTTTTTGTTTCTTCGGTTTAATTGTTTGGTTTAACAATTTTCTGAATTTCATAAGTTTTATAACTTAATATAACGACAATGTTTGAAGTAACAGTAGGTGGAATGTCCATTATCTCAATTCAACAACCAAATTTGGAGATACCTATTAATACTATAAATTATCATAAGCATATCCTTGTGTATACACCTATACGGCTATAGACAGACTAGGATATGTTGGATGATTCACTGAATCATATGATTACTTAATATTATGAAATTCCAACGGCTAGTTCTGACTTATTTTATAGTATATGAAGAAAATATCTTCAAGTGTTTTATATTAAGAAAACAGAGAAGACGCCACATGGAGTAATTAGACATACATTTAAAACGCATTTAATTATTTTTGTCAAGCATTTGTTTTTAATATCAGAAACTATTAAGGAGACCATTTAAAACGCATTTAATTATTTTTGTCAAGCATTTGTTTTTAATATCAGAAACTATTAAGGAGACTGGTATAAAAAGCTGGCCACTGATAAGAACCTTTTGGGGGTTTATCCCAGAAAGTCAAATGATTCAATTCAGGCAGATGTGAAAAGATAAGATACTTAATCGTTTGGACAAATATACAGCATTGTATTAATCAAACATAAATATAATATAGATTTTTCTATACTTAAATGATTTTTACAAAATATCTTTCATACCAAAAAAGTAATCAGTGTTTATGAAACTTAGAAAATAAAACACATAAAGTGATTAGTTAAAGTGATTAGTACAAAATATCTTTCATACCAAAAAAGTAATCAGTGTTTATGAAACTTAGAAAATAAAACACATAAAGTGATTAGTTTATAGAAAAAAAGTAATTAAAATTGAGTAAAAGAGACGACGAAGGTGGTAATAATTAATTTAAAGCAAATGAAAAAGGAAAAAAAGAGAAGTAGTGTGGGGCCCACAAAAGCGGCCCAATAAGTGGCTTCACGCACAAATACACACACCGTCACAAATACTCAACACAGCTAAGCTTTGAATCCATCTGTCTTCTCTCTCTCTCTTTCTCACTTGCAATTATGATAATGTAAAAGAAGCTAAAGAAGATATCTTCGCTCCTCAGCAAAGATCCAAAAAAAAACCTTCTTAACCTTTTCGTCTTCTCCGATAACTTTACTCAGAAACCGCGTTCAGGTTTGGTGGATTCCTCCAGGTTCGTCTCTTCAAGGTTTTCGTCTATTAGATCTGGTGTCACTGTCTTTTCACTGGTATGATTCATTATGAGGTTGTTTTAGTATTAATTGTGGTGTTTACTTGACGAATTTAGCTCATAGATATTGAGATCTGTCTTAATTTAGTAGCTACTGATCTTGATATAGATTCAATTTCATCTGGAGTTAGTTAATTTGTTTTTGAACTTTTGTGAAGAATTAACAAAGAGATGGGGAAAAAAGCAAAGTGGTTTTCTAGCGTTAAGAAAGCATTCAGCCCAGATTCTTAACAAAGAGATGGGGAAAAAAGCAAAGTGGTTTTCTAGCGTTAAGAAAGCATTCAGCCCAGATTCAAAGGTTCTAACTTTTTATTATTATTATTGTTTTGACTTGATGTTATTATCTATATTTACATCTTGATGTTTTTTTTTTTCCAGAAGTCGAAACGAAAATTGCTTGAGGGCCAAGATGCTGTGATCTCTAATCCTCTGGAGGTAGATAATGTCAGAGAATCTTCTTCTCCTCCTCGTGAGTTGAGAGTAGCTGAAGTGGTTGTTGAAAGGAACAGAGATCTTTCACCTCCTTCGACTGTATCAGATGCTGTGAATGTTACAGCCACTGATATTCCTGTAGTTCCATCTTCATCTACTCCTGAGGTAGTTAGCCGTGTTCAACCTACTCGATTTGCTGGAAAGTCAAATGAAGAGGCCGCTGCTATCTTGATTCAGACTATATTTAGAGCCTATTTGGTATGTAAATAATCCCATTTTCGAACTAGCTTGATATCCTTGAGAAAATTTGATTCTTAGTAGTTCATTCGAGGTTCTACAAGACTCCTGATTATGTTTTTTTTTTTTTTTTTGAGTAGAACCTTATGTTGGGTAGTATATGAACTACAGGCAAGAAGAGCAATGCGGGCAATGAGGGGTTTGGTCAGACTTAAGTCATTGATGGAAGGATCTGTTGTTAAAAGGCAAGCTGCAAATACTCTAAAATGTATGCAGACTCTCTCTCGTGTTCAGTCACAGATCCGAGCTAGGAGAATCAGGATGTCAGAAGAGAATCAAGCTCGCCAGAAGCAACTCCTTCAGAAACATGCTAAAGAGTTAGCTGGCTTGAAGGTTTGTCTCTCACTTCCATCTGATTCAGTTTTCTTCATTTTACTCAAAGTCTTTTCCTTTGTTCTGTATGCTAAACGTTTCTTTTATAATGTTGGTGCTCTCAGAATGGGGATAACTGGAATGATAGCATTCAGTCAAAGGAAAAAGTTGAAGCGAGTTTGCTAAGCAAGTACGAGGCAACAATGAGAAGCTGGAATGATAGCATTCAGTCAAAGGAAAAAGTTGAAGCGAGTTTGCTAAGCAAGTACGAGGCAACAATGAGAAGGGAAAGGGCAATGGCTTATGCATACTCTCATCAGGTATTACTATAACCTAATGCTGAACCCCTGGAAAGATATAATTGAGAAATTGTACACATCCACCAAAGCTGAATCTGTGGTTCATTTGAATGTTGTAGTGATCATATATGTTCATCATGTTTGTAGCAAAACTGGAAGAACAATTCCAAATCTGGAAACCCAATGTTCATGGATCCAAGCAACCCGACATGGGGTTGGAGCTGGCTAGAGAGATGGATGGCTGGTCGGCCAGTAGAGAGTTCCGATAAAGAACAAAACAACAATAGCAACAACGACAATGCTGCCTCGGTCAAAGGCTCTATTAGCCGTAACAATGGCTCAACTCAACCAAAGACACCATCATCCGCTAGAGGAACCCCAAGGAAATCAAACAGTTTCTTTTCGCCTTCAACTCCCTCAAGGCGAATCCAATCCTCAAGAAAATCCAACAACAACAACGATGAGGACGCTAAAAGCACAATCTCGGTCCTGTCAGAGAGAAACCGCAGACACAGCATTGCTGGTTCATCAGTCAGAGATGACGAGAGCCTTACCGACTCGCCATCTCTCCCAAGCTATATGGTTCCAACTAAATCAGCTCGAGCCAGGCTCAAACCACAAAACCGACTCGCCATCTCTCCCAAGCTATATGGTTCCAACTAAATCAGCTCGAGCCAGGCTCAAACCACAAAGCCCAGTAGGTACCACACAGGAAAACGATGGGTTCACGGATAAGACATCAACTAAGAAACGGCCTTCGGCTTCACCAGCATTGCCTAAACCACGACGATTCTCAGCTCCGCCTAAGGTGGAGAGTGATGATGTTGCAGTGACCAACGGAGGAAGCAGCTGAGATATTTATTGTTTCGTCAAATTAATACAAAACTTATATGGATGTGTCCGAGATTGTTGTCTGTAATGTGTTACCTTTATTTGTGCAGTGTAAGCTTCAGTTATTTATTTTTGCTGTAATCAATTTTATTATTCAAACGGTAAGGTTTACCTTTTATAACTTTTGTTCTCTTGTTTGTTTAATGTGATTTATCAACACTGGAAAAGAATAAAATCCCCTTTGTATGTATTTAATTTAATTGAAAAAACTGAGGTTGTAATTTGTATGAATAACTTTGGGGTAACAAAGCCCAAAAACAAAAAATAATGATTTATTTGAAGTTGGAGTAATGGATTTAAAATTCATTAGCCTAATCACGTCGCATCATTCTGAACGTATTAAGGAAATAAAAAAAAAACAAAAAACTTCACCCAACGGTAACATATTTTTAACCGTTCTTAATTTAAAAATAAAAGTAATTACCTAACGGTAACTTTATTTATTTATTTTTTTGTAAAACCGGTAACTTATCTTTCTCAGTATTAAAACTACACTCTAGTCATTCATTATAGATATTAGAAATCGGATCCGCATTACGTGCGGATATTGTGCGGATTTATTTTAGTATATTAATGTTTAGAAATATATAAATTTGAGATTTTAATAGGTGATAACTTGTTTTGTAGAATTTTCAAGCATGTTTTTTTTATCTCATATCTTTTAAACTATATAAATTTGAGAAATATCTCCAAGAATGTGAAGTAAATTTGAGAAATATCTCTAAGTTCCCTTTGCACATGCATTCCATCTTAAAAGCTTCTGAATCTTCCTCCAATTCTTCCAAACAGATTCTACACACAGCTTTTTGTTCAGGAACATCTTCTACGCCATCATCATTTTCATCTGGACACATATCACTAAATATAAAAGGTGGGTTCATGAAACGGAGTAGGAACCAAACGGAAGAAACCTGACGGTCCATCTTTGTTGAGGAATGCAGGGGCAGAGCGTGAACGACGAATAGGTGATAAAGGCTTCCCTTTCTAGCATAAAGAACAGTAAAATCAAAGTAAATCAGAAGATAAACGCCTTGCTACAACAAATGGAAAATGAATCAATCCATCAACCGAAATATTCCAAGTTTTGTAAGACAAACAACTTACCATGGATGAACCCGGATCACCCTCAACCGAGTACCTCCCAGTCATGGAATCAGGGTTTGAGTGAGCTATAGGGGTGACAGGTAAAGACTCTGAATACTTGTCCCTACCATCTCTTAAACGCGACCCACCTTCCTCAATATCCACATTGATGTTACTGTTTATGAGATTCTTCTCATTTGGTCTGCTGAAAGGACTTACGAATCCAACACGTCCCTCAAGTCTGGGTGGTATGTCTACCACAACGTCTGGACTTCTCTGGTTCGGTGAGAGCTCTCCTTCCTGGAAAACCCAAAAGAAAAGAATATCAGTAAGGAATAACGAGTTTAACAGTTCCATTGACATTTTTTCAAGAATTTGTCACTGTGCTTTGATTCCTTGCGAAAACAATGCTAGGATATGGATATCTCGAACATTGCTAGGAAGCTTAGTCTTGATAACAACAAGCTTTTAATCTGAAAAGTTGCAGAGATTCGCCGTCTTTGTGATGCCGGCCAGTTCGATTAATCCATTATCGTCATCTGTAAAGCTGTGATATGTCCAGAAATTGCAGCGGCAAGATTGCAGATTATTTTTGATAGACAGGCTATAGAGAGGCATTAATGATTTTTTTTCTGTATTTAGAAATATTTGAATTTGAATGTATAAATAATGAATTTGAAACTTACCTGATTGAGTTTTGAGAAAATGATATAAGAACTAATAATGAATGTTGCTGGATACAGAACCAAAAAATATTTTAAAAAATATTTTTGTTTGGTGTTTGGTCTGGGTGTCTCGTGTGTTTATATAATCATATTTTAACATTCTTTTTTGTTGGCTTCTCAGTTTATATAATCATATTTTAACATTCTTTTTTGTTGGCTTCTCAAATTTAAAAGTGTTATATGTAGAGACGTAAACTTAACTAATCACTCTATTTTAAGATAAGCAGCTTAACTAGTTTCAAGGATTGAATTCTATCATTTTCCAAGGGTTGTTTGAAAAAAATCATTAGCATATGATCCATAATCATTATCCTTAAATCCTTAATTAATATCTTTACGTTTTGTATCAGTTCTTAAATCATTAAATCATTAGCATATGATCCATAATCATTATCCTTAAATCCTTAATTAATATCTTTACGTTTTGTATCAGTTCTTACATGCATTGCCTTTTTAAGATTCGTTTTTCTTAATATACTAGCAAGATTTGCAAGTCTGTAATAATTTCACATTGAATCAAAGCTCACTAGTTGTAATCAAAGCTACATTAGTTGTAAAATCAAAGCTCACTAGTTGTAATCAAAGCTCACTAGTTGTAATCAAAGCTCACTAGTTGTAAAATCAGGACATTAAAATTCACATTGAATCAAAGCTCACTAGGTAAAATCAGGACATTAAAATTCACATTGAATCAAAGCTCACTAGATAAACACCACACAGAACCATGAACAGGAACAAACTAAATCTGGAAAATCAAAGAAGTAATCTACCTACCTGACTAATAGAACCATGAACAGGAACAAACTAAATCTGGAAAATCAAAGAAGTAATCTACCTACCTGACTAATCTATTGCAGCCACAAATATTTTGAGCAATCCAGAAACCTCTGTTTGAAGCAGAGGGTGTTGGTTGACTCACATCACCGACCATATTGCTGAACCGACAGTATTTTTTTTTTTTGTAAGAACTATTTATCAAACCGACTTATTGCCCACGCAAAAACATAAGATAAATCAAAGAATCCAAAGCAGCAAGGTTGCCATTTATTTTTATGTTAAAATTCTTAACATCGAAGAACCCTAAACCCAATCTTCAATTCGATCGAGAAACTCGACAATCGAAGAATTTTTGGGATTTCTTAATCCGATTGAATTTCATCGAACACCTCCCTTCGTTTAACTCTACCTGAAAGTAATGGTAAGTTATTTTTGTTTCTGTTCTTGTTTCTGATTAATCTCTCTTTCTCTCGATAACTAGGGAGTATAATGAAGTTTTAGTCAGGAATGTTCGTTTTGATTATCATGTGCAATAAAGAACATTATTAGTATATTCATAACATATGCATGTTTTTCGCTTATGTTTTGTATCATGTGCAATAAAGAACATTATTAGTATATTCATAACATATGCATGTTTTTCGCTTATGTTTTGTTCTCAAAAGTATTAATTTTTTTCTAACAAATACATAATTTTTTCTTATAATATTCATAACATATGCATGTTTTTCGCTTATGTTTTGCTCTCAAAAGTATTAATTTTTTCCTAACAAATGCATAATTTTTTCTTATACTTTGCTTTGAAATTTTTAAATATTATTTTAAAATAGAATAAATTAAGTGGATCAAAAACATATTTTATTTAATTGAATAGTGTAATTTCTTTAATAGTTTTCTAAGTAAGCAAACCCAATGTAACTCAATCTTGTCTTTGTCATATACAAAAATGATCTAAATGAACAGAAACTATAGAGTTTTTTATGATCTAAACTTCTAAGTTTCTAAGCGACAGAAGAAAACTCACCATTAGAGCTAGAGTAATGTCGTGAATGATACAAAGAGAGGAGGCTCTCTAATCTAGAGAGGCCTATGATCTATAAATAGGAAAAGGATAGTAACAACTGATTCATCTCTTGAACTCTGCTTTGTTCTCTATAAAACACGTGACTTTAGTTTGAAATGTTAAAACCAGGTTTCATGACAAAAAAATAAAAAAAAAATAATAACAACTGATTTTAATTAAGTAAAATTTTAACGTTCTTTTTTGTTGGCTTCTCAAATTTGAAAGTGTTATACGTATAGACGTAAACATAATTAATAACTCTATTTTAATTGAAACGCAACTGGATGACATTAATTCTATTATTTTGCCAAGGGTTGTTTGAAAAAATCATTAGCATATGATCCATAATCAGTATGTGTAGAAGCTCTAGGTTATAGCATACAATAGGTGCAATGATCAAACAAAAAAAAATGACTTGCAATGATCATGTGATTAACGGTAGTAATGTACCGTGTGTCGTAAGATCCTTAAATTATTGGTTTTGAATGCTACTCACGTTAAGGACTATTTTAAGGCCCAACTCGGCAACAAGCCCTAAAAAAAGAGAATTAAACCAAAGGAAAAAAGTGAAGCCATGAATATCCTTAAATCCTTAATTAATATCTATAAGTTTTGTATCAGTTCTTATATGCATTGCCTTTTTAAGATTCGTGTTTTAAGAGGTTTATTTTAAGAGGTTTATTTAATACCTGTAAGTAATTAGAACATTGCAGCCACAAATATTTTGAGCAATCGAGAAACCTCTGTTTGAAGCAGAGGGTGTTGGTTGACTCACATCACCGACCAATATTGCTGAACCGACAGTATTTTTTTTTTGTAAGAACTATTTATCAAACCGACTTCTTGCCCCGCAAAAAAACAATAGATAAATTAAAGAATCCAAAGCAGCAGGGGTTGCCAATTTATTTTATTATAAAACTAGTTATTAGAAACCCGTATGATATACGGGTGCTAATAATTAAATAAATAATTAAAATTTATTTATTAGTAATTTATTAATGATCTGACTATAATTTTTAACTATTTTTCTTTTAGAAACATTTTTGGTTATATTTGTAATTTGATATTCAAAAAAGTGAAAATACATATTTTTAAATTTAATATAATAGATTTAAAAATATTT
>CM071717.1:30791884-30841400 GCA_036630335.1 Physaria fendleri
TTTAAATGATCCATTCAAATGATCCATTTGAATGGATATACCAAATGGAGAACCAAACATGGCCTTAGTATTAAAGTATATATATTCAAGCCAACGTGAAAAACATATCAAATTTAATAGTAGAGTTTAATTTGACGTTATTGACTTTGCTCTAACCTAAAACTTCGCCAACAAAAAAAAAGAAAACCCTTCAAAGGTGAAATCATTTTTGTAACATAACTAATAAACATACAAAACGTGTAATCATTTTTGTAACATAACTAATAAACATACAAAACGTGTAGAACTATTATTCAAATACCAGAGTTACGAACAAGTTATACGTAATTAACCAAAAAAAAAAAATGGTATTAGTAATTATGATTGGTGTAGGAAGAAAATGATTCCAAATATTGAATTACAAAAGCATATAAGAAAGTGGGAGACAACAGAAAATTCAGAAATAGAAATGACATTAACTTTGTTGACAAAAAAATAAATGACAATATAATTCATTGAATGTGATAATACACCTTTATCTAACAAATATTACGAAAATAAAGACCACATCAACTTTTAAAAAATGAAATTAATTTTTTTCTATGATTCTTGTGAAATGTAGAAACGAAAATGTACAAAAACACATCATTTCTAGAAGACTTTATAGCCCATTGTTTATAGGGCGAACTTTATAGTTACAACCTTCAAAAAAGTGACACTTGAAATATGACATCTGTTAAGGATTTTCAATCTTTGAAAAGATGTTTAATCAAGAATTTAGCTACATACTAGACTGACTAATCCGGTTTTTGTTGGTTGGTTAGATTTTTGGACTTTAGTCTTTCTAAAACAAACATATCAAATTAAAACATAACCAAAGCCATTACGCTAGTTAAATCTAAAAAAACACAAAACAGAACAAAAAAGACAAGAATCCAAAAAAGATATAGAAAATTTTTCCTCCAGACAGAAACTAAAACAATCCTAAACTCCTAAGAATCTAAGTTATTAATAGATTAACATAATCTATATTATCATTAATAGATTAACATATCTATTAATTACATACTTAATACATATAATCTCAATCTTGAAACCCAATCTTCTCCCAAATAGCATTCCTTAACCTCCTCAAATCTCTTCCTTTAGCAGTACCATCATGCACCGTGAACGACGATCCTCTCCGTCTCGCTAAATACTCATGCGGCGGAATAATCTTTCTCTTCCCATCGTTAACATCATCATCATCTTCTTCATCTTCTTCACTATCATCATCTGGTATCACATGACCTTTATACTCACTCTTCAAGATCTTTGACCAATCAGGTATATTAACCGGAAGTGAACCGGTTTTTATACCAACTACAGGTTTGGATTGTTTTCTCCGTAATCGTGAAATTGATATTGATCTCTCGGTTTCAGATCGATGATCGCCTAAATTATGAATATCAGATTCGTCAAATTCGAAGACATTATCATCTGAAATCTCTGGTTCTGGTTCTGGATAGATGTATTTAGGTTTGCCAAAAAAAAGCTTCCTTGATCCCATTAATGAAACAGAAGAAGAAGAAAGATTTGTGTTTTTAAGAAATCTGAATTTTAGCTTGTCTGAATATTATGATTGGGTTTTGTAAGATTTTGGTGTTTTATTGAGATGAGTTTTATAGAGAAATGTGGGTAAAGAGATAAGCTTATTGGGGTTTAACTTATTGTGAGTTACGTTACGACTTACTAACACAGTAAACGACAAATGTACTTGTGTAAGATTAAAAAATTATAAGGTGTGGGCAGTCTCACGTGCTTATCGTGATCTCTATAAAAAAAAACAGTAAAACTTTAGTAGTTGTTGTGATCAAAATGATGACGTTTATGGAATTTTTTTACGTTTACCTTAATTATTTAAAAATTTACTGAATATTGGATAATAGTTATCTTCATTTAATGTTTTTGGATATGGTTTTTGTTGATAATGTTTTTAAATTTGTTGGTATTCAATAATGGTTCTTAAAAATTTGGTGGTGGTATCAAGCTTGTGATTATCATTTAAATGTTAAACCATTAATATATCTTTAATGTATTGTTAATCATATCCAAACATGAGAAATTGAATGAATGTGTGACACGTGAATGTATCTATGATAAAAGCAAAATTATTGCATTAACCGAACCAAATCAAACCTAAACCAATTCGAACCGTCCCGTCTTCTCCAAAGCAAAAGGAAACCCTAATTAAATTTCTCCTTTTTCATTGTTACAAACTTTACTCTGATCAATTCGAATAAAGTCTTAACATTTGGGATTAAATTGTTCGTCGTATTGGTTTCAGATGCTCTGCGATCAATATCATTTGCTGATTTTTGCTTTTAGTTTCTGATTTGTATCTGTGGCTAATGGCTACATCTACATATCCACCTCCTCCTCCATATTACAGACTCTACAATGATTACTCAGAACACCCTAATTCTGCCCTTGAACCTCCGCATCCTATTGAAGGCACTTACGTTTGTTTCGGAGGGAACTATACAGTAAGATTCCTCCTTTTTGGTCATCTCTGTGAGTTAACATTTTAAACCAATTTTGTTTTGCTATAGACTGAAGATGTTCTTCCTAGCTTAGAAGAACAAGGCGTACCTCAATTTTATCCCAAAGTTTCAAATGTTGGTATGTCATTATCCAAAATGTAATTGCTTTTTGCTTAATCCCTAAATTGGAATCAAACTTATTACATGAGTACATATGCAAGTTATGTTCTTTGAAAGTGCCTCTTTGTTATGAATTAAGAAAGTTTTACATATTCTTGTGTAGATTACAAGAAAGAACTCAGGTCACTTAATAGAGAACTACAGTTACATATACTGGAACTTGCTGATATTCTTGTTGATAGACCTCATCAATATGCAAATAGAATTGGTGAAATATCTTCTGTCTTCAAGAATTTGCATCATCTTCTCAATTCCTTAAGACCTCACCAAGTAAAACAAATCTCATCTTCATTTGATTACCTGACATCATGTTTTTTTGTAGCTTCATTGTTTATTCTCTTATTTCCTAGGCCAGAGCTACTCTAATTCACATAATTGAACTTCAAATTCAACAGAGAAAACAAGCTGTGGAAGACATTAAAAGGTTTGTTTGTATATGCTCTAATTTCTGTCTTAATAGGTGCATCAATATGTCAGTCTAATGTCTTATTGATAGTTCTTATGGATCTGTTTGATGTTTTGGTTTTTGTGTAGGAGAAGAGAAGAAGCACAGAGACTTCTAGACGATGCTTTTGTCACTTTAGATGGTCACTAGAGTTTTGTGTAAACTAGCTACTGGTGGGATTGTCTACAGAGGAATATAACCAAAACTAAGTACGCAAATTATTGGTTTGTCCAAAGATAATGACACGTCGGATTATTACACTTCTTATTCAGTAAGACCGACACGTGGCGTTACTTCACGTGGACTAATAGTGACATGCCTTTCTTCACTCAAACTTGTCTTTTTGTCAACCATATATCAATACAAAGACAAAAACACACGATGTTTCTGAAAAATGATTAATTTGTTTTTGTGATACAGAATTAATTTATTTTCTTGCAAATTTTAGTAAGAAGACACGTGGGCCATTGATAGGTGAGATATCACTTGTCAACATAAGAAGGCCCACTGGACCTCATCTCATTTTGAAATTAAGGATATTTTCTTGCGTCTATATCTTGACACGTCACGAAGGTCTCCAATTTTTTCATCTTTCCATTGATGTGAAAAAACAAAATTAGATTTTTGTTCTTTGAGATTGTGTTCTAATTTAAAATTAAGACAAGACTATGACTAAGATTGTACAAAACCTTTCTTTGTTATGAAAGGAAAATAAAATGTGTATTTTAAGTTTAGTCTTTAAGTTGCATGATTCCTTCATGTCCAAGTTAGAAACCAAAACCGCCAAAACCACCACCACCGGGAAAACCACCTTCAAAATGGAAAGTATACTGTTGTCCACCACCACCGTGAAACGGGTTAAATCCTCCTCCACCACCACCTCCACCCATATCTTCAAGATCTTCTCCTCGGTCAAATCTTACCCTCTTATCATCATCTCCAAGAACCTGATCAATTCACACAATTCATAAACATAAAAATGACTAAGCACAGGGTTAGTTAATTGGATTGTGAATTTTGTTGAACCTCATAAGCTGCAGCGATTTCTCGGAACTTGTTCTCAGCTTCTTCTCTATTGTCTACGTTTTTATCAGGATGCCATTTTAAAGCAAGCTTCTTGTAAGCTTTTTTGATTTCAGACATTGAAGCTGTTTTTGAAACTCCAAGAATCTTATACCAGTCTTTTCTTTTGCTTAACTTCAGTGCTTTCTCTGCTCTACGAAGTGCTTCATGAATTTCCATGTCCTAATACAATTAGATGTGTCATTAGTTGAGCCAAGGATACAAGTTATATCTGAAGAGCATACAAAGTAATCTTTAACCAACCTGAGAGTTTTGAGCGGCTTGTTTCAAATCTTCAACAGCTCCTTCCCAATCTTCAAGCAACAGTTTAGCTTCTCCCCTCTGATGAATTAGTAATCAGAAATCTGTCTTTTCGATAAAAGTTATGTATAATACTTAATGATTTGAACCTGATGTAAAGCTTCATTTAGTTCTGCGTCGATGTTAAGTGCTTCATTACAGCTATTTAAGCCATCTTTACCACGGCCGAGCCTGACTGAGACCTTGCATAGCCCAAGATAGAGATGTACATTATGTGCTGTGTGTTCAGGGTCTAGAGCAATTGCTTCTTTATATTCCTCTGCTGAAACTCGCAACTTTCCTTTGTTTGCATTATCTTCTGCCTGCAATAGAGAACATGTTAGTAACACAAGAAACGGGCAGCTAAAACTCAGTGTTATGGGAAGACAGATAGGTTTGTAGGACTAACGCTTTTTGTTTTCTTTAGCAGCTTTTTCAATCCGAAGTATGCTTTCTTCAGTTCACTGTGTTCCGGATCAAGACGAAGCCCTTTCTGGTAATGCCTGAAACAGTGAGGTTGATCAAGTATATCGGTTTTGGATCCAAACTCTTTCTGAATAGAAATTGGGTTGAAACTAGACCAAACCTTTGGGCAATATCATGATCTGCTAAATAGTAATAGGCACGGCCACGCAGAAGCAAAGCCTCGAGGTTATTTTCATCTTCCTTTAGAATATAACCAGTCTCGGAAATTGTAGCAGAGTAGTCTTTAGCCTCCATAAGGAGCCTGATTTTGAGAATCTTTGCCTGAAGTGTGACACCGATAAAAACAATATGAACTCCATGATTAGAGAGGTACTAAAGTATACTGCAAATAGCCATCATAAAGAGAACCTTAGAACAAGCTGGGGAGAAGACAAGAACAACTTTATCAACAAATTCAAGAGCTTTTGCAATGTCCTTTGATTCATAAAGAGCTGAGGCGCTATCTAAAGCATTCTTAGCTTGATGAAGTTGAGAGAGCTCTCTCTCAGCATTTGAATCTCCTGATCTAAATTCTAGATATTTCTGGTAATTATTCTCAGATTCTTCGTATCTACAACACAGAACAAAAAGCATCAAATCAACTTATGCCTTAACACCTAACATTTTGAAATGGAAAAGAATCAAAACCAAGAGAATCTTAGCCATTTGTATACCTGCAAAAATGACGAAGCAGAGAGGCACGCCTAAAATAAGCTTCTGAAAGGGAAGGGTCTGCTTCTATGGCTGCATTCAAATCATCAAGAGCATCGCTATAACGCTTGATCTTGATACTTTGTGAAGCCCTCTCAAACAACTCAGCAGCATCTATAGATTGACTATCTGTACCAAAATAACCAGCATTGATAGCATAAGTACAGAAGTACAGATAGTACCAAAATCCATTCTTGCTTCAATCTCATAACCAAGTTTCCAAACAAGCTTAAAGAAAACAGAGTCCTAATCTCATTCCGATACCATTATAAAGAATCTTAATATCCCACAGAGCGCCAAGGATTAAAACAAGCCCAACACCAACAATGAGAAAATTCCCAAAATTATTCATTTGGCGCAAATTTCAGAACCCTAATACTCACAAATCAGCTAAACAACAAACATCAAAAAGAAGCGTAATGGGAAAATCAAAGAGAAAAATAATAGTACCCAAAGCGGAAACGAGAGGTTGAAGAAGAAGAAGTTGACAAGCAAATACAAAGTTGAGAAGAAGAAGTGTATACGCCATTCCTCTCCAAGCTAAGAAATCCATTCCTGACCAAACTCCAAACAGATCCATTCTAATTCGATCTCAATACATAAACGTATGTATACGCCCACAAATTTGGAGTATTCAGAACTAGATACACGAACGAAGAAGAAGAAAAATCTTTTGCTTTGAAGCGAATTCGTGTTTCTGAGTTATGATCTTCGATCGAATTCGAAGCTTTGATTTTGCAAATCCATGTTTTTAAGTGAAACCTAAAGAAAACAATACGTTGTTACATCCAATCACAATCATCCACGTGGAATATGTTTTAAGTATGTTTCGTGTTGTAAATTATTACCAATAAGACTCAAACACGTATGACTATCTTTCACACGTGAGTTCTTATTCCGCCACGTAGATAGCTGGGATTCTTGGGCCTGTAATATTCTTAACGGATTAACTGTTCTGGAAGATCATTTTTAGGCCCAATATATAATTTGATCGGCCCAAAATGTTATTGTAGCATAGCATGACCTACTTGCATGAATTTGGTGGAAATTACAATTTTATGTAAAATAATTATTACTTTGTTTTGTGATGTCTGTTATGCTAAGGATCAAATCCTCGAACTTGAACAAAACAAAATAACTTTTAAACGAAAATTACTTAAACAAATAACTTATTCATATATTAATATAATGTTTGACAATGAAAAAGGAATAATGAATGGAACCACAAGACGACATATTTATATCTCTTGTGGAGTTAGAAATAAGTACCAAGTCAAAATAAAGACAAGGCCTACTACTACTAGTCTATTGAAATTTAATATCGAATTTTGTACCTTTTTTTGGTCAATCAGTATGGTTAAATTATTTTATTTATGCAGAATCCAAAGGTACATTGATACACACCTCGATAACTTAAGTTTGGAACAAGAAGTACTTCAACTAATTTTCTACTTTCTATTTTTGATAAAAGTTCAAATTAACTTTATGAAGAATTGTGTGTATATCTAAAGAAAACACTTAAGCAAAACATAATTTATTGTTTCTGAACTTACTTTGGTTTGAAATTTTTTGTAGTTTATATAGTCAAGGTATCTAAATTTATAGTTAAAATTTAAAAAGTTTTGAATCTTAAGTCAATAATCTCTTTGGAGGAGATAACATTTTAAATTAGTCATTTTCAGGGCTTACCAAAGTTTTGAAGCGAGTTCTAAGCATAACATTTTTCGGATTGGGATAATATCACATGAACGTACGTAAGCAGTTTCTAATAAACAAGATTTAAAATCCTGAAATTATGCCGACCATTTTTCAAATGTCATTACAATAATGAAAAGAAAACAACATTTACAAGACGACAACGTCTAAAATACATATCCATGCATGTCAATGATCATAAACATAATAAAAATACATACATAAAATGTAAATTGATATGATGATGTCTTACCAAATTTTGTCCCCACATTCAGACCAAATCAAAGGGGTACGATTCTTAATTAGACTTGTCTCCTCAAAGGAGCTTTCAATCCTAATTTAAACTCAAAATCATGTTCCCTATGTTTGATCGGGTCCAAACATGTAGTACTACATCATATTGAATTTAAACATATAATCAACCCAATGGAGCAAACCTTGTGAGTTCTTGAGGCAAAAACTGACGATGGTGATGCTCATTGCTCACTCCAAGAAAATCCCGGGTTTGACCCGGGTTTAGACCCGACCGGTTCGATTGAAATGGATTATTATCCACACTAGTAGTGGTTGCAGCACTAAGATTGTGATTCTCTCTTGAAGCGTTGGTGTTGAAGTTGTTGATTTGTTGTTGGACCATCATTGGAGAAGATGATCTAGGAAGAGGAGAAGCTGTGGCTGAGGAAGATGTCATGGTTGGACCAGCGAAGAAGGAAGGAGCAGTGGTGGAATTGGTTCTAGTAGAGCCCATTTGTGCAGCTTTTTGTAAGAGAGCTGTGGCAGACATTGGAGAGAGAGGCTTGTTTTGTTTGTTTTCAGAGGAAGAGGAGAAGAGTGGTGAGAAAGATGAGTCTTTTAGGGTCTGGTGGTTCTGTTGTAGTGATAAGAGTGAAGCTGAGTTTTGTTGTGATGTTGAGGATGATGATAAGGCTAGATTAGGGTTTGTGGAAGTTTGGAATTGTTGGTTTTGGTGGTGGCTGGAAAAGTCAGGGAGGGATGAGGATGACGATGGGAATAGGTGGTGGTTCCCAGTGGAAGCCATTTGAACCATCTCTGATAGACCTAAACATAATTTAGAAAACAAATTATGAAACTTTGCAGTATAAATTGGGTGAAAGATCTGCATCCACGCAGTTTTAAACATATCGGAAGCATTTCTTTCGGTTTTTCGGATCTCGGTTTAGATACATACAAAAATATTTAAAATAACGGTTTAAATCTCCATCAAACGTTTGACGCATTTAAAATTTAATTTTGATTTTACCAAAAATAATATGGTTATCATTAAATCAAAACAATATAAGTTTAAAGAACAAAAATAAAAGAAAAATCGATTTAGTCTTATTTTTATTTAATGATAATCAGGTTGTTTTTCTGATTAAATCAAAAGCAATTTTTAAACGTTATCTAAACACTTCAAATGTAAACTGAAACCATTACTTTAAAACGGAGGAATTATAATTCATTAAAATATTTTGGTGTGTGCCTAAACAGAAATTCAAAAATGGGAAGAAATACGTTCGATATGTTTCAAATTATGAGATTACCGACTTTTCACCCTATAAATTTTCTAAAACTATATATATGTATGTACTGAAACTATATAGCGTAAATTTTATATTAAAATAATTATTGAGGTAATAATACTTAGATAAAAAATTTTACAAATGATTAGTAGATGATGTACCTTGGGCATGCATTGCACTTAGGTCATGACCAAACCCTAAACCAAATTGAGAGATAGCAGCATTAATATCAGGGTGATGAACTCCTCGGTGCACAAATCCATGAGGAAGATTTGGATTATTCACAGCATTTGAATCATTTCCAAAATTCAAATTCGTCGTAGAGACTACTGGATTGTTATTACTTAGTGAACTCATTCTTGCACCTTCTTCAGTCAATGCATCGCAGAATGCTCTATGTGTGATAAAACTATCTTTCCTGTAATAATAAATTTAATTCAAAATTTAATAATTAATATATAAAACGAGACAAGAGCATTGATTATTAACCATTGAATTTGAAATCATTAGCAAAAGAAACATTCTTGGCATTTATTTCTCCTATGCAAAAACTCACGACATGAAGACACAAACATAAAACATAAGTACATAAGATATATGAATATCTAGATAGTTTCTTGCTATCGTGTGAATAGAATGAAGCCAAATAGACGTGTACACATACAAAAACAAAAGATAAATAGATGCTCATGCCCTCAAAAATCTCATCAAATATCATACTCCTAAAGTATGCAGCTTTTGTTTGCAACTCTACAATAGAAAAATGAAAAAAATAGTGCTCCCTAAAAGTCAAAAAGTCTTCAATTAATGCCCTGCTCTAACATCAGCTTCTCAACAGATATATCTTATCACAAGACATTGCACACACATTCATGCCAACACAAACACTGTTTATATACAGACCTATCTCTACTAGAGTTAGTCCCACCAATTTTTCAACTTCTCTAACACTCAAATATGAATTATAATACTTCATATAGCACAAAGTCAAATACTAATCTTGTAAGTAAATATTATTACCTTGAGAACAATGTGCCACAGTCACATTTATACTCACGAGTACCACAAGTTTTAGCATGTGCCTTCCAATCAGACTGAACAGCATACTTCTTAGAACACTTTTCACACTTCCACTTCTTTTCACCGTGTTTACGGCTATAGTGTTTCTTGATCCCAGTAAGATCTCCAAGAGCTCTAGAAGCATCATGGTGTACACAAGTCTTGATGGGACATATGTATACTTTCTTCTTTATCACTTCTTGTTTGGACCTTTGCTTTAGCTTCCATGGAAGGTTGTGACCACGGCGATGGAGTTGTAAGTTTTGGTCCCTTTGAAATCCTTTGTTGCAGATCTCGCATACAAATCTGTTTGTTGCCATGAGTGTTGTTGGTGATAGAGCGATGACATCTGCATCTGGATCTGTCCATGAGAGATATACATATTAGCAATATGTATATAGAGAGATATATGCATATATGAATATTAAGTTTGTGATGATTTGAGCTGTTTTCTATTGCTTGATTACGTATATATGTGTTTACAGATGTAGAAATACATATAATAGAAGTAGATGATGCACACATAAATTTACATGTACTTGTGAGTGTGTTGTGGTGTGAAAGGAGTTACCTGGTGTGCCAGGCTGATTTCTCTTCTTTTTAGCAGATGAAGAGTTAGGTTTAGTATTAGGGTTAGGGTTAGAATTAGGGTTAAGATCAGTGATCTGCTGCTGAAGATGATGAAGGTGAGTTTGATCTTGATGAACAAACCCTCCCATGGAAGAGGAAATAGAAAATGGATCTCCTGGAATCATATGCATATCTGTTTTGACTTAAAAGAGAGCTAAAGAACAAGAACTCGCAAGAAAACAAGAAGATGATCAGGTGAAGAGAAGTATACAAACAAAAGAGATAATTAATTAGGGTTTAATTTGTGGAAGGGAGGAGAAGAACAAGAACAAGAGCATATAAGTTTTTTTTTGGGTTTTAGGGCTTGGGAATGTTTGAATCTGCTTGACTCTTTGATTATGCCAAATGACAAGAAAAGAACAAAGAAGATGAAGTAGAAAATTTCAAGGCACCAATGTATTGTATATATAAAGTATTAAAGGATTATTTATTATTTAAACAAAAAACTGATAAAGGACTAAAGTTTTCTCTTTCTGTAAAAAATGTTGAGAGATCTGGGAGATGTTAAAGATCTACTTTTTTTTGTAGTCGATCTGTGAATTTTTTCAAAAGGGAAAGTTTTTTTTGTAACAAATAAAAAAAAAAATATTTTCTTCGGAAAAGCCAGTCTCTCCCTTTCTCGTAGTTACATAAACACACGTGCATATGTACATTAACATCTACATGGGTTACAAATATTTAAGGGAAGTATCCTAAGTTATATTTTTATGATACTAATATATTTGGAAAATTTTGACCAATGTTGATAATTAGTTAGGTGGATATTTTTCCTTTAACTCATTCATCTAAAATCTTAAATCATTATATTTTTCTTTTAGGGCAAATTTAAACTAGTGAATTTTTTATTAACAAAAAACTTTGTATAGTTTATTAATTAAGTTACACTTTTTACATAATGCTTCCGCCAAAAAAAAAAATTAAATTTGCCCTAATTACTTATCATAGCATACATATCTAAACCTAAATTAATTTAAAGTCTAAATCATAATCATATATATATATATACACCATTGCTATAAGTATATTTCTTAACAATATCATTTTATGAAGAAACTATTTTGATATGTACTTGCTATGTTTTTGATCTATATAAAAAGTAAATTGGAACTAGTTTCAACTCTATATTTATTGGTCCAAGAAATATTGTATTTGGCAAGGGAAATTGTTCTGTGTCCCAAGAAGAAGACATATAGGTAGATGTAAAAAGTTCCCCTTGTTTAAAGAGAGCCCTATCTTTGACTCCCAAAAAGTTTTAGGAACTCAAAAAAAGCCTTTTTGTAATTTGTATTTCTTTTTAACTATTTTTTATTTAAACAATTTATATTAACTGGGAGTGAAAATAACTCCTATAGATAAAAAGCCTCAAAAAGTAATTTAGGTTTAAATGTATTTAAGTGTACACCCAAGTGAAGTCAAAATGTAGTATCAACCAATATATTATTGACATTAAATATATAATCTGTGTCACTATACTACTCTTTTTTTGTATAATTATAAATTATCCATAATTAAAAAATAGATGTTATATAGTCACAATTTAACCAAGTTACAAAAATATAACAACTATAATTTTACTAATGTATACACTAATGAAATAAAACATGAGCCATCTAAAGGATGATTTGTTTTCAATTATTAGTCCGAACACACACAAACAAACAAAACAAATATGTATATATCTTTATGCAAATCAATTACAACAATGATAATAGTATTAAAAATTACATTATTGATTTTCATAATAATAAATATTAGGATGATATATTTTAAAACCAAAAAAAGATAAAATATTAGGTTACATCAATTTATATACTAATTGTTTGCAATAACGATAATGATATAGTATAGATCTTATAGATATTTCCATATCTTACATAATTCAATCAAATCTTAAAAATATACGAAGTGCTTCCATATCTTACTACACAACAGATCTGAAATATACGAACTGAAACTGATCATATGATTTGAACAAAAATAAATTCATTTTTCATACTAATTCAAGAGTGATCTTACTTTTACTTTTCTTTGATTTAGTTTTTGTGGAATCGAGGAAGTGAAAAGAAAAAAGGAAGTGACCTTTAAGGGGAAAAAAGATCGAAAGAAATGATTAAGACATAATTACAAAGTTGGACCAAACAAAGCATGTTGCATGTTAGTATCTCTGTGTAATGTGATAGAAAGAGAGAGAGAGGATCATTTGGCATTTCCCGATGAAGACGATTAGGACAGCCCGTGACGCCTGTCTCTCTGTCTCCTGCGGGACCCTCTTCTTGGAGCTATTGATTCTCAATGGACATTGATCTTCTCTATTACTATCATCCATGTTATCGTATATAGTCTTTAAATTTTTCTATGTATTCAATCACATAGAAGCACATGAATATCATGATAAATTGATAATAATTAAAGTTAGTACATGTTTAACGTTTGATATTTGTTATATTTATCTGTTGCGAAATAAGATTAAGAAAAAATGTGTTAAAATAACATTTTCTTTTCGAAAATTGTATTACAAGGACAATTAAACATGAAGCATCACAGTATTAAGATATAATGGGTCTGAATTTTCTAATTACTTACTAATAAAAAAGTATTTGATAAAAAAGTTAAATTGATGTGTATCAAAAAAGAAAAAAAAAAGTTAAATTGACATAGACATGCAGGTATATGAAGACCGACCGTAGTTTTAAATATAAAATTCACGTTATCTAATGTTAAATAAAATGAACAAGTAGTAGTACAATAATTAAAGATATATTATAGATTAGTTGAAATTAAAAAATACCATAAAAAATAATGGAACTCATCAACCTCCCCTTTGGATTTTTGTGTTTGCCTTCTTTTGGTCCATTGGATGCTTCTCTTGGTATCCAAAGTTTGTGTCTACGATTACTATACTTTTTATTATTAATTTATCATATGTATTCACAGGTTATATGCATTTAGAGCTCAACGTTAAACAATCGATTTTAATTCAAATATGTGCAAATTAATTATTTAAAAATTTTACTATCCGAGTCTTCAACTAAAGGTTAATTTGCATATGACAATCGATTATAAAACTTGTCTATCCAAAATTTAATGGGTGAGGAGCTATTTACACACGAAGTTTGTCATATCACAAGAAACAAATACGAATATTGACCTTCTTTACTGATATACACAGATCGTAAGTTAAATCTCTATAACCATACAGATCGTAAGTTAAATCCCTAAAACCACATAAATCGTAAGTTAAATGCTTAGAACCACACAGTGACGGTTTAAAATCAATCAACAGTAAATCGTTCCTGTGTAGTTCTAAGTATCTAACTTACGATTTGTGTAGTTTTAGAAATTTAACTTATGATCTGTATGATTTTAGGAATTTAATTTACTATATGTATGTATCTTTGTGTATTTGTCATCATATGATAACTTCGTGTGTAAATAGCTCGTGAACCCAAAATTAATTGAAGAGCAAATTAAAGGTAAATGACAATCAATAAAAATAGTGTATCCCTCTACATTTCTATTACAAATGTATTCAGATTAGTAAGTATGTAAAAATTTATAAAAAGGGCATACATTTTTATGGCTTCTCTTCTATTTTATTAATATTTAATTTTGTAACAATGCTATTTGATTTGAGCATGGACACTGGTCTTATTAAACTGAAATCATTTGGGCCGAACTAATTAATCACCGGTCTTATTTAACTTTGTATCTGTCAGATTTTGGGCCAAAATGGGTCTTAGCCCAAGACCATATTAAAAAAAACATTTTGGGTCAGACTCAAGTCCATAACATGTAGTAGATTTTTTTTTTCGTACATAAACTCAGGACCTCCCTTTTTTTTTTTTGAAAAAATTGATTGAATAAAGAAATGAAAAAGATTGATACTAATTTCTTATTGACCAGAATATATGTGACAAGTAGACATAAAAAATTTCATATTGTGACATGATGTCTGTATTTTATTTTCTATTTTTTGCTAACAACCAAAATAAATAATAGGAGCTATAAAAATACATATAGAGACAAAAGCAACAAAAAGTAATACAAATATTATTCACACGAGCTGATTATTAAAAACGAGTGGCTGCGTTATAAACTTGTGGATTAGTTAGAGATAATGATAATTGTATTGAAAATATTCGTTACAAAGTTTCCTTTTGAAAAACATTTTTAAAAGAGTGCATCTTTAAAGACAAAAAGGTTCTATATGTCACTTAAAAGTCAAACAAAAAAATTCATATGCCATAAAACTTTTCTTACATAAATCAAAAAAAATAAAGCCATTATTCTATATTCTATTGCTCGAATCAAATTGTGTAATATTTTTTGGTATTTCATTACACGAAAACTCAAACAATTTGATAGATCAAAACTATGAAATGATAGAAAAGAACTTTATAAAACTGTGTCACAAATAAATTTTAGATTCGACTTAACGCAAAAACATTAATAAGTGCTTTGAAGTAGTAGTATGATCATAAGCTCCATAAAAGTCAATAAATTACTAAAGGACTTTCAACTTTTTTGACACTCTTAAAACTGAAGCAAGCCAATACGCTTGCACGTGACTACTTTCTCCATCGTTGGAAAATTTACATTTTTTCTTAAAATAATTTAAATAGTTTTTTTCCACGTGTCAATCATCAGATCCACCTGTCTTCTTCAGTTCTATCTTTTTTTTTTTTTCCACTCTGTTCTGTCTGATCCAGAAAATTTTGTCTTCCTCTTCTTTTGTATGATTGTATCAGTTTAACCTAACACAACCCCCAAAGTCTTCACCTTTCTCAGATTTTCCCAGGAATCCAATGAAAAATAAGTACAAATGTTGAAAATCTCACCGAGATTTCTCTCCGTTTACTCAACTCTCATCTCAATTATTGCCTCATTCCTCTTCTCCTCCGACGTCAGAGCCAATTCTCCGACGACAAAATTCGATTTTGGAACATTGACTCTCTCAAGTCTCAAGCTTCTCGGCGATGCTCATCTCAACAACGACACCATTAAACTCACTCGTGAACTCTCTGTTCCAACTTCCACCGCCGGTAAAGCTCTTTACGGCAAACCAGTTCAACTCCGGGATCCTGAAACTAAATCTCCGGCGAGTTTCACTACTTACTTCACTTTCTCGGTCAAGAATCTCAATCCTTCTTCAATTGGTGGTGGATTAGCTTTCGTAATCTCTCCTGATGAAGAATACATCGGATCCGCCGGTGGATTTCTCGGTTTAACCGAAGAAACCGGGTCCGGGTCGGGCTTTGTAGCGGTGGAATTTGATACGCGGTTTAACCGAAGAAACCGGGTCCGGGTCGGGCTTTGTAGCGGTGGAATTTGATACGATGAAGGATGTAGAGTTCAATGACATTAATGAGAACCACGTGGGATTGGATCTAAACGCCGTCGTTTCAGTAGCGGTGGCTGATTTGGGAAATGTTGATATCAATCTCAAGAGCGGAAACTCCGTGAATTCTTGGATCAATTACGACGGTTCGGGTCGGGTTTTAACCGTTTATGTATCTTACTCAAATGTGAAACCTAAATCACCGATTTTGTCGGTTCCTCTTGATCTTGATCGTTACGTTAGTGATTCGATGTTTGTTGGATTCTCTGGATCAACACAAGGAAGTACAGAGATTCATAGCATTGATTCGTGGAGCTTTAGTTCATTTTTCGAATCATCGGAATTAGAATCTCCACCGCCGATTTCTAATTTTCCATCTCCGTCGTCACCATCGATTTCACCATCTGTATCAACCACCGTCCGGAGAAAAACAGCTGATCCTTCCTCTTGCCGTAACAAACTCTGTAAAAAATCACCAGCTGCAGTCGCTGGAGTAGTAACCGCCGGAGCATTTTTCTTAGCTTTATTCGCCGGAGTGATAATCTGGTTTTACTCCAAAAAGATCAAATACACTCAAAAGTCTAAATCTTTCGCATCGGAGATCATCAAAACACCGCGAGAATTCACTTACAAGGAGCTTAAATTAGCCACAGACAATTTCAGCTCATCGAGAGTAATCGGAAACGGCGCATTTGGAACAGTCTACAAAGGAATCTTAAAAGATTCCGGCGAAATCATCGCAATCAAAAGATGTAGTCACATTACTCAAGGAAACACTGAATTTTTATCCGAATTATCCCTAATCGGAACCCTACGTCACCGTAATCTTCTCCGTCTTCAAGGCTATTGCAGAGAAAAAGGCGAAATTCTTCTAATTTACGATCTAATGCCTAATGGATCATTAGATAAAGCATTACACGAGTCTCCGACGATATTACCATGGCCACACCGGAGAAAAGTCCTTCTTGGAGTTGCTTCTGCTTTATCTTACTTACATCAAGAATGCGAGAATCAGATCATTCATCGTGATGTTAAAACAAGCAACATTATGCTCGACGCTAATTTCAACCCTAAATTAGGCGATTTCGGACTCGCTAGACAAACAGAGCACGATAAATCCCCCGACGCAAGCGCCGCCGCCGGAACAATGGGGTATTTAGCGCCGGAGTATTTACTAACAGGTCGAGCTACGGAGAAAACCGACGTTTTTAGCTACGGAGCTGTTGTTTTAGAAGTATGTACTGGAAGAAGACCCATAACCCGACCCGGACCCGAACCTGGGTTGAGATCGAGTCTTGTAGATTGGGTTTGGGGTTTGTATAGAGAAGGACAGTTATTAACGGCGGTTGATGAGCGGTTAAGTGAATATAACCCGGAGGAAATGAATCGGGTTTTGATGGTGGGGCTTGTTTGTTCACAACCCGATTCGGTAAACCGACCCGCTATGAGAAATGTGGTTCAGATTCTTGTGGGGGAAGCTGATGTACCGGAGGTTCCAAGGGCGAAACCTTCGTCGTCGATGAGTTTTAGTACATCGGAGTTATTGTTGACGTTACAAGACAGTGTGTCGGATTGTAATGAAGCTTTGGCTCCGGTCTCGACTACTTCTTGTTCCTCGTCGGAACATGAAATCTTTATTGTCGGCAAGGACCGATCGGTTTAAAAGTCCAATTATTCTAATTACATTAAATTATAAAATTCAAATAACAATTTTGTAAGTAGATTGAAAATAAAGAAAATCTATACTTTCGATAAAATAATACTAATTTTCTTGGAATTTACTGTTTGATGTAATAATTATTGTTTATGGAACTTCAAGACTATAGTTTGTAACAATGTATATAAATTATTTCGATTTCAATTGTAATAGAGAATTGTTAATAGTTTTAACACTTTTTTTTGGTTTGAAAATAGTTTTACACTTTTACATCAAATTATAACATAATTTTTATAGCTAGATGTATCAATTTGTAACATTTATTTACAACAACTCAACTATGATAAAACATATAATGATGTAAGTAGTCCAAAAGTTTGGTGAGCGTTTGCTTTTTTTACTTTGAATTGATAAGAGATTTTACTGTCTAAGAAAAGGTTTAAAGATTGTTCCCAAGTAACAAGTGGATCATAGAAAAACTATATAACCTATAGTTTTTTTGTTGGCTATTTGACAAATCAATATATCATATAGTCCAGTTTCGATCACAAGTAGATAAGTTAATAAAATATTTTTTAAAAATGTTGGTTGGTCTTAATCATAAATAATGACATACATTAGATGGGAATCTTGCTAATTTCTTATATCATTCAATTTATGATAGTATATTATATAATAAATCAAATCAAAACTTTTAACTAACCTTTTGTGAGTGGATAAGCATTGGCCAATGGCTCTTACAGTACTATTTTGAGCTAAGTGTCGGATTACAATAACAGAAAACAACAAGAAGACTAAACACAATGGACTAGGAGCCCAATAAGCAAGACAGACAAAAAATCCGATCAAGTAGAGAATTATGCTATTAGGTATTAAACCCAACAGTAGAGGACATAGGGCCAATTGAAAAGATTTATTTTAGATGGTTAGATTTCATTAGATTTTTTTTTTTTCGGTTCACTCAAATTTTATAAAAATTTGGATTTGGGCTCGGTTAATTTCGGCCTTGGTCCAAAGCACATATTCATTTGAAGAACCCTAAAGTCGCTGTCGGAGAAGCAACAGAGTTAAAAAAACAACAAAAAGCGCAAGATCGTCAGTAGGAAAACATGAAAACTAAGGGCGTTGGAGGTCGGGTACATAGATCATTCATTTCTCGTACGCAAGCTCCGTGGTAGTCTAGCGGAGATCGAAACTCGGAAGCCCTCAATTTTTTAGATGGTTACATTTCATTAGATATCATTAAGATTTGTTATTGACAAAATCAATTTATCAGTGTCACAACAGAAATCAATTTATCAGTGTCACAACAGAAATAGTCACATCACATATTTTATGCATTGACTGAATCAAACTAGTCAACGGAGATTTTCCTTGAAACTTTTTTTCACATGAAGTAACTTCAAGATCAGCATGGATCACAGCTGCATCGGCGTCTGCCGAATCTCCCAAATGAATAGCTGAATTGGCACTAAGAACATAGTAATTTACTACCTTTTTGTATATTTCACTACATTCTTTCAAAACCGGGCTTAGTTCTGGTCTCTTTTCATATTGACTGCTAATCTCGTTTATAGTATTCAGCGCTTGCCCCTACAAAAATCACATATTTATCAAATAACCCCCTTCAATTTTGATTCATGTAGAAACAATTTCACAATGAGTGGTATACTAATGAAACTTATACTATACCAAAAATAGATTTCGAACAATTAATTATGCGGAAATAAGTTTTCAACTTCGATTGCATAGACAGGTGAACAGAGAGTTATACTTGGTGAAGAAATATTACTATATCGCAAGGTAAATAGATCGTTTTCTCAAAAATAGTGGATATATTTGGATATAAACGGAAAAAGAACAAGATCAGATAACATAAACTAAAATACCTTAATTTTATCGATAAGGATGAGAGCGAGGCCAAAGAGATCGGCAGAAGAAGCACGCGGATCAGATTTAAGAAGGGAGACACATAGATTGTAGTCGTGTGTCTCTTGACATGTCTGCTCTATTATATTTCCTTCACTCATCACAATCATCATCACCATCACCATCAACATCGCCACTTTCATTATCTTCATTCTCTTTGATGATTAGGATCTGCTTTAGTTTCATGATTTGGGTGGAATAGCATTTATATTTTATTATAAAAAAAAGATTTGTAAAGACAATAGTTCACGAAATTGCGACACGTTTCAATTAATTTTGATCTCTAATTCCGGTAATTCAATCTTCTTATATAAAAAATATTTTTTACAAACGATAATTCACGAGATTGCAACACGTGCTTAATCTCAAATTATAATTTTAAATTTAGATTATTAAGAATTGCTTTCCAGTTAAAAGTTTTTGAAACTAAATATTTACATACCTTCATAAAATTGTTAATTTAAAAAAGGAAAAAAATCTTCAACATAAAAAAGGATAAAAATCCATGAATATTGTTAGTTAACAACTTAGGAATATTTAGTTAACATTTACAAACCTTTCTTTATATTTGAAAATCCTACAAACATTTTTTGAAATGGAAATTAATCTTAATATTTTTAAAAATTTTTAAGGAAATTTAAATAATTTTGGGAAACTTAATATTTTAATAATATCTTATTATATAAAGAAATGTTATAATTCACAAGAGTGTAACACGTATCAAATAATTTTGATCTCAATTTTTAAATTATAATTTCCATATTAAGATTATTAAAAATTGATCATCAAGACTATACAAAAAATATTGGAAATATTCAAATCACTTATATCAATGGTAATTTCAAATAGATCTATAGGAGAGGAATTCTCGGGTACACTCACCTAACAGACAATTATTCTATAAAGTTGCAGCACAAGTGGCACACACCCTTCGAAACCGTATCATCTCTAGACAAGATGTTCGACCTTAAATGATAATAGTTAAGATAAACACTAAAATTTAATTTAAACCAATAATTATACATTATTAACAAAAACAAACTCGGACATATTATTATCTAGTTCTCAGAATTTTATTTTCAATGATAGATTTTTTTTTTGGCAGGATTTTCAATGATAGATATATCCATCAAATGGTGACAAACATGATAAAATCAAAGCAACAATTTCACAACAGCTCCAGTAACACTGCCAATTTTTTGCATTGATTGGTTTAAAATAGTCAACGGAGATTTTCCTTCAAACTCTTGTTCACATGAAGAAGCTTCGAGATTGACATCGTTCACAGCAGCATCGGCGAATCCTGGAATTCCTAGCTTAATAGCTGAAATGGCATCGCGAACATCATCATTTACGACCGTTTTGTATTCTCCACTACATTCGTCCAAAGCTGGTTTCAGTTCCGGTCTTTTTTTATATAGATCATTGATCTCATTTAAAATTTTTGTCCCTTGCTCCTACAAAAATCACATATTTATTATTAAATAAGCACCTTAAATTGTTATGTATAAAGAAAGTACCTCACAATCTGAAACTTATACTATACCAAACATATGAAAAACTTTTAGTAATGATTATGATGTTATAAGAGATTTGACAAATAATTGATATATATAATTGGATATAAACGAGAAGAAAAAAAAACTAATTAAATTGAAATACCTTAATTTTATCAACAAGAATGAGAGCGAGACCAAAGATATCAGCCGAAGAAGAACGTGGATCAGATTTAAGAAGAGAGACACATAGATCGAAGTCTGGTGTCTCTTTACATGTCTGCTCTATTATATTTCCTTCACTCATCACCATTATCACCATCAACATTATCACTTTCAATATCTTCATTTCCTTTGATGATTATCTATATACGTAAAAGATGGAGGATTTGCTTTAGTTTTAGGATTTGAGTGGAAGAACTGTTATATATGTCTGTGTTTTTGCGTGTGTTATTTTTACTTTGGCTGTGCATGTAGTACACGTCTCCAAAAATTATGAATAATATTAGTCAAACAATTAATTTATGGAAAATAACTTCTAGTGCAATTGTGTTATGACTAAAAAAAAAGTAACGCCAAACCCTATTTTCTTATTAATGAAAGGTGTAATTAATCAAATGCCAAATATATACCTTTTTTCTTGAAAAATGTCAAACACAAGTTTTGACCTAGTCAACTTCTATAAGGACCCACTTTAACTACTTATTGTAACATTTTTTTTTTAACAATATATTTTTGGGTCTAACGGTCTTAAAAGAAAGTTGAGGAGGAAATGAAAAAAGGGGAGGAGGGAAGATTCCATGTGTCTAGATGTATGAAGGTAGATGTCTTCCACTTGATCTATTTCATCCCGGCATTTTGTGACCTTTAAACTTTGTTTTATTTAGTCTTTTTATTTTTTTTATTTTTATTTTAACAATAAAAAGACTAAATACCTTAATTTTAGGAAGATTTCTTCGACAAAAACTGAAATACCTTAATTTTATCAACAAGGATGAGAGCGAGGCCAGAAATATCGGCAGAATAAGAACTAGGATTGGAATTAAGAAGGAAGACACATAGTTTGTAGTCCTCTGTCATTTTACATGTCTGCTCTACTATAGTTCCTTCGCCAATCACAATCATCATCACCATTAACATCGCCACTTTCATTATCTTCATTCCTTTTGATGATTGTAAGATGGAGGATTTGCTTTAGTTTCACGATTTGGGTGAAAGAACATTTATTTCTGTAGAGAAAGATTCGTAAAGACGATAATTCACGAGAGTACGACACGTGTCAATTAATTTTGATCTCTAATTTCGGTCGCTCAATCTTATTATATAAAGAAGATTTTGTAAAAACTATAATTCACGAGAATGCGACACGTTTCAAGTAATTTTGATTTTAAATTATAATTTTTAAATTTAGATTATGAGGAATTGATTTCTTATTAAAATTTTTTGAAACTAAATACTTACATATATCTTGATAAAATTGTTAATTTGAAAATGGTTAAAAATTCATTAATATTTTTAGTCACCAACCTAGGAATATTTAGTTAACATTTACAAACCTTTCTTTATTTCAAAATCCTACAAATATTTTTTGAAATGGAAATTAATCTTAATATTTTAAAGATTTTTAAAATTTTTAAAGAAATTTAAATAATTTCGGAAACTTAATATTTAAGGGGATATTAAAATGGGAGTCAATCCAAAATTGAGAAATTGCAGAGAAAAAGAGTTTATTGAAAATAAAGTTCCAAAAGAACAAATGAATTCATCATCATATCTGAAGCAAATAGAAGAAACATATAGTCAGCTCATTAAGGTTAAAACTAACTTTTCACAACTACTTAGCCAAAATTATAAAAACTGAAACAGAGTTGAATACTCCTAGAACTGAAGCAGAGAATCATATCAAAATTCTTCCTTTACGTTTCTTCATTCTTTCACAAAACGAAAAATAAATAAATAAATAATTATACCATTCATCCAGTTTTCTGAGGCTGGAAGTGAAACACCGTGCGTTGCCAAGACAATGTAGTACTGTTCCACAAGAAAGCTTCTGTTTCGGAGAAGATGTTCCACGAGAAAGCTTCTGTTTCGGAGAAGATGAACTGTTTCGGAGAAGATGAAGATGAGAGTAACGTAGAGGTAAGTGAGAGGTAAGAGCGTTTTAGTAATCACCATTTTTCTTGTTTGTTTTGTTTAGATTTGATTAGAGAAAGTGAGGAGATTATGGATCGAAGAAGAAATGAAAGAAATTTATAGCATCGTAAATTAAGTTGGAGAAGTGTATAAAACTAAAACTAAAATTTATTCTTTTTGTGTTGTTTTGTGAAAAGTAAATTAAGTTGGAGAAGTGTATAAAACTAAAACTAAAATTTATTCTTTTTGTGTTGTTTTGTGAAAATACAAGATTAAGAAGGTAAATATGGTAATACATCTGCCTATAAGAAACGTTAAAATATGATTTTGTTTTTAATAACAACCGAATATCAATCATTCCCTAAATTAAGCCTTAACTTTCAGAAAATCTATGGCCGAAGAATATAATTTAGGTTTAGATTTTTGCTAAAATTTAAATAATGGCATTGGACAAAAATAATAATAATAATGGCATCTTTGTTTGTTTGGTTGTCGGGTTTTCACATACTTTTTGGTTATTCCTTGGCTCTTCTTAATCAATTATTGGTTTAATCTGTTTAAAGTAACCGAAATAAAATAGAACTTAAGCTTATTTTGTATCTCTTTTAAAATTGACTAACCAAACCGAATCACTAATAAATCAATAAATCAGCGAACAATTATTAACTCGAACCAAATAACCTGAATTAACCGATTGTCAATAACTAATTATTATTGTTACCGACGTCTCGATTTCATCTTCCTTGAGTACTCACCTGCGAATAGATGAATCAAATGAGAATTTGTCTGAGGTAAAAAAAAAAAAAAAAGAAGATAAGAAACTCAAACAGGTCTTGAATTTTTAAAAAAAAAAAAAAAAAGAAGATAAGAAACTCAAACAGGTCTTGAATTTTTACACAAGATTAAAATAGATTCAAAGTAACGAGGGATGAACATAACAAAACAAGACAAACCAATGTCTAGATGTCGAGTTAGAAACCATTATATGCAAACGATGATTCCATAATATGCTTATTCTAAGACCTAGTCAGATTCAAATCAATGAAACAAACTTTAAACTTACCCAGATCAAATTAATGAGACTTGGAAGAGTCCATATTCTTCCTAGCAACTCTTGAATTATCATATTCAAACTTCAACACATGAGGGATATGTGAAGGATACTTCACACAAAGTAATCTCCCTAATGCACTCCCCTTTAGCTTTTAATAAGAGTTAATCATTAATCGAGATATTAAAGCAAAATAAATCAAAGTATAAGAAAAATATAAGTAAAACAAAATCAAGATATAATCAAAATATAAGTAAAACATAAGTAAAAGATTAGCAAAACAAAATTAAAGTATAAGCAAAAAATAAGTAAAAAATAAACAAAAAAAAATCGAGATATAAGTAAAACATAAGTAAAAAATAAGCAAAACATAAGTAAAATATATGAATTATGTAATTAATATCGAATTAATTAGTATGAATATTGAAAAGTTATATTTCTGATATTCTTTTTCTTTTAGGAATATAAATATCTTTGGAAATGTGATTGTAAGTAGTTTACAAACTTTTCGTCCAGATTTCGTACAGAAACGAGGAGATCATACACTTACAGAAACGAACTCATCAACAAATAGGATGAATCGAGGAGGATATCAGAGACTTGTAAGGAACTTAAGGTTTAAGACTTTACTAAATAAATTATTGATGTGATTTCACTAAGTTAATAATATCTTCAATTATTGAAATTGTCGGTAATATCCAAAGAACACTGCTGAGACCGATTTATGATGTGATTTCACTAAGTTAATAATATCTTCAATTATTGAAATTGTCGGTAATATCCAAAGAACACTGCTGAGACCGATTTATAGAGGATAATGAAAGAAAGATCATCTCCACTAACTTTATTTATGTTACTTTTGTCTATGTTTATTTGATGTTTCCCAATATTATACAAGAATTTGAGTTACGCAAGCAATATGATGGACTACGTCTCGATCAAATCAGGCTCCAAACATCTACAATTGACCACTCATTCGTAAGATTCGACTGTGGTACGTACATGATTTACTTTTTACCCTCGCTCAACCTGTAGATGTATGTTTATTTTGCTTAAAAACTTTGTTTTTTTCTTGTGTTTGCAAGGTAATAATAAATCCCTTCGCAGGGAGAGCATAGAGAGACTCGAAGCACTCACGAACATGTTTTTTAATGATCACTACTATGGAGCTTCAATGAAGCTTTGTGTGATAGGAGCAGGTAACTACTCTAAATTCAATTCTAAAGATAATTTTGCATTTCGCGAGTACTATAATTTGATATTTTTGTGATTAATCTTTGCAGTATCACTCTCTGACCTTGAAACTTTGGTGAAGAAGTATTTTAGTGCTATTAAGAAAAAGACAACCAATATCCCTGTGATCATTAACAACTCGCCAAAACCCATATGGGATTCTAATACATCCCATTTGTTAGAAGGCTCTTGCAGATTTTGAAAGATCAAGGAGATTACTCCTTCACATGGAAGTTGATATTGAAACTTTCTCAACACTTCAGTCTCTATTACTCCTTCACATGGAAGTTGATATTGAAACTTTCTCAACACTTCAGTCTCTTGATAGGTTGTTGGAACAAGCTGATTGGCTCTCGAGAAATGCCGGTGTCTCTATTCAGAGACTTACAGACCTCAGGAAACGCCTGGAGGACTGTCCGGAGGCTTTAAGAAGAGTTGATTGGTTGATCACGTGGATGGAAGCGACTCGTCAAATCTTTGTCAGAGGCCGGGAGATCCACGCCTGTGATCCACATAGCTCTGGAACTTTAGTTCAATATTCGGAATAGAAAAACAAAACAAATGATTTTGACAAAGATGTTAAAACACAGACATCATACATCGAGAACTAATGATATTGTGTGTTCTATTGCTAACACGCGCTTGAAATTCACCAAAAACATGGTCCATCAGAATTTAACTTAAAAAGAGAAGACATAATATTATTAAATAGAAAATAGTAAATAAATCCAAAATCGAGAAAGAAGGAAGACCAATGAGGTCTCAAGAAGACCCAATTGGAACTAATTAACCGATTGTCAATAGCTATTATTGTTACCGACGTCTCGATTTCATCTTCCTTGAGTACTTACCTGCGAATAGGTGAATCAAATGAGAATTTTTCTGAGGAAAGAAAAGAAAGAAAATCAAACAAGTCTTGAATTTTTAGACAAGGTTAAAATAGATTCAAAGTTATGAGTATGAAGAAAACAAGACAAGCCAGTATACAAAAGATGATTCTGTAATATGCTTATTCTAAGACTTAATCAGATCTAAATCAATGAAACAGTGAAGAAAGAAACTTTAAACTTACTCAAATCAAAATTAATGAGACTTAGAAGAGTCCAGATTCTTCCTAGCAGCTCTTGCATTATCGGATTCAAACTTCAACACATCAGGAATATGTGAAGTATCCTTAACACAAAGCAATCTCCCCAATGCACTCTCCTCAATCACCACAAAATACCGATACAAAACAGAATTCACCACCCAAAACCAACAAGCACCAACGATCACACCTAACATAGCACCAGCAAAAACCTGAGCTACCGTATGATAACCTAAATAAACCCTAGAATACATTGTAACAACAGCTAAAGACCAATGAAGAAGATTCAAAACCCATCTACTTCTTAACCCAAACCAAAACCCAATCCCTTTACATCCCATCAAACTGAAATACGTAGCGAAGAGAAACATGAATTGTGAATGGCTTGATGGCCATCCATGTGAATCACAAGCTTCGAGCAATGTACAAGTCTCAGGACGAGCTTGTTGTACAGATGTTTTGATGAATTCGTTGATGAATTGAGAGATCACGAGACCTATTCCGAAGAAAAATTACTTGAAGCTCACGGCGGAAGAGGAAATGGGAGATGAATCCACTGAGGCTGATGAAAACCGGGACGAGAGAGATCCATGCTAGGAAATGTCCGAGGTGATCTCCGCGATGGTACCGGACGTGTGTTAGAGTTACGGCCTTGAGCTGTTCCATTAGATTGCTGAATCAAATTAGGGTTAGATCTAAAGCATAACAGACAAATGCGTAGTTGGCACGTCATCTATATACATAACGTTTTCTATTGGGCTTATAGTATAGATATTTTAAGCAGGTCTGTGTGAGGGACATTAAATGGGCCAATAAACCCACTTAGTGGTGACGATAACATAATGAAACTTGTACTGTTGCTACGTGTTACAAAAGGACAAGACATAATGTTGGGTCGTTACCAAACTCACTGGCTTGTTATCTAAATGTCTTTAAGACTATCAAGAACAACACGAAACTACGCAATTGTTGAGATCTTGCAACGATTCATTAATACCTCTCGCCAATAGGTTATTGAAGTTTTGGTTCTAATTGTTGAGACACCACATGGAGTGATTGTAGATATATTTTAAATGCAATTTGTTGTGAGTACTTAATTACGAAATAAAAGTACTAGACTGGTGCAAGCTGGCCAATTGATAATGAACCAAACCTTTTTGGTGTTTATCTTCAAAAGAAAAAAAGTCAATGATTCAGACAGATAATACTTGGGTGGAACATCAAATACTCTCTTCAATTAGTTCATTGTATGTCAAAAAATTGTATATTATGAGTTAAATATTAGTGGTGATTTGATTCTGAACGTAAAATATGATATGGTGTACAACTATCAAATAATTTTCATGATTTGTTATTAAGTAAAGGACTGTTAGAACATAATTTTAAATGATAGAAAGGCTGTCGCACTAATGGACATGTTTTGTCGGTAGTAGTTATGTTAGCATTTTTTAAATCATACAATATGTTATACGGATTATGCGGATAATCAAAAGATTGAAAAAATAAAATAAAAGAAATAAAAGACATCAACATACCATTTTAATTATTTTTATATTTTGAAATGCATCAAATCTTAATTAGTATATTAATAAATTATAAATACACAATTAATTAAGTGTTTTTTTTTTTCTATAAGCGAGACGAAGCTGGTAAAGGAAAAGAAAAAAAGGAATAGGAATAAAACAGTAATGTGGGGCCCAACATAAGAGGCCCAATTAGTAATTTCACGTACTTAACACACATACCTTCACATATACTCAACACTCTTTACACAGTCTTCTCTCTCTCTCTCGCGTCATAACGTGAAAGCTGGAGAAGAATATCCAAACTCACATTTCGATTCTTAGCCGTTTCGTCTTCTCCGATAAGGTCACTGATAATCCGATTTGGTTAAATCCTCCAGGTTTTATTGTTCTTATCGGTGTCGTTGTTTTCTCACAGGTACGATTCACTTTCCTGATTTTTCAGTTTCAGATATTTGAGTATAATTGTTAATTTTAGCTACAAAATTAGAGATCTGTGATATCTTCAGGAGGAGTGTTATTTAGATTGGTGAATTCAGTATCCTTTGGAATAATTTGTGTGTGTGTTTTCACTCTTTTCTTTGTGAAGGATGGGGAAAAAAGCAAAATGGTTTTCGAACGTTAAGAAAGCATTCAGCCCAGATTCAAAGGTTATGAAGTTTATTGTATCTGTAGTATTGTGAATCATTGATGTTGACTATATATATTGACATATCTTCGAAATTTTGATGTTTTTTTTTTTTGTACAGAAGTCGAAAAAGAAATTGGCTGAGGGCAAAAATGGTGTGATCTTTGATTCTCCTGTGGTCAGACAATCTTCTTCTTCACCTCCTCCTGTTCTTCCTCCTCGCGAGGTGAGAGTAGCTGAAGTAATTGTTGAATGGAACAGGGATCTTTCTCCTTCTCCTGCAGCAGATGTTGTGAATGTTACAACTACTGGTATTCCTGTTGTTCCATCTTCATCTGCTCCTGAGGCTGTTCCTAGTGCTAAACCTACTCGATTTGCTGGAAAGTCAAACAAAGAAGCGGCTGCTATCTTGATTCAGACTATATTTAGAGGCTATTTGGTATGTTCTTGTTATACTGTAACACTGTAGTAAGTTACTTGATTTGGTTCGAAGAAAGCTGCTTTGCTGTTGTGTATAGCCTTATCTTGTGTCATATCTGAAAAACAGGCAAGAAGAGCACTGAGGGCAATGAGGGGTTTGGTCAGACTTAAGTTAATGATAGAAGGATCTGTTGTTAAACGGCAAGCTGCAAATACATTAAAATGTATGCAGACTCTCGCTCGTGTACAGTCACAGATCCGAGCTAGGAGAATCAAGATGTCAGAAGAGAATCAAGCTCGCCAAAAACAACTCCTTCAGAAGCATGCCAAAGAGCTAGCTGGCTTGAAGGTTTCATGCCCGAGCCTTATTTTTCATTATATCATAACTGATGTTCATTTGCACTAGTAATCGTTAGTCTGGAATAGGAATCTTTGGGTCTTTGTCAATGATAAAAGTTTATCTTTTTCTGCTGCTGCTCTCAGAATGGAGACAACTGGAATGATAGCATTCAATCAAAGGAAAAAGTTGAAGCGAATTTGCTAAGCAAGTACGAGGCAACAATGAGAAGGGAAAGAGCATTGGCTTATGCATACTCTCATCAGGTAAACTAATGCTGAACTTGTGGAAAGATACTATTAGAAAATGAACATTTTTTCCATTGAATGGTGTGATGATCATATGCTTATGTTTTTAGCAAAACTGGAAGAACAACTCGAAATCAGGAAACCCAATGTTCATGGATCCAAGCAACCCGACGTGGGGTTGGAGCTGGTTAGAGAGATGGATGGCTGGTAAGCCATTAGAGAGTTCTGAGAAAGACCAAAACAGCAACAAGAACTACAAGGCTGCCCCGGTCAAGGGTTTAACTCAACCAAACACACCATCATCGGCAAGAGGGACTCCAAGAAACAAAAACAATTTCTTCTCTCCTCCAACTCCTTCAAGACTAATCCAATCCTCGAAAAAATCCAACAACGAGGATGACGCCAACAGCAGAATCTCGGTTCTGTCTGAGAGGAACCGCAGACACAGTATTGCTGGTTCATTAGTCCGAGACGACGAGAGCCTCACTGGCTCACAAACTCTCCCAAGCTACATGGTTCCAACTAAATCAGCTCGAGCTAGGCTCAAACAGCAAAGCCCATTAGGTGATACCACACAGGAAAACGATGTGTTCGCAGCTAAGAAACGGCTATCATATTCGAGTTCACCTGCATTGCCTAAGCCACGACGATTCTCAGCTCCGCCTAAGGTGGAAGTGGCGGTGTTGCCGTGACTAACGGAGGAGGCAGATGAGTTATTTATTACTTGATCCTTTTTATCTGTTCCCACTTATGTGGATGTGTCCGAGATTGTTGTCTGTTATTCATTTGTGCAGTGTAAGATTTATTTTTGTTATAGTCATTGTATTGTTCAACTATAATGTTTACCTTTTAAATTAATGTTCTTTTATTTCCTTTGAGTAAATGTATCCACACCGTCCATTAGATCCAACGGTACAAAAATTCATCATTTGAAAAGCCCAAGAATGATGGCAAGTGTAGGCGATTTCGAAAAGCCCATGTTTGTATGGGCCTAATGTTAATGGACTAAATGTTATAAATTAAACGAGGTCTAGTAAGCTTCGCATATATAAGAGTAACTGTCTTCATTGGTTTTAGGGTTTTTCTCCGAAGCTATCAGCTCGTGCGTCCTCCTGCAGATACCTCTTTGCCGTTGATCTTCTCCTCCATTAACAAACAAGATGGGGTACGTTTCTCTTCTCTTAGATCCTTCGTGTTACAGTCTCATTTCTCTCTGTTTATCGTTTGATCGAACTAATTTCGTCGGTATTTCTGTGTGGATTTGCAATTGATTACACTAGTGCTAAGTGCGTACTCTCTAGTCTTAAGAACTCAGTCCAAAAGATAAGAGCTAATCTGTAGCATTAGAGTGTTTTAGAATTGATATGGCAGATAATGGTTATTATTTGTTCTCTGTGCTATATTTCTGAAAGCTCTTTCTCTTCAATTATCTTCAATTATCAGCCTTATTGCTTATGAAACCGCTTACCATCTCACGAAATTTTAGAGATTAGAGAATTCTGTGTTCTTGTGAATACTTAGCTGGATTTTTTATGCTTAATTATGTCTTATAGTAAGACACGTGGAATGGGAGCTGGGCGAAAGCTGAAGAGGCTCCGAATTAATCAAAGGTGGGCCGATAAGCAGTACAAGAAGTCTCACCAAGGAAACGAATGGAAGAAGCCTTTTGCTGGATCTTCACATGCCAAAGGAATCGTCCTTGAGAAGATGTAAGTCCCTAATATACATACGAGTTTACCTAATGTTGTTGATGTTGACAAGGCTCTTGTGTTTGAATATACAGTGGTATTGAAGCTAAGCAGCCTAACTCTGCTATCCGTAAGTGTGCTAGAGGAAGCTAAGCAGCCTAACTCTGCTATCCGTAAGTGTGCTAGAGTTCAGCTTATTAAGAATGGGAAGAAGATTGCTGCTTTTGTCCCCAATGATGGTTGTTTGAACTACATTGAGGAAAACGTAAGTAGCCCAATCATCATCGTATCATGGATATGAGTTTCTTTCATGTCTTGAACTCATTTATTTTGTGAATGTTGTTGCAGGATGAGGTTTTGATTGCTGGATTTGGGCGTAAAGGTCATGCTGTAGGAGATATTCCCGGAGTTAGATTCAAGGTCGTGAAAGTTTCAGGTGTTTCACTCTTGGCTCTCTTCAAGGAGAAGAAGGAGAAGCCAAGATCTTGAACAATCCATTACAATGCTTCAAGCTTTTGGTAGTTCACTTTAAAGTCTTTGTTCTGTTCTAATTTAAGATTCAAAACTCGATGTGTTACATTTTTTTGATCATCAACATATCTCCTTTTATTTTATAAGCGTTCTAATCAAATAGGATAGTCAACTATATACTTAGGCCCATTCTGGCACATTATTGGGCCAATGCAATTATATTTTTGTTAGACCAAGGCCCACTCAGATATCGTTTAGTGGAGATGAGGTGTCTCTAACCAGACGTGCCTCCATCGTTCGGACAAAATCAGACACATCACTTCAAACTGATATTATTAATTTTAAAATTACATTTAATGTTACATGGATATTTAGGATACAATGTTGTACGAAATTGAAGTCTAGAACCTAATCATACATAATTTCACAATGGCTTCTGCTACATGATATAAGACACTATCCTTGTGGGAAAGAGTTGGATACAGACTTAATATAGCTTCGCTTGATCAATATGGAGACATTGTTGTTGTGAGAAAGTGTTGTAGCCATTGCAAGAAGTTCTTCAAAACCTGCTGCATCAAGGTAACCTACTAATAGTACAACCATTGTTTCTAGACTTTTTGTACTTTTCAGTATACGTTCTATGAACAAAGCTACAAGCTTTGATTCTGCATATTTGCCCACCAACATCGAAATGGTCTCCATAGAGCATGGGAAGACTGAGTCTTTTGATCTCCAAGATTGATCCAGATCCGAGCTCTGTTTTCGCAAGTACCCGTTCAGATGCGAATCCTGTCAAACAGCGTGTCTTAGTTACTATGGTCAGAAATATGAAGGAGAATAAAATAGGTTTCATGGTAAAGATACCGATATGCTGCTACATTTCACAGTGTGTATTGTCAGCTTTGTTAACTCGGGTGTGTTCTGTAGCAGTTTTGTTATACCAGGAATAACAGACCGAATAATCATCGTTTCAAGTGTCAACGTTTTGATCTTAAGCATCGGAAAAGGTATACCAGATATCGCGGCAAGAGATAACATCTGCAAGGAGAAGATATAGTTAATACCTAAATACAAGAGAAGAGCCATTGATCAAATAATTAACTGAACATCACAGCATGATCAACCAATATTTGCAAGCTGAAGATCACAGCATGATCAAACCAATATTGAGACATAGAGACAATGCAAAATGGATAACAAACCTGAAGAAATGTACCCCCAATAGTAAGCTTCTCTACATTCTGCAACATCTCTAACATCTTTACCACATTATCTCGAAGAAACTCGGTCGTAACATGTCCAATATCGTAAAAGTAGATGTTCAAGTCAAGTTCTATTAAAGAAGAAACATCCACTAAACTACATAGTAATCTCGAGTGTCTCAATCTCAAACAATGAAGATGTGGCGCCACAATCTTCGTTGTTCCCAGAAACCAATCGCTACGATCTATCTCCAATCTTTTTAAACCCGGTGATTGACTCAAATCAAGACACCTAAATTCACCACAATACAGCAATTCCAAGCTTTCCAGAAGTGGAGAACCAGACAGAATCATAAGCAATGATTCATCAGAAAGTGTGCAAAAGCTCAAAGACAAGTGTTTAAGAGACGTCCAAGATACAGTACATTTCGGAATAAAATCAACAGATCCAGAGTTAACCAAGAGTTGCTTCACATACGAATTGGTATAGAAGAAATCAGGAAACGTATACTTCCTAACACGAGGATCACGAAACTCAAGTGAAAGCGTCTCTGCGTAATGATCAATACCAAATTCGATCCAGCTATTAACAGAGTTAATTCTGTTGCGTAAACTAGTACGAAGATGAAAACTAGTGATCTTGGGAGCTGAGAAACTAATTAGAGTTTTGTCGATCGAATTAGGGTGAGCTCTATGACAATCAATGGAGAGAGAAGGTGTCTCGATCCATACATACCTCCATCGCTTAGACAAGAGAGAGGTTCTGATCGCGAATTTCGTCGGAATGAAAGAGAGGATATGGTGGAGAATCACATCCGGTAGAGAGCTGATGAAATCTACACCGTCCGTTGAATCGCCGGTGATCATTTTTTTTTTTGTGGAGGAGGAGAAGAGTCAGAGTGGTGGTGGCTAGGGTTTTTAAATATCACATTTTTTTTTTTTGATCGGAAATATCACATTAATTTGTATCACAAAAATTAAAAAGTAGAAATAAAATTAATATTTAAATATTAAATATCAAAATACAGCTATTGGAGCTGTGATTGGCTTGGCGTGCTCTCAGCTTCTTTCTCATCTCTCTCTTTGAGATCATCGAACGTAAGCTAATCATAACGAAGAATCATTTGAATAGGAGGAAGAAGAAGAAGAAGATCGAGAAGCTTAATGGGTTGGATCCCTTGTTCTGGGAAATCGAGTGGGAGGACTAAAACTCGGAGAAATGGTGATGAAAAACTGAATAGAAAGTCTTCTAATTGTTCTGTGTCAACGACTACTTCAGGTATTGCTGTTAAAGGGTTTTTCAAATTACATCTTTTGATTTTTCGTTTAAGCTTCTCAAGCTAAAAAATTTCGAAAATTTTAGTCTTTGATCATTAGTATGTTCTTTGATTCCGGTGAGACTAATGCTGATTAGGGTTTTTGACTTCTTTTCCCCCTTCGATTTCAGTAGCTTTAGAGTATCAAATTCACTTGTGTTACTCTTAGTACTATTTTGACCTGACAAATGTGTTATTGCATGCCTCTTTCTGGTTTAATTGTTGCGTTAGACATTGTTCTCCAGTGGAATAGTCTTCATTAAGGCATTGATTATGCTATTCTATGAATAAAATTGGTTTCTTGCTGAGATTTAGAACTTTGATGTGAAAAGTATTGATCTTGAGACACCTTTGTTCTGCTTGCTGATTAATTATTTCTTCTTCTCGCTTTCTTTTTGGTAGAGAAATCTAAGGCCAGATCGTCCTTGAGTAAGAGTAATAAGAGTGAATCCAAAAACAAAGGTTCTGATAACATTGTGGCACAAACGTTTTCATTCTCGGAGTTAGCTACTGCCACTAGAAACTTCAGGAAAGAATGTCTTATAGGGGAAGGAGGGTTTGGTAGAGTTTACAAAGGATACTTATCCAGCACTAGCCAGGTTCGTTATTTTAGTTAGCTGACATTTTTGAATGATCTTGGTGGTGAAAGCTCACTGGCATTGTTTTTAATTTGTAGATAGCTGCTATCAAGCAACTTGATCATAATGGTTTACAAGGAAATAGGGAGTTCCTCGTTGAGGTTCTCATGTTGAGTCTTCTTCATCACCCAAATCTTGTTAACTTAATAGGATACTGTGCTGATGGAGATCAAAGGCTTTTGGTGTATGAGTACATGCCTTTAGGTTCGCTGGAAGATCATTTGCATGGTATGCGCTTCTAACACGCCTGTGAATACTTATTAGATAGCATAGACGAAAGGTCTCTAAATTTCAATCAAGAGATGTTTTATTTTTCCTAGATATTTCACCCGGGAAGCAGCCACTTGACTGGAACACCAGAATGAAAATAGCTGCAGGTGCTGCAAAAGGGATGGAGTATCTGCATGATAAAACTATGCCTCCAGTGATCTACCGGGATTTGAAATGCTCCAATATTTTGCTCGGAGATGACTACTATCCAAAGCTATCGGACTTCGGGTTGGCCAAACTTGGCCCAGTGGGTGACAACTCTCATGTGTCGACTCGGGTTATGGGAACATATGGATACTGTGCTCCTGAATATGCAATGACAGGCCAACTAACACTCAAATCAGACGTGTACAGCTTTGGTGTCGTTCTATTGGAGATCATAACCGGTAGAAAAGCAATAGACAGTTCAAGAGCCACCGGAGAACAGAATTTAGTTGCATGGGTAACGAAGAAAAAGAATTAAGAACAGACTTTGTTTTCTCAGTAGATTCTTCTGTCTAATTATGTTTTTATGAAATGCTCTCTTTCAGGCAAGGCCTTTGTTTAAAGACAGGAGGAAATTCTCTCAAATGGCTGATCCAATGCTTCAAGGTCAATACCCTCCGCGAGGATTGTACCAAGCACTCGCTGTAGCAGCAATGTGCGTGCAAGAGCAGCCAAATCTTAGACCTCTCATTGCTGATGTTGTCACTGCACTCACTTACCTCGCTTCCCAAAAGTTTGATCCTATGGCTCAGCCAGTCCAAGGCTCTCTTTTCTCTCCCGGAACTCCACCTAGATCAAGGAGGGTGTGAAAGCAATACAGAAATTCACATTGCTGTGTAAGTTATCCTGTACGGTTCCCCAGCTGTCTTTTTTCATTGGGATGGGTTTTCAGAGTTCGGACTAAGTATGAAAGTATTTGTTAAGAGATGTCTGTAGATAGTGTAAGAAAAGGGAGAGGGAGAGAGGACAATACAGTGCCTGTTTATAATGTTGTTATAGGTGATGGTCATCAGATGTAGAATTTGCTTTGAAATGTGGTAATATCTCATTATATAGCATTGAGGAGAATGTATCAGTTTATGTTCCAAAATTACTGTAATATACAACAGTTTCAAAACTCTGTAATATTACAAACTACGATTGTATTACTATTATCCTTGTTAATATAAAGAGATCCACTTGTTGCTGCATTGTCAAGTTCACATCCTATAGCATCATCTGATTCTTACTTCATATCCAAACACCTCCTGTTCGCACAAGGTGGGTTTGGTCCGGATACACTTCACTTCTTAGTGCTTCCTTACTGCAAGAATATAACAGGAATAAGACTCAGGTTTGGTCTGTTTTCATTCCTAAAATTAAAAACTAACCCAGAGCAACAATCTTTCACACCTAAGCAAGTATATACTAGGAGGGATAGCTTCTAAACCCTGAGGTTTCTCTTTAACAGTCTGAAGTCAGGGTTTGTCAAAGATAACTCTGAGGTTTCTCATCAACAATTATTTATGGCCATTTCTTCACAATCCGTTCCAGCAACCTGATATCCTCTCCTTTGGGAACATGTGGATCAAGATTTCTCAGATCTTCGACAAACTGTTTTGCTTCATCTTTTCTGTTTAACTTGCAGTATCCATCGACAATAGAGTTGTAAGTGTTCTGGTTTGGTCTACAACCATGCTTGATCATGTGCCTAACAACGCCAATGGCCTCCTCAAACATTGAGTCAGCTGCATAAGAACCAATAAACGTATTGTAGGTGATACTAACAACGCCAATGGCCTCCTCAAACATTGAGTCAGCTGCATAAGAACCAATAAACGTATTGTAGGTGATAACAATGGCCTCCTCAAACATTGAGTCAGCTGCATAAGAACCAATAAACGTATTGTAGGTGATAACATCAGGGACAATCCCTGAATCCCTCATCTCTGAGAATATCCTAGATGCATCTCTCATCCGAGTATTTCTACAATAGGCGTAAATGACTGTGTTGTATGATATGATATCTGGCTTGATCCCCTTAGCCAGTATTTCCCTCAAGATCTCCTCAGATTTACCGAAATCTGCAGACCGACTATGCATATACATTAGGCTATTATAGGTCGCCATGCTTGGCGTGAAACCCCTTTCTTTCATGTAGTCCAAGACTTCATTTGCCTTCGCCACCATCTGTCTTCTTCCATATATGGAGACCATGGAATTTAATGTAGTTATGTCTGGTGAAAACCCTCTTTTCTTGAGCTCAAAAAATGCACGTTCAGCCTCTGGCAAAAGATCAGACTTGCTACAAACCAAGACAAGGGTTTTCAAAAGCACAGCTCGAGGCTCGATAACTCCAGAATACACCTCTTCTGCTAGAGAATGCATCAGACCTATCTCCTTTCCATTTGCATATGCATGAAGTAGAGAACAATAAGTTAACTCATTAGGTTTGCACCGACCATCCTCCATCTCTGCAAGAACTTTCTCAGATTGTTCCCACATTCCTCCACGGGCCAAAGCAGCCAACACGGTGTTATAGGTGGAAAGGTCAGGAGTGACCCCAGCATCAAGCATTCGCCTGTAAACAGTCATAGCTTGTTCAAACGAACCACAGCGACTATACGCACTGATTAAGGTGTTGAAAGTTTCCCTTTCAGGTATGAACCCAGCTCTCTTCATTTCCTTGAATACACCAGAAACTTCTGAATCCATGCCGTTTTGGCCAAAGACTGCTAAAAGTGTATTCCAAGTGACAATGTCGGGGGAGAGACCGCACAAGTTGATCTCATCAAATATCTTCATCATATCAGCAAACTTTCCCCTGTTACCATACATCCTTTATAAAAGCATTAAAAGTACAAATATTTGGCTTGCACCCAGCATTTCTCATCTCTTCAAAAATATTCATAGCAGATTCCATCTTACCAGCTCTCTCAAACCCCGACAAAAGTGTTGTGTAAGTGAAAACATCAGGTTTCATTCCCTTTTCTGCCATCTGATTCTTAAACTCCATTGCCTCATCCAACATGCCATCCCTCGCATACGCAGAGATCAACGAGTTGTAAGTCACAATACTAGGAGAAAATCCATTGAGCTCCATCTCATTCAAAACCTTCATAGCTTCCTTAGGCCGATGAGACCTTCCATAAACATCTAATAGCGCATTGTAAGTAACCTTATCATGTCTAAACCCTGCAGCTTTCATTTCTTCGAAAACCTGAGCAGCTTCCTGATGCAAAGAGCCTCTTTTACAACACGTTATAAGCGTATTATAAGTATATGCATCCGGAGCAATCCCTTCACTCTTCATCTTCTCCAAAAGAGACATAATCTTATTCCAAGGAGTACCAATTTTCCCAAACACATTCAGAATGACATTATAAGTTATCAAAGTCGGTTTACAACCTTCTTCCTCCATCTTCTTGAACACATTTACAGCTTCTCTGTACCTTCCGCTATTCGAAAACGCTGAGATCAATGAAGTATAAGAGTAGACATCAAGTGAAAACCCATCTTCCTGCAAACCATTACACAAATTTGCAGCCGAAGATACTTTTCCTTCTTTACCTAGCATACTGATAACTATTGCAACAACAGAATTGTCCAACATTGATTGATAATCCTTTTGCTTCATAAACCAATCAAAAGCAAACCAATCAAAAGCACGCAAAGCCAAATCGAATTTCTTATGAAATCCTAATCCTTTAAGAAAAGCTAGTAATTCCGACGAGATAGAGTCTGGTTTATTCTTATAAGGCTCAAATAGCTCAGAGAGTAGTTCATCTAGCTGAGAGGAATCGAAAGAAGGTTCAATGAGAGAACGTAGAACTTGCTGACCTTGTGGAGAAAGACCATGGTAAGACCAAGGTTTCCCGATGTTAGGGTCACGTGATTTGCCAATTCGAGTCCGGTTACGGTTTTTAGGCGTTTGAGAGATGATTGGTTGTCTTGAATTAGGGTTTTGGTGAAGGAAAACATCGTGGAGAAAAGGTTCTACAGGCGGAGAAGGTTGTGACGAGAGAGATGTAGTAAGAAAGGGCGTCCGTGAAAGAAGGTGGCTTTGTTCATGGAGCATAGGTTTTGAGGAAGGAGTGTAGGGAAGGAGAAGCGGGAGAGATAGTTTGTCCGCCATTAGAGGTAGTACCGTAGTAGTAGAAAGAAGCGAGAAAGAAGAAGAGAATACGAATGGATATTTTGGCAGATTTTTTTATTTTTATTTTAATAATATTTTATTTTCCGGGTCGGGTCGGGTCGGGTATTATCCTTGTTAATACTCCATAAACAGATCAAGTTTGCTGCATTGTTAAGTACACATCTTATTGCATCATCTGGTTCTTACTAATATGATCCAAACATCTCCTGTTCCTACAAGGTAGTTTGGTCTAGTACACTTCACTTCTTAGTGCTTCCTTACTGCAAGAATATAACAGGAATAAGACTCAGGTTTGGTCTGTTTTTCATTCCCAAAATCAATCATTCACCATAATTATATTACTTACTATGAATTTTTTCTTGAAAATCTCCAAGATCTCCTTAGGAGAAATCTTGGTCTGTGTATATCCATCAATCTTGTTGATTTCCTGTAAATTCAATACCGATCTTTTTAGTACCAATCCTATTGAGTGTAAGTGTGTTGTTATCTGATTTACCTCGATCCATTTAGATAGCTTGGGACGTTCTGCAGTAATGTCTAGCTTAAATACTTCATTGAGTACAATTTGAAACCTTTCAATGAAGGGGATATAGGCGATATCAACCTTGAACAAAACAAAGAATTAAAAGAGTCTATTGGAGAGAAATATAAGATCTAAGTGAGGCTTTATACCAAGCTTAACTGACCGAGGAAGAATGGACCGTCATCAAATTTATACAGAGCGTTTTCGAGATAATCTAACACAGGTGCTGCAGCAAGAACATAAAATTTCTATTCATATCTTTAATATTATTTCACTCAGGGTGTAAAGTCTGAAGAGTTTAAAGTCTTACCAGTTTCTTTAGAGGGATCTCCTTTGAGTGATACAAACATAGTTTTAACGAATGTATCAGTGTATTTCAACAACTCGTCCCCAAACTCTCTTTTCGCTGAGTCCTAGAGATAACAAAAGAGGGCAATGAATTGCGATTAGAGATAAAAGAAGGTATGATAAAATAAGGTGTTACCTCAGGATAAAGTGAAGGTCCCTCAAAACTGTTATCAACATATTTGATCAAATCAAGACTCTCCCCTATGATTTTTCCATTGTGCTCAAGCGCAGGTACCTACAAAACATAATGAAACTGATAATGTAGAACCAATCCGATGTAGACCAAACATGAATCCATTGAAGCTTTTTTTACCTTGTTCTCTGGATATACTTTGTCCTTGTACCAGGCAGGCCTATTTCCAAGATCCAAAGGAACAAGTTTAATCTTTTCTTGCAGTCCCTACAATCATCAGTAACCAAACCACATCTTGTATTTAGAATCTAACTATTACTATGATGCTAATGTATAATAAGCACTAGTCAGTCCCTAGCTCTTATACCTTGAGGTTTCTGGTGATCCAAACTCGTTGAGCAAATGGGCATGAGTAACTTGTGTACAGTCTTTAGAACAAAACAACAAGTGGTTATGACAATAGCCAAGTGTTGTAGAATCTTAAGCTATAGACAAAAGAACAAAACAAGGAGATATAGTATTCAACCTTGTGGTACCATCGAACAGAGTGGGTGGATCAGCTGTCGCATCGAGCGTTGCTGGACGATCCTCTACGACACTATCTCAAAAGGATCAAACCACACCAAAAACAAACATCAAATTCCCAAAATAGACCAAATTATGAATTTTTGAGACAAGAACAAGAATCTTACACAGGAGAAGCCATGGAAATTCTGTGTTACGAAGCCCTCTTTCAAAGATTTGATCCCGATTCAGATCATACAAAACAGAACAAGTTCAGTAACATAAAAATGAACAACACGTATGTTCCAGATGTTACTAATCGTCAATGTACGACACGTGGCAGAGGATTTTTGTCGGTAGCTTAACTACATAATGGGCCAATGAATTAGTGTACTGAAGCCCATTAGATTTAGTTTTTTTTGGACGAAGCCCATTATTTTTAGTTATCAACCGTAAGTCCGTAACTGAATCCATTACCATTTGTGTTGAGTGGTCTCACAGTCTCCGAGACCCGACAGTTCGGTTTCAAGCCCTAATCACGCTGATTCGCTAAACCCCTGGATCAATTCGAACGGAGCTGAGATAAGGTTGCGGCTATGGTGAAAAATGGTGAAAATCCGACTAAAATCGTAGACCTCAACACTGTGGAGCCGGATCGTACTGATGAAAATTTCGACGGAGAAGTAAAGGGATTTTTTGGTGACAAAAATGAAGAGGCTGAATCTAATGCTATTGGGGATATATCACCGGTCAATGATATTCAGAAAAAGATTCGGCGTGCTGAGAGGTTTGGGGTTTCTGTGAACTTAACTGAAGAGGAAAAGCGAAATTCTCGTGCTGAGAGGTAAAAGTTAAACCCTATTTTGTTTGTAATTTTAGGATTTCTGCGTTCTTACGTTTTTGGTAATGATTTTTCTTCAATTGAACTATAAGCTTCACTGACGACTGGGATTTTTTTTTTTTTTTTACCCCAGCTATAAGCGTTGTCGTTTGCCATGTTAACATATTATCAATACTCTTTGTTGGCAAAATTGAAACTACTTCTCACCGTCGATACAGGTTTGGTACAGTAGCAGCAGCAGGGGTGAATGATACAGACGGTACGAAGAAAGCTGAGGAATTGAAGCGAAAGGCTAGAGCTGATAGGTATGCCACAATGCTTCCCTTGTGTTTGGTTGCTGTTTATTGCTTGAATGCTATGTTTTTAAAGGAAGAGGAGTATCATACTCGTTTTGTATTTAAATAGATTTGGAATTCCTGCTGCCACCTCTATACCTGCTAGCACTGAGGAAGAGGCAAAGAAAAAGGCTAGGCTTGCTCGTTTTGGGAAAGAGACTAAAGTTGATTCTGCTGAAGAAGATAAACGCAAAGCTAGAGCATTGAGGTACTTTCTCATGCGACCAAATTCTCTTTATCCCTGGAGTAGTGTGCCACGTTTTTCAGTAATTAACTTTGTGGTTGGTGCACTACCGATCTGTAGGTTTTCAAAATCTACTTCTGATTCATCTTCATATTTAACTGGGAAACAAACTATTGGCAAGGTAAACGGCCTTTGACTTCTGTTTTTCTCCCATCTGTTAAGGTGAGACAATTAATAGATAGCTAATGGTATCTCTTGTTTAACTCTTTACTTCATCAGGAGGCAGCTGTATCAGGAAGCACTGCCTAAGGCTCCTCCTAAGTAAAGTTTCTTTTGTCTTTGTAGTTAGGTGAGCGTCTTCTCTAAATAATTCTGATTACACTGAAATTTTGTTGCTGCCTGATTTTTTTTCTCGTATCTGACTCTGCAATCTTTGATTTTCGCAGGTAGTTTTCTAGCGTTTTGTGGTTCCCTCTCCGGCTGCTTCATTCTCTCTTTATTTCTCGGTTAGAAGCCTCCATGTGTAGTATCTTTATTTAGCTCGTAATTTGGTGATGGAGCGAGGTTTTGCTGTCATGCAATGACTTTATCAGCTGGACAGGAAAAAAGCTGTCACCAGATGAGATCTTGAGAAACCAATAAGTAAACTATAGTTCTGACTGTCTTTAAAACAATTGAATGTGTTAGGACCTAGGAATTCTGAAGTGGCTAGTGTCAATGTTTTCCATGTTGCGGGTGCTTGAAGTGGTAAGTATCAGTAGGACCTTTATTTTTCATTTAATATCTGGGAATGTGGATGTTTCTTTTAATATTGCATGTTCGTTATCAAGCACAAGCAGCAGCAATAGAGATTTTGTATCAAGAAAAGATTGTTTTGGAGCTGTACGAATTCGTGTTCTTTATTACTGGTTTTGTCATCTTAGTCTTTGTTACTAAAGTAAGCTGCTTTGTTGCTTTTGTTATACTTGATAAGGATATTGCATGCTAAATGGATCCCATAACTCTGTAGTTCATTGGTTTTTTTATTTTCATATGGTCTCTCTAGCCTCTACTTCATAATTCCTTTGTCATGTAAGACAAACATCATTAGAACTATAGGAGTCTTGTTGGTTTTCATTCCCTTGGTCTCTATGGCAGTTTAAGGATGAGAGCCTCAGATTATGAACCTCTGTTCGCCTTTCAGGACTTTAATGGTTTCGGATGCTACACAATCTCTTTTGTTTTTTCTGTTTAATAAACTTTGTTGATTGTACTTTATGATAGTTTTGGATAAGGGCCAGAAAACTTTTATCAAGGGAATGTATTGTTTAGTTTTACCATTGCTTTTTTACTGTCACTTTTATGCTTTTTCACACCTTTTGGTTTGTGTAAATGCCTATTTCTGCAAAGTAATTCGCTTTTCAGTTTTACCAGCATTGACAGTGATCAATTTATCACGCATGTAAAGCACCCTTGTGTATAATTGCATACAGGAGTACATAAGATTCATCGTTTCCTTATCAAAGATTTCATAATATAATAATTGTACTAGCTATTTCTTGACCTTGGCTCCAGTTTATTTCCCTTGATATAAGAAGATTTTGTTGCTATAAAAATCTGTTCATGATGAGAAATGCATGGGGTAGCCGCCTCTGATCGACAGAGAAGAAGCCCAAGCATTGGTTTTGACTGGTTGGGGTTTAAGATAGATCACAATAACGGTTATATCGTCATGGAAGTGTCTTCTAACACCAGGATTGATTTCTTTTAGGTCTGTGTATCTCATCTCTCGTTTCTTTGCTGCTTCCTTCAATGCAGATTTGAGTAGTCTCCTTGCTATTCCCTGTGAATGTGAATGTATGAACAAATAATTCTTGTGTGTACAGCAGACATTGATTGAATAATGGCCTAGGCATTGAGCTTACTTGGCGTGGGGAATTATGTACAATATCTACAGCTTCCTGGTTGCTAAGATGCTCCCAAAGCCCATCTGAAGCAAGAATCAGAAACTCGTCTTCTAAGCTGAGCTGGATAACAGTGACTGATGGATCAGCCCTAAGGATTGGCTTTGTGAAATGTTCTGATAGTCTGAATTTGGGCAGTAAAGGTTCTCTGTTGAACTCTGCTCTCTTAAGGTATGCGTCACCTATGGATCTTGTGACCTGGTTAAAGTTCATAACACAGTTTCTAGTCAGTTTACTTCCTTACGCAAGATAACTTTTCAACTGATGATTTTCGTGAACTTTCACATGTCTCTGTACAGGTGTTCGGATGTGTAATAATCATGTATGAATGTTTACCTGGATGATGCCTTTCACACGCCACAACTGGTGCTTCATCACTAGAATGTTGGGGTCATTAGGATGCGTTGACCATAGCTCTCTCCTTGAAGACTCCAAATTAGCATTGTGCTCTACAGATAGCTGAATAGCTCTAACTCCACCTCTCTCAGATCTTCCAAGAACAGCTCTTGAATCTCCCGCATTTGCAATATACACTAGTCCATTGCATATCACTCCTGCCAAGCAACAAGACCCGACTGATGCCATCTGTGGGTTCGTAGGCCATTGCTTCTTGACTGTCTTGAGAAACTCTTTGTCTGTCTCTGCAAATGTTTTGCTGATCACCTCCTCTGAAATCCCCATAGCCTCAGAGGCAAACTCTGTAAATGTGTGGCAAGAGTGTTAGTGTGCCTGACATATCAACAAGAATGAGTAAAAAAAGAATGAGAAAGGTGGTGGCTTACTCTTTAACTTGGGGAAAATGTTGTCTGCAATGAATCTGGAAGCCTCTGGGCCTCCATGACCATCGTAAACTCCAACAAACGTGCCTTGAACTGTCGGATTGTTGAATCTCAATGGCCCTGATTCGATCTGGCATTGATCCTCCATCACACTATTGGCTTGGACCATGGCCATTGAATACTCTCCAAAGGTGTGATGGCCAAGATCTTTATACCATGTCAAGCCATCAGTTTTTGTGGGATTGATCTTACTTCTCTCCATACCAGCACCTATTCTCCAACAGGGTTTGACCATCTTGCCAGGTATGTAATCTTAGAAGCAATATCGAAATATACACATATAAGACTGATATATTTAGCTGTACTGATTATGAATTATGGGTTTAGGAAGAGACCATATATATATAGCCGTGGAAACCCTAGAGTAAGTGTGAAGGTGTTGGATTGAAGGGAAAGAGGACAAAAAGGTATGGGTCAAGATAACTGAAAAATTAAATGAGTCTGAGAGTTAAGACAAGAGGGCAGTAGTTTAAAAGAGGATATTCAGAGATTCTCTTTTTTACTGTTCGATGATGATTCTCTGTCTTACCAGGGTTAGGTAATAGCTGTCATATTCTGCTCTACTCTGCAATATTTTATGACATCATGTTAAATAAATATTATCATATGGTAAAGTCTCCTTTTTATCTTGTAAACTTAGGAAACTAGAATGTTCACAGCCAGAAGAGTCGATTGGTTAAGATATCATTAGATGATTTATGACTTCCTCAGTAACAATATTTCATGTAAATGTCTGTGTTTTCACATTTAGTAATTTGTGGGTAGAAAATTGATGGAAAAGGAGAGGTCATAGGATGAGACGCATGTGTGAGCGTGGGTGTATGGAGCATTGAACTTGGAACCATTTAAGATTTTAGAGAGTTGAGAAAGACTTGAGAGAGAGGAGAGAATACATTTGTGGGGCGAGTAAGGAACACTCTTAGCTGTCCTAAACCCTATAGGTTTTGCCCTTTTCTAAATCTCTTGTCTTCTAGTTATATTTTTTACTCATTTTATGTTGTCAAAAGCTGATCTCTTACTTGTGATTTAATGGATTGTGGGGTTGAAATGAATTTCCAAAAGAGGATGGATCTTTTTGGTCCTTTTCATAAGTTCCATATCTTATGACCTTCCCCTGTCTCTCCTAAGATCCATAGATTAATGTTACATTGTTACTGTAGAGAGGAACACTGTTGTGTGTTCATTATATTTACCTTTATGCACAATAGAGTTTTTTTAAGTTTAACCCATAGATATGGACCCACTTCTACTTGCTTTGTTCATTCATTGTTGAAACTTGATTAAGGATAAGACGATTCCACTAGTTCAACAAGGCCAATCTGGTCAAATTGGTGTTGGCTGTGTTGTATGACTTGACGATCAAAAGAGTAAGAAAATCACGTGGTCTTGGGAACAGAGAGACTAAATACAAATAGAAAGAATGGTCCTGGTCCATGTACATTTTCTCTTTAGAATGTCAAGTCTATATATGGACCGAATAAGAAATAGAACCATGGAGAAACACAAGGGTCCTTGAATGCACTATTACAGTCTCATGTGCCCTCTTTATTAGTTTCTTATCTTATTTTGAACAAATTGAGTCCTAGTTTTCATTAAAGAAGATAAGAAGAATATATATATATAAATAGAAAATTTAGAAGCAAGTTCAATATTATCTTGTGATAAAGAAAAAAAGGAAGAGCAATGGTGACAGCTGGGCCAATTGATGCACTCTGTGTTTTTGTCTTTTGGAAGAGGGAGCATGGATGTCAGTTTTATCTCTTTAGCTTCTTGAATTTGTTTTTATTGTTTACCATATAGTATTTTAATTCAACATGTATTAACTCTTTCTCTTTAGTTTTTAAATTCATTCTTACCATTGATTTGAAAAGAAAGTGGTGCATAGTAACCCTATAATAAAACCCCGAAAGATTTGCTAGAACACACGAAGGGTTAAACTAATAGGCACGAAACCATCACTACAACTAACGACTAAAACCAAACACAAATGAACCGAGGCTCAATAATGTTTTAAAACTTGAGAACTCTTTTTCTTTATGTTTTATTTAAACGTCTATTTTATTAACTTAAACATCTGAATAATGTGCAATTTGTTTCCTTGTGTAAATATAATGTTTTGGTTTGGTTAGGTTAATGCAAAGAAAAACAACATCAAACTAAACTAAATTAATTTACTTATTAGTTTTGAATATGCAAGGAAATTAAATTTAACGTACATAATCTCCATATATAAATTCACTTCACTTTCGATTAAATAATAAGAATTGAATTAATGCTCTCTAGTCTCTAGCATTCGACACTTTCTGTTGTGAAAATCTAACTATGATTATGTCTATTGAATTTGGAGTATAATAATAAACGAGCATTTAAGTACATCTCACATTTCAAGAAACCTAGGTTATAAGTTAACTGAACCTACCCTTAAAGAAAGAAAAAGAATCTTAATTAAACGCTAATTATATCATGTGAGTAATCGTACCATAAATATAATAAGAAAAAAAGACATACAACTTGGCCTATATACTAACCTTGATTAGCTATATAATTGAATAAGGAAAAGGAATAAAAGAGGGGTACGTGGAGGGATATGATATGTAGAGTAAATAAGAATGCATGGCATGCAGGAAACATGAGACAGACATAAATCGTGAAGGTCCCATTTTGTCTTGTCTAAAAACAAACCCTTAAAACATTTTATCACCCAACACTATCTATCTATTAACTCGCAAGTGTTCTTCCTATATATTGTCCTAATTCTTTACTATCTCCTCTCATATTATATTAAACTAAAATCTCCATAATAATATATTTTCCTTCTTTTATTTAGTTGCAATTGTATCTAGTAGCTAGACGTACAATTATTACTTTGTATTTTGTACCTTTTTTATAATATCTCTCGTCTCATCTAGCTATTTATTAAGAGCTATTTTTATTATATTTTTATGTCGTTTATTAAATAGATTAGAATCTTTATCGTTCAGTTCTAGGTTATAAAACCATGCACATAATTTTTTATGTATTTGCGAATTCTACTAATTACTAATCACTAAAAACCATCTCAATGTTTGAATTTGAATTCTACTAATTACTATTAATTTTAAAAGAAAAACCGTGAGAAAACCAAACTGGAAAAAAAAAGGGACAAAAATGAAGAAATACTGATCCACGCGCTCCTGATTTTAGTAATCTTAAATTTGCTCAAAAAACGTCAAATCTGTGGGTTATAACTCACGTTTTTTGTGAACACGCGCTCAACGCGCCAACCATGCGAGTGGGGGTTATATTTTCTGACTTACACGCGCGTATAAATATAACACTCTCGAATTTACTATTTGGCCCAGTTCAATTCAGACAAACAAGCCCAATCCAGCCCATAAAAATAGAACAAATTCAGCCCATAAAAATAAAAGAAGAATTGGTCCACGCGCTCCTGATTTTAGAAATCTTAAATTTTCTTAAAAAACGTCAAATCCGTGAGTTATAACTCATGTTTTTTGTGTACACGCGCTCAACGCGCCAACTATGCGCGTGGATATACTTTTTGAATTCTACACGCGCTCAACGCGCCAACTATGCGTATGATTAAATTTCTTGACTTTTCACACGCGCGTATAAGTTTAAAAATTGCTGAAAATGCCATTTTTTTCGAGTGTCTCCGAGACGTGCCACTTTGCGGACTAAATCACTTTTCAACAGACAGACGAAAGCATGCTGAAAAGAAAGACGAAAATACCCTGCTTCGCATTTTCATTATTTTCCCAGCGCTGGTCCCCACATAAAGCACCCAGACGAATTTTTGTCTTCCCAAGACGTGACTCAGCATATGCGACCCGTCCTTTCTGTCGCTTCTCCCAACGTTTTACTGTCTTTTTAGCCGCTTATCCCAATGTTTTGCTGTTTTTAGTAAGTTTTTACACTTAACTTTATTCTCTTGCCTCAAAGTCGTCCTTTTTTTGTCTTTCATGCATGCTGTCGCTGCATAATAAGCTGTCACACGTGAAACAAACAGAATTTCTTAAGGACGAATTCGAAATGAAGAGCGGGATTTCAACTTTTTTTGAATTTTTTGTGAAACAAACAATCTTTTATCCCCTTTTTTTGTCTTTCATGCATGCTGTCGCTGCATAATAAGCTGTCACACGTGAAACAAACAGAATTTCTTAAGGACGAATTCGAAATGAAGAGCGGGATTTCAACTTTTTTTGAATTTTTTGTGAAACAAACAATCTTTTATCCTTCCTAGTCACATCTTTAAAAAGATAACNNNTGTTATTGTTGGCGAATGGAACTGTTTAGATGACGGACAATGGGAAATGAAGATCAAGAAGAATGAGAAGATAAGGTCCATACCACTATCGTCGGACCTTTGTTTCGATCAGCTGGAGCGAATGGTAGCAAAAGCATTCCACGTTGATACTTCCAAAAAGAACATCCGTTTGTCTTTTTGGTCACCTGAGGTTTCTAACGTCTGCACCCAGACTCGTCTACCACCAGTCGCCATTGAATC
>CM071717.1:30854768-30866890 GCA_036630335.1 Physaria fendleri
AGATATATACATTAGTTCTGGGGTTCCTACCATAATCATTAATGTTCCATCACTCCTGCGTCTAACATTGGCAAGCCACCATTGCGTTAAAGAAACCATTGTCATACAAACTCCCTGTCTCAAATATCTGAACACCAAGAAGCTTGATGGTGTTGACTCGTTCATTATAAAAGATCCCTCACAGATGACAGAAACAACAATCACCCGTCATGAAGAGAATATGTATGAGAACTTACTGGCCGAGATAACTTCAGTTCAATGCCTTTCACTGGCAGCCCCGCTTAAGGTAACCTTTGATCATGCAAAACACACATATTGTGCTATACCAAACTCAATTGTTACTAAATTTCAATCGTTTATTCTCTCTTTTGCAAATCAGCATCCAATGGGCAAAGTCTTTGCCGATCTCACATCTCTGGAGATCGACACAAAGGAACAAAGTTGGTGTAATCTGCTTTCTCACGTGTTCACTTGTGCTCCACGGATACAGACTTTGAGAATTGTTGGGGGACGGTATTATCGCTGGGCAACAGCGTGGATGGATCAGATGATAGAGAAGTAGCAGTGTATATCCTGAAAAATGCAGCAAAACTGAGGAATGCAACTTTCACAAGAAGTAGCAGTGTATATCCTGAAAAATGCAGCAAAACTGAGGAATGCAACTTTCACAACATTTGATCCTCCCACGGACGAAGAAAACGAACAGAGACAGACCATGCTAACTCTATTAGCCAACGTGGAGAGAGCTTCAGACTTATGCAACCTCGTGTTCAAAGAATCTTCGATCTTGAAATTTAATTTTAGCAGTTCAGAGGATCCCGATGTGCATGAGTTCATATTCTGAGCCAAAGAAGAGCTATTACCTAGTGTCACACTGATTCATGGCTCATAACAGTTAACCGCTCAAAAGACCTATGGCAGTCATCATCGATGTTCTCTGTTTTCTCTTTTTTCCACTTTCTTATGACTTGTTATTTATATGCATTGTTACCTATGTTTTCCCTTTTGACACAGAATATAATATCCCTTCCATTTGTTCATTTGTTATTTAGATTAAATGATGGTATAGTTGAGCAAGTCTCACCTATGCATCTCGGTACATGAATGGATCTAGCTGCTTGTTAAGGCTTGGCTAACCCCGCTAAACTTTTGCAAAATCGATCACCATTAAGGATAAGCCTAAATTTGAAGACAGAACAAAACAATGAGTTCTCACTTTTTCTCTCATCCTAATAATCATCATCAGCTTTGGGATATTAGTTATCGGCCCAGTTGTTAACATCCATAATCAACCCCATTAAGCAAATACTATTATGTTTTGATGAACAACGACTTCTAATGACCATTGAGCAAATACTATCACTTTCACTGCCCCTCTACAATAGATTACATAGGCCTACATATCTTTGGAAATTGGGAGAAAAATTTCTTTATAAAAGTGTTCATGAATTTTTTTTTCCTATTAATAATATTACAAAACAATAATATTAACATTAGAATTTATGGGTTTAGGGTTTATGGTCAAGGGTTAGGGATTTACAGTTCAGGGGTCAGATTCAGATATCTTACCGTGTTTAGGTGTAGAATTGGAGGTTTAGTTTAAATATAAATTTAGTAAACACCTTACATTTTCAAAAAATTAAACATTGCATGGCAATTATCAACAATACAAAACTAAAACTCTTGGAACTATTGGCCCACCATCAAATTTTTTGGGTTGTCCCATGCATTGTTCATTGAAGTGATTTTGAGTATGGACTTTACTTATTTCCTTAATGGGCTGATACCCAAATCAACTAAATGAGCGTGAAAAAGTGTTTTTTTTTTCCACAACGACGACAAGACGTTTAGCTTTCCAATCACTGTCTCGGTCTCTCTGTTCGAACCTGTGCCGAAAAGTCTCGGAGACTCTTCCCTGAATCAATGGCTCTCAACCGTGGTGGTTCTCAAAGAAGACCTCTCCAACAACAACTCACCGAGACCCGACAACAAAACCCTCGAGTCAACAATGAAGCGGGGATTCGTTCCGACACATTCTCCGACCCCGCTACAACTCCTCCTCATCGGAGAATCACTCGCTCCCAGTATCATGCGATTCGCCCTGAAGAGTTCTATGCTCCACCAGAGCCGTCGTCTCCTGTTCACGTTCTCCCAGACTCCTTCGTAGAACACTCACAAAGTCTTTCCTCTTCAACCGACTCTGGTCTTCTTGATTCAACGCCGGAAGTATCTGACTCTTCAATGCATGATCCTGATTTTGCCATAGAAGCTGACACCAGCTCTCCGCAATCACAGACAGAGGAAACATCTGACCACTGGAAACCTCCCTGTGTTCCCTTCGATGATCGCTTTCTTATTCACGAAGGACGCCTTAATTACCACCAGCTAAAGCAGGGTGAAATGTTTGCAAACCGCTACGTCAATATCGGAGTATCTGAGATGATCGCTGTCCTTGCCTTGATCACAGGAACTGGTCTTCTGAACACCATCACTAATGTTGGTGCATTCCCACGTGAGCTAATTCTAGAATTTTATGCCAATTTTAGTGGGACTCCCGGTTATAGAGTGTTTGTGCGTGGGTCCATGTTTGAATTCAGCCCCCAATCAATAAACCGCATGTATAAAACCCCAGACATTGAACCTCATCCGGTCAGCGAGTGTGATCGAGTACCCAGACATTGAACCTCATCCGGTCAGCGAGTGTGATCGAGTACTCATCTCTAAGCACAATTTGGCCTACATTTGTCTGAGGGACGCTGCATTTACTGGTCCACCCCATTTTCTCCTGAGATCATGCCTCACTATCTTGCGGCCTTTTTTCGAATTAGCTGCTATAACTGGATCCCAACCAAGAATGTATCTGAGGTCTCCATTGAGTGTGCAAAGCTACTCTTTATGATAGACCAAGGGATTACTCTTTATGATAGACCAAGGGATGAAGTTTAATTTTGGAAAGCTTGTATTTAACCTAGTTGCTCGAGTAGCACGATCCCCAGGTCACCTCAGAGAAATCATCCCATTTGCTAATCTGATCTACAATGTTCTCGCCTCTCAGAGGAGTCCTAGACTTAAAAATGATGAATATGCTGAGTTGCTTCTTCCACGAGAAATCTTCAATGTAAAGTTTGCATCGTTATGGATATAGCTCCCTATCAGATCCTCAGTCAAGCAGCACGGTACATGCAAGATCTATCGGTGATGATCTTAGGGCTCAAGCTCATGAACTTGACAGGCAGGGCGATGAACTCCATATGAGAGCTATGCAGCTGAGAACCTTGGCTGCCAAGATGGACGGTATACTCTCCATTCTGTCTCATTGCTTGATTTCTTGATAGATTGCATTAGGCATAATAGGTTGATGACTGTTCTTTACCAATCAAGAAGGGGAAGAAAACCAAGCATCAGGCTCTAGAAGAAGAATAGGGTGCTAGATCAAGGGAGTGAAGATAGAGACAATGTTTTTCTGGTGGCGGTTTTTTTTTTTTTTTTTTTTTGGTTTTTTTTTTTTTTTTTTTTTGTAGCAACATTGAAACTTTTGTTATATAATGTTTGTGTCGCAACCGGTGAACTGATGTTCACAAATCTGAACCTTGTTTTTTTTTCCGCTATGAACATGACCGCTTGGATGGAATATTGAAATCTTTTTTTTTTTCCGCTATGAACATGACCGCTTGGATGGAATATTGAAATCTTCTCATGCCTTAACCTGCTTGTTTATGTTTATTCTTATGTTTTTGCTCTGAGGTGACATAAGCATAAAGTCAATCATCCAGACGGAGATAGAAAGTTGATGTTTTCGGTCTATAAACGCTCGTCTAGCGAGGGTACGAAAAGCACTAAGCAAATCATGCTGAATCTAGGTTTTATGTCATGCTTTACATGTTTTGATGTTTCTATGTTATGAGTGCCTAATAATCTTCCAAACACTAAAGAACATTGGCATAATATGTAAATCAAGAATGCTACATATAACCATTAGTTAAAGGGCAAATAATGCAACATGACAGACAGTGCTGGGAAATCACTGAGTCACTCTTTTGACAATTATTGGCTCATTCATGACAATTTAATTTGTTTCCCTTTTTTCACAATAGATTAACATGAAATTTGAATTCCACCTCCTGACCATGAAATCGAAACTGACATTTTTTTGAATTCTTATAACTCTCCACCGCATCCATTTATGATTTTGCATTAAATGCAGAGTGTATATATAGGTTCACCTATTAGAACAATGGAACGACTACAAACAAAAAAAAAACATAACTGACAACCATGGATGCTGGTACTCTGCGGGCAACAAAACGGCGACGGTAAGATGTTTCTGACATGATTCTCCTCATGTTTTGTTAACCACCGCAACTGAAAACCAACCAACAACCTTATTTCTTTATTTTCAATTCTGGAAAACAGTGTCAAAAAGATGGAGAACACAGATACTCCCAAGCAAGACATGATCAGTGAGCTCCCTGATGACCTCATTGTCTATATCCTTTCATTTCTCCAGACCGAAGATACTATACCTACAGGAGTATTGTCAAAAATGTGGAAAGATATGTGGAAAAAAGTACAGAACCTTAGGTTCAGCATTGAAGAGGACCACGACGGGTTCACAGATCACTTCAGAGACGCTCTGATTTCATATCAGAATCCTTTTTTTTTCTAGCTTGACTATATCAGTGTCAAACTACTGCGACCCAATGGACTTGATACTTTGGCTCCGCATTGCATTTGTTAAAAAGGTCGCAAAACTGGTATTGAGGCTAAACAAATTTACGGAGCCAGTTATGTTTCCAGATTGTGTGCTAAGGAGAAAAAACGGGCTGAGGATATTAAAACTGATGGGAAATATCAATCTAAACCTTGTGTGCTAAGGAGAAAAAACGGGCTGAGGATATTAAAACTGATGGGAAATATCAATCTAAACCTTACATTTGTTAGCGTTTTTCTTGGTTGCCTCAAGGAACTGCACCTCTACAATGTCAGATTCGAGAATGCAGGATCAATAACCCGTCTTCTCGATGGTTGCCCTGTTCTCCAGGATCTGGTACTCGACATCTACATCTCATCTGGTGTGTCTATTCTCATGATACACGCCCCATCACTGCAACGAATAACCCTGGCAACATACAAATGCGAAGGGGAGCACTTTGTCATACAAACCCCAGGTCACTCTTTCTCTATCTGCACCTCTGAAGATAATCGTCTAACAATTTTCTACATGATAATATGTTTTTTCATTGTTGGATTCGTGAGTATGTTTTTTCGGTTGCCAAAAAGCAGACTCCAATAAACACATACTTCTACAACCTCAAATCACCAGAGATTGACACAAAACCAGATGAATGGTGCAACCTACTCTCCTACATGCTAAGCTGTTCACCAAGTCAACCTACTCTCCTACATGCTAAGCTGTTCACCAAGTCTACAAATCCTAAACCTCATAGGCGGGAGATTTATATGCTGGGCAACAACATGGGCTGAACCACAACTAGTGGCAGAATGTCTACTGAACCACATTCACACAATTCAATGGGAAGGCGAAGATGATATAGAAGTGGCTACCTACCTCTTAAAACACGCAAGACAATTGAAAAATGCAACTTTCACGACATTGGAAGCCAATATTCACTGCCAGGCTCAACAAAGGCAGAAAATATTAGACCAGTTATCTAACACAGAGCGAGCTTTAGACTCCTGCAATCTAGTGTTCAACGATTCCTATACCCAAGCAGGCCACATAAAAGGCGAACAGGATCCCGACTTAGAGGAGTTCACCTACTAAAGAGATGAAAACTGATACACATATTGCTCACCTCGTGACATCTCTGGCATTTTATCTTTTTTTCCCCCGTTTATGAACAATGGACTTGTCCTCGTTTAGTTGTCAACAACACTATCATTCATTTTTCGCCTCACCCAATCCCTCAAATCTCTCCCCATGTCGAGAGTGTATAGCTCATAGTGCGTAACCAACCAAAGATGAATGACAATGTCCGGGAACTTATAATCTTTGTAATTCCGACACAAAAGCCCATTCAAACAACGATGCTACCTTATAAACTTTGTAATTCGGACATAAAAGCCCAATACCAAAACCCATAACAAATCTCGGGGACACCGACACCACGGAATGGGCCAACACAAAAAATGGTCCACAACGCTTGAAAGATCAACAAAGCACAGATACTGAATATTTTTCACCTCAAAGAAGAAAGCTTTTAGCCAATTAATACCCAACTACGGTGTTCTAATACTCGTGTCCGTTAAAGACAGAGAACACGATTCACTTATCAAACACTCGAAAAGATATCATCTGTTTCTCTTGCTGGTAAATTATAACTTATAAAAAGTGATACAAAACATCCCCACTCACAAGCCACGACAATCAACGTTTTGGAAATGTCATCACCGTTTTGGAAGTGTCATAAATCATCACCACTTACTATATTTACTACATCCATGTTCATATATTTGTATATATATAGCCATGCGAATACTTGCTTACCACTGCAAACAATTTCCGGCAAAATAAGGCAGGGAAAAAAAGACACAATCGACAACTATGGAGATAAGCAACACTTCACAAGCGAAACGACAACGGTATCTGTTCCTCTGATGATCTCTCTCACTCTGTTTTTATTGATAAAACCATTGAATACTAATATCTCGAATTTGACCTACTTTTTTTCCAAAATCCAGTGTAGAGAACAAAAAAGGCCCAAGAATCGTTGGTCCAGACAGGCTCAGCCATCTCCCAGAGGAACTGATCCTCCACATACTCTCTTTCAAAGGCCCAAGAATCGTTGGTCCAGACAGGCTCAGCCATCTCCCAGAGGAACTGATCCTCCACATACTCTCTTTCTTGCCGACAGAGGCAACGATACCCACAGGTGCTTTGGGGAGAAGCTAGAAAAATCTGTGGAAAGAAGTGCAACACCTGACCTTTGATGATAAACACCACAGAAATAGGTTCTCAGACCATGTTATCAGTGATCTGATCTGTGGAAAGAAGTGCAACACCTGACCTTTGATGATAAACACCACAGAAATAGGTTCTCAGACCATGTTATCAGTGCTCTGATCTCGTATCAGAATCGATTTTTCGGAGTTTGACCATCAGGGTTGCAGACAACTTTGATTCAACGGAGTTAGCTATATGGCTTGGAATCGCTTTACTCAAGCATGTCTCAAAACTGGTACTGAGGTTAAACGAACTTGGTCAACCTGTTAGGTTTCCTGAGGGTGCATTGGTTAGGGACAAAACACTGAAGATTTTAAAACTGATGGGTAATATCATTTTCAACTTCCAAGTCGACAATGTCTCTCTTGAATGTCTCAAGGAGATGCACATGTATCATGTCAGCTTCCAGGATGAAGTTTCGTTTAATCATCTCCTATGTGGCTGCCCAAAACTCGAAGAGCTGGTGTTAGAATTATTTCTTGGGTCCTGCATCAGCAACCTCACCATCAACGTACCATCGCTACAACGCCTGACCTTGGCAACTCGCTACAGCATTGAAGAAAACATTGTCCTGCAAACACCCTGTCTGAGATACTTGAACACCAAGAAGCTTGATAGTGTTGAGTCTTTTATCATCGAGGATGTTTCAAAACTGAGGGAAGCTACAATCACACAGCACGAAGAACATATGGCTGAGAACATTCTCTTCAAACTGGTTTCGATTCAGCGCCTTTCACTGACTGCACCACTGAAGGTAGCTTTTTTTGATCATGTCAAATATAGACATGTTAAATAATGTCTTTTATTTATTTCAGATTGAATTATTCTTTCTTCTAATCATAATTATATCTTGTTACCAAATAAGCATCCAAAGGGCGTAATCTTTGATCTCCTGACATCACTGGAGCTTGAGACAAAGCCAGACTCATGGTGTATCCTGCTCTCCCATATGCTAACATGTTCACCAAAACTACAGTACATAAAACTCATTGGGGTGGTGTATCCTGCTCTCCCATATGCTAACATGTTCACCAAAACTACAGTACATAAAACTCATTGGGGAAAATATTCTCGGACCCAAACAACATGGATTGAACCAGAGGGGCCTGCAAGATGTTTACGTAATCATCCCCAAACAACATGGATTGAACCAGAGGGGCCTGCAAGATGTTTACGTAATCATCTTTACAAAGTGATGTGGGGAGACTACAATTGGGATGGAGAAGACGATAGAAATGTGGCCGCATATATCTTAAGGAACGCTGCAAAACTGAGGGACGCAACTTTCACAACACTGAAACCATAGAAGACACTGACGTGTGCCAGAGACAGGAAATGTTAGCACAATTAGCCATGGTGGAGAGAGTCTCACCTTCATCTAACCTGTTCTTCGAAGACAGTTCAGCCCTGAAAAGTATCCCCAACAGCTCGCAGGATCCTGACACATGGCATCATTTGTCGTCTGAAAAACCCTTTGCCATGTTTGATCACTGATTTTAAAATTGTTTTCTATCTCCCGCCAAATAACAATCATTATCTATGAATTTTCAATGATTAACTTTCTATGAGAATGGATCGATGGAACCGAATACTCCTTTCCCTACCATGTCATGTTTGTCGATAGTCTTAGAAACATTAACCGAGCCAGAACAAAAACTGACTGAGATCAATGATGCAAATTTGCAGATTTAAAGCTAAAGCATAATTACCTGTCTTGTCTTAATTAAGCTACTACAGTCTATGATACATATGCTGTAAATGAGTAACACACATTAGTTTAAATTAACAATGACCAATATCAAGAGCATACAAGCTTTTTGAAATTGCTATTTACTAATTCGACTCTCCCTTGCTGACAGCATTGACTTATATTTGGGGCTTATCTCCAAAATAACTTTTCAGTGGTAATGATAATGGTAACCAAATTATTTGGGCCTTCAGACGGAAGCAAATACCCTTGTTGGGCTCGTGTGTTTTTTTTTCTTTATGTTGCCGTAAAAAACTGGAAAAGAAAGGTGAAATGGGCCGACACCACACAGCATCGATACGACAAAACATAAAGATATATACAAAATATATGTATATACCTTTTCAGAAAGCTCCCAATCTCTCGCCGAGAAAATAAACCGCAGAACACTCCGAGAAACCACTTCGGAATTAAGGTTAAGAACGAACACTTGCAACCACGATACAATGTCTCCGTGCAAAACCAAGAAGACACAATCGAGAAACCCACATGTCGTTGCCGAAGATAGAATCAGCTACTTGCCCGAGGAACTGATCCTACAAATTTTTTCGCTCCTCCCGACAGAGACAACCATAAAAACCAGTATCTTGTCTAAAAAGTGGAAAAATCAGTGGAAAAGGATGGAAAACCTCAGGTTCGACAGCAAAGAGCACAAGAGCAATTTCATAGAACACGTTTCAAACGCCCTATTGGCCTACCAGAATCCAGCGTTTCAGAGCTTGACAATCGGAGTCTGGAAACGTTGCCACACAACTGATCTGGCGATATGGATTAGAATCGCCCTTGCAAAATATGTATCCAAACTGGTGTTGAGACTAAACGAAGTTGGGGCACCAGTACTATTTCCAGATAAAATCTTACAGCACACAAACAGACTGAAAATCCTGAAATTGATGGGTAATATGCATCTCAATTTGTCTTTGAATAGTGTTGCTCTTGATTGTCTGAAAGAGTTGCATCTGTATAATATTAAATTCGACAATGAAGAATCAGTAACTCACCTGCTCAAAGGCTGCCCCGCACTTGAAGATCTGATTCTGGATATCTTCATCAAGTCTGGCGTTCAGACACTCAATATCATTATCCCATCACTGAAAAAACTGATCTTTAAAAGCTACTTCTGCGAAAAAGTAAACCTTGTCATACAGACTCCCAGTCTGACATATCTAGACATGCAGAGATTTGATGGTATCCAGTCAGGCACTGTGTTCTTCTATCAAGGTAACCTCATGACAAATCTATAAGACCAATCTAGAACCTGTCTAATCATCTTGTCTGACATTACATTTTGCCTATACACATACACAGTTTCCTGTTAGCAAAAATTTCTAGAGGCTCAAAACACTGGAGCTCAACACATTGATAGATATATGGTGCAACCTACTATCTTTCATGCTCATCGTCTCACCAAATCTAGAAACCCTGAAAATAGATATATGGTGCAACCTACTATCTTTCATGCTCATCGTCTCACCAAATCTAGAAACCCTGAAACTTATCGGGGGAATGCATGGTAGATTGTCTGCCAAATGGATTCAGCCACAGTGCGTGGCAAACAACCTTTAGAACCAGCTACATACTCTTCATTGGGAGGGATTCATCTACGACGGCGAAGATGACAAAGATGTGGCTATATATATACTGGAGAATGCAGCACAGCTGACCAAGGCAACTTTCACTACACTGAACCCTCCAACTCCAACTCTATACCAAAAAAAGAGAGGAGACACTGAATTAGTTATCTAGGGTGGTAAGATCCTCACCTGAATATCATCTTGTGCTCAGAGAATCTAAATCCTGGACTGAAGGCCCGAGCAGTGACATAGACCCCGACGCAAAAGGCTTTCATTACTGAAAAAGGTTCCATCACCTCCTCACACTATGGATAATTATCTTTTTTCGTTGGCTAATTATTATGGTCACAACATTCAATCATAACACCTGCACATGTGTTTGGCTATAGTGAATATTGGACGCTGCAATATTCACTGTTGATTAAGCACTGATCATTTTGAACCAAACTATCTCATTTCAAGAAAAACTCAATAACATCGAAAAGAGAGTGACGAAACAGATATTGATCAACCTGTTTACATATGACATCAGACCCAATCAAGCAAACAGGATTCATACTGATCAACGTGTTTTATGACACCTATTTGTGTGGCTCTTCTGAAGTTTGAATATGTCTTTCCAAAAATACTAACGCATGTGCGACAACTAACGTTGTTTCATTCGGTTTTAAAAAGAATTGCTGTAACCTATGTATAATCAGAGGATCATTGCAAGGTTTGCGGTATAGAACCTCCATGAATTTTCCGAGGGCCAATCGTATACCATATGCCTATATCATATACCAATTTCTGATAATTAAAAGTTAATCCATTATCATACAAAACACCTCTATATATAATAACTGTGAGTTTTAGTCTCGTTAACATATGGCTGACTTCATCTGCTGGAGAATACAAAATTCAAATTTTTAGTTCAAACCTTGATACATTTCAATGAAAAGTTGATAATTGATCAGCCCACCTATTGAGACCAACTTTTCTTGGCTTGCAAGACAGACATGCATCCGAGAGTTCTGTGGTCATATTTATCATCTCAGACATGTATGATTTTGAGTAATCTGTAGAGTTCTGTGGTCATATTTATCATCTCAGACATGTATGATTTTGAGTAATCTGTCTCCAATGCTGAAGAGATCGCAAAAGCATACTACATGTAGTTTTTCTAGTTTTCGAAACAAACTATGAAAGTCTTGCGTGTCTTGTCATTTTCTTCGTGATTTGTTAAAAAAGTTGCTACCTCTGCGGAAGTGACGGTCCTCTGCAAAAAAACTTCAAATTCCAAATGTATCAGCAACATAACTCATGGACTTAAATCGGAGATTGAACTGTCAAGAATTGAGAGAATGTACCTGGTGCGTTCTTCTTCCATTTGCGCAAAGCTTCGCCTAACATTGTCTGGAACCTCTGTCTTTATGACATGAACACCAACCCTTTTTTTTGGTCACGACACGGACACTAACAATCTCAAATTTCTAGAGCATAACGTGTACAATCAGCCTGAAAAGCCTCTTTCATTTGTTCATCAATCTGAAACACAGTAAAGATAGAACCAAAAGTCAAAAATCATCAAGGGTATATGCTTTAATATATGTTATGGCATAGAGAAGGACCTGGTCAATTATGTTAATGTACGATGTTGAAGTGAATGAGAGCTCAGAAGTGGTAGATCTTAAGATGAATCTTCTCACAGATCGATGGATTATCTTACAAAACCAGAGTAAACTCAACATATCAACTTCACAGACTATTGAATAAGATCAAAGTGACCCGAATAAACAGCATAAACTAAACATGCCATAGATCACTAAATTTTCAAACTCAAATTTTCAAGCACTTT
>CM071717.1:30870683-30907641 GCA_036630335.1 Physaria fendleri
GGTCTGTTATGTAGGACGTAGTTTTCCCCATTGCCCATTGTGCAGGCCGTAATAGGCCGTTTTCCCAGAAATGGTGATTTTAGTGTAGATACGTTCACGTAGTTTGCTAGTTTAACTAATTTCATGCACGTTTCACTAGTTTGAAACACATCTTCTTATTTGAGAAGCTTCCAAGGACAAAACATTGAAATGTTATGTATTTTTTAAAAAAAATGGAAGAAAATCAGGAATCAGACAACATAATCATATATGTTGTTGGATAGATCAATATAAGACGTGTAGCATTGCTTTTACCTATTGAATTTGTATTTGTACGTATACGACTATTCATGTGAACCGGTGATATGGAAGAGATATGGGCAGAGAACAAAAGAAACATGTCCCAATACATTTTATGCAGAGGATTCAATAATAGCTAAAAATATATATAGACAAAATATTAGGTCCAATTAAAAATAGTTCGGGAGTTTGACTGATTGTGAGACAAAATGTCTCCGTCTGAATCTTAAATTTGGATCGTGTCGCCTCGATTTGTAGCTTTCTTCTTCCATGCTCATGCATGCACGACCGATCTACTTATATTTTTCTCATTCACAGCATATGTCGCTATTATGCTATATTTACTTATAAAATATTTTGACTGAACATAAAACAATATACAATGTATGTTTTAACATTTTGAAATATTGTGGTACCAAACACGACTCACAATTTAGAACATCACACTGACACACATAAATAATTTACACAGAATTTTGATATGAGTAAGCAGTAGCCGACGGTGACTATACATATAAAACAAAAATGATACATATAAAGAGAGACGAGAACTCCACGTGGACAGGTTTAAAATCTGGGACATTGTAGATTTGTTGAGTATGATTTATTAGTGTAGATGCATGCACTTGTATTCATATGAAAAAACAAAGAAGACAAATGCTCATACAAGGAAACGTCGTTGATAATTCCACCAAACCATAAGTTTGATTATTCCTTCTTCTTTTGAATTTTATTTTAGTTTTATCAGAAAATCCCAAACTGTATCAGATTCATCATGTCGATACAAAAGATACAGAAAATTAATATTTTGTCTGTTCTTTTTACTTGATCTATATAGCATATGTCTATGTTATCTGTTAACTCAATCCTAAAACACTCATCAGTTTGATTTTGTCACTTACACAGGTCGAAGACGGAAGTCAACATTTTGAAGGTGGTCTTCAACATATAATTAGATAAATTGGAAATGGTTTGTGATACGGCCATGCATCAAAAGAGCTCTGGAACAAACATAGTTCTTTACATTATTATTACAAATTTTCGAATCAACATCTAGTTCAAAACCATAACTTGTTTTACCTTCTCATTTTATTTTATATATATTATAATACTATATTACCAGAATCATGAATGAACAATGAAAATACTCTACCACTGATTTTACCCAGTTATATTTTATAACTTTTAAGTTGTCTAATCCCAGTGACTCATGTGCTCTTCCAACACTAAGGTTTGGTTAGATCAATGTTCTTGCTTATCTCTTCCAGCTTCTTCAACCTCAGTTTCTCGCTTTCTCCCTCCAACTGTGTTCATTCATCAAAATAGGAAGAAAAAATAATCCATCCAGTTTCTGTCTAAACCGTCACAATAACACTTTTGATCCAAATGAAATCAGAGTGTAGTCCAAGAAAAAACACTTTTGATCCAAATGAAATCAGAGTGTAGTCCAAGAAAAGCAAACAACCCATGAATGTTCTTTTGGATATCTGATTTGCACATTAGAAGTAACAAAGATCATATGTTGCATCTAGTTTGGGAATTAGTATGTCCCAAAACAGCTAAAAAAATCCAATTAGTTTGATCGACAATGCACCAAGAGCAAATGCAAGACCATCCACATACATGTGGCATGATTAAGTACTAGAGTTTATTTGGAAGAAGTAACAAAGATCATATGTTGCATCTAGTTTGGGAATTAGTATGTCCCAAAACAGCTAAAAAAATCCAATTAGTTTGATCGACAATGCACCAAGAGCAAATGCAAGACCATCCACATACATGTGGCATGATTAAGTACTAGAGTTTATTTGGAAAAAGTAGAAAGAAGGGAGACATATTAAACTAACCTCCTGTAGCTTGGTGATCAGCTCCACCTTCTCCTTATTCTTTTCATTGAATGCTTCAAGAGCATCCTTGTACTCTGTTTCCTGCACATACGGAAAAAAGTAGCATATCACCCTAAGAATCCTGAACGTATTCCGTAAATTAGTCAGTATATTTAGAGAGTTAATAAGTAGTAGTTTTATCTCAAATGCAGTCTTTCTGTTACAGCCTTACTTCAAGTTCTTAGCATCAAAGAGAAAAAAGCATTATAATTCTCAGCACAAAAGCTCAAACCTTCTTCTGAACTGTATTCCCCAAAGGCTTCAATTCTTTATCGAGAGAATCAATCTTCTTCCGCACCATTGTAACTTCCTTCCTCATGGGATCAGCAAAACTTTCAAGTTCCTGAGTTCAATTAACCAGTGAAACGTCAAACACACCAATCAGAGATCATCCATAGACAAGATATGTGTGAATCATAAGACAGAGCTCATCTTTAGAAAGTTCACAAACTATGCTAAATAGTCCATAAATCTATAACTTAAAATTGGAAAACCCCTAAAAGCAGACCAAATCCAGCTTTCTAATTTTAGAACATTCAACTACTAAATCCAGAAAACAAGGTTCAATTTTTTTCCCTTTTCTAGTCTCTTCAACAAGAACTTGATCTAATCTACACTACAAGGAAACTTAAAGCAACCCAAGACAACGAAATCGTGAATCACAACAAAAAAATCGAATTGGAATAATGTATTAAGAAACAAACCTCACGAATCATAGCGAGACGCTTGGATTCATCTTCAACACGACCAAGCTGAGCTTGAACTCTTTCTCTAATCTCCATCTTCTTCTTCTCGTCTTCTCACCAAGCTGAGCTTGAACTCTTTCTCTAATCTCCATCTTCTTCTTCTCGTCTTCTCGATCTCCTCTTCTTTAGCCTTAAACGCCGACAACGCTTTCATCGACAACTCATCGTCTTCCTTCTTCATTTGACTACTGAAGCTCATACTCTCCGATAACTGATCCTTAAGTCGACGCCCTTGTTCCGCCACCGGTGGCTGCGACGTCTCAGTCGGTTGCATCTTCTTACTCTTCCACAGATTTTGCTTTTTTTTCGCCGATCCGCTCTACAATGACCCTTTCTTTTGATTTTAATATCCTCCTAATAATAATGGAAGCTAGTGTGACTTTCTAAACCGGAACTAATCGAATCCAAAAATCACATTAAACCGGTCTCTCAATGATTATTGAACACTAATTAAATTAAAAACATACAATGATCTAAAAATTAAGAAAATAATGTCTTCTCTAATTAACGGTAATTATTATCGGATCTAAACAAGAGAATTGGAGTTCTAACAAGATGACCTCTCGAATCATCCCATTCGACAGAAGCAGAAACAAGCCCTTTCATTGTTGTCTCATTCCAAACTCCATTAATCGAAACCTTATAAGTCCTCTTCTCTCCAGGCTTCTCGAAACTCATATTTTTAGGCACAACCTCCACTCTTAAACCCTTTGGTGCCCAAACCTTAGACACGTAGTTCGACCGTCCGTATCCCACATTCGTCACTGTTCTGTAGAAAAGCTCCGACACAGTCAGATTCGTTGTACTCACTTGCGTGTGCATTGATGGGTAATTTAACCCATCTGTTCCTAACCCACGCTTGTGATCCTCGCATTTGTATTCCTTCTTCGTCGTGTTCTTCTTGTTATCTCCGGTTATAAGTCCGATCGTTGTGCTATTGTACCCTTCTTTACAGAGGAATCTTAAGTAAGCGCTTTCGTTTATGTCGAAGATTAGACCCGGGTGAATCGCTCTTTCCGGGTTTATCTGACCAGACCCGTAGCTTAATTCGGCTTCGTCGCCTTTGATTTTCATTGGTTTAGCTGAAAGGAAAGTGTTAAAGATTGGAACTTTTTATTGAAGTTTTTGGTTTGATTGATGAATTAGTTACCTGTTGTCATTAGGGCGGATTTGACTGCGGCTGCAGACCAATCAGGATGAAATGATTTTACATAAGCTGCTGCAGCTGCTGCGTGAGGACAAGCCATTGATGTTCCTGACATTATGCTGAAGAATGTGTGTCTTGTGTCCTCTGGATAACCGGTTAACGATCCTAGCTTCGAGAATGCTGCGAGGATGTTTAGTCCCGGCGCTGATATATCCGGCTGTATAAGAAAAAACCAAGACGTAGTTCAATCATTTGTCTGCGGAGAGATAGAGAGGAAAAGAAGAAGAAACCTTGAGAATGTTGGGGCTGATTCGTTGTGGTCCTCGAGCTGAGAACTTAGCAATCGATGGAGCTTCTTCCATTTTGGTTGTTTTTGTCTTATAGATAACCGCTTGAGGATTTCTGTTAATTACAATTAGTGAGGAACAAGAACAGCACAGACAGACAGAGAGAGAAGAAGAGCCTGATTGATTACTTGGTGGAGTTGATGTATCGAGAGATGTTTGTACCGTCTTCAAAGAAGACATAAGAACTAGCAATAAGAGTCGCAGTGGCCATCTGAGTGGGTTCTAGAAGTTGAACAATCACGCCAGCTCCTTTTAAGCTTTGGATAACATGGTCTTGACCTGAACCTCCATTGCTTCCTTCTATACGTCCTGTTTCACAGTAAACTACCTTCCCAATAACTTTATCCTCCCCCAATGTTCCGGCCTCACAAGAACTGCATAAACTCACAACCGTTAAGACAATCAAAACTCTTCCAAAATTTAGGCTTTTGTTCTGTTCTTGAGATTTTACTTTGGCTCTCCATAGCCTCCTTCAGATACGTTAGAAGCAAGCGTACCACTCGTAAGAGGATATATTGTTTTAGTTGGAGAGAACGTGTTTAGAGAGATTCCCTGCAAAAAGACTGTTTATTTACTAGCCATACAAACCCATTGAGATGATAGTTCAGTTACTGAAAGGGAAACACTTACTGATGTTGTTTGGCCATTTCCGAGTTTAACAATAGTTTCAAACTTCCGATCAATCGAGTTAGCTGCTACAGTCATTACCCACGGTGCGAGGTTGGAAACTGTAAAGAGACCGGGGCCGCTATTGCCTGCAGAACACATTGTCAAGATCCCTCTTTTCATTGCGTGGAAAGCTCCAATAGCTATTGGATCTTTGAAAAAGGGAAGCGAGGCTCCTCCAATTGAGATCGATATTACATCGACACCATCAGCAATAGCTTCTTCGAATGCCGCTAACATGTCCATATCTGTACATCCTTCAGGCCAGCACGCCTAGAGCATAAATGTGTCTCAGATATTCCTTCTAAATAGAGGATAAAGCAGAGTAAAAAAACAAACCTTATAAGTGGCTATTCGAGCAGAAGGAACACCACCTCGAGCAGTTCCGTTTGCAATACCAAAGATGCTAGCGCTAGAGACTGAAACACCAGCAATTGTGGAAGATGTGTGAGTCCCGTGACCATCATGATCCGCAGGAGAGTGTTCATGACCATCATTTTCAAGTGTATTTTGGTCAAGAAGGAAGTACTTTGCGCCTATCACTTTACTGTAAATCAAAAACCAAAAATTAAAGACAAGACAAAAGACATTGCATAAACAGAGAGGACGAAAAAACTAGGCATTTGTACTTATTGCAACGAGTGAAGTTATGTCCAGTTACACATTTTCCTTTCCATTTAGCTGGAGGAGGGCCAACACCTTTGTCATTGAAGCTCGGTGATTCAACATCAATTCCTGTATCAATAACTCCAACAATGATATTACTCTCTAATGCTACATTCCTTCTGTATTTAGACTCAACAAATCCTAGAAAATCCCATGATCTTGTCGTGTGAAGCTGTCTTATAGTGTTCTTAAACACAGATACAACTCTTTCTTCTCCTGCAAAGAAACAATCCGTTAATCACATAAGCGTGAAAATGTTCTAACATTTGTTTATGTGTTATTACGTGATAACTGCTCTGCTTCATGAGGAAAAAGTCTTGCCACAAATCCATTAATGTTCTTCCCATAGCTATACATTTTCAGTTCTCTTGCTTTACTCTCACTGCCAGATAAAATAAAATCAAATAATACTTATGATAAATCAATGAAGATTCTGCGAGTAGTAAATGATCCTCACTCTCTGATCACTTTGGATAGAAGATTATGATGTTTTTCTGCTTCTTCAACATGAGAATCCTCTGTAGCTTCTCCCATGTACACAATGTAAGGCTATAAAGGAAGAGAAAGAAAGGTTAAAGATTCATTAAATTTTAAGCTCCTTACACAATACATAATAAACACTCTTTGATTATTACCTTTCTCTCGTCGTTTTCATTTTTTGTAGCTGCTATAAACGTTGTGTGAACAATACAGAAACAGAGTACAAACAACTGGAGGATCTGCTGTTTTGAGACCATCTTTAAGGATATCGAGATCAGTTAAGATTTACTTATGGTTAGTTATAATAATAGCCACTAGGCCCACTACTCTTTTAAAGTGTTTTCCTAGGCTAAAGTATAAGAATAAAACTGAGAGTCCTTTGGCTTGTTATTAGGATCTTGTTGCTCCTATTTTTCTGTTTATTACTTTCTTAATTTAAGATTTCTTTTTTTGTTCCTATTAATATAACTAAAAATTGACAATAATTATTAATAGTAATTAACAAGTTTAAAGATTTTATTAGTCACAAAATGTTTTAACAACACGCAAACACAAATGAATAAAGAAAGAAAGAGCTCAGACATTGAGTTTCATAAGAACAAACCTATAAGGAAAAATCTATGGCTTTGTTTGGTTTATCAAGCTTTAATCAAAGAAGCAGTCAAACTTTGGCGTAAAACCGAGTAAACAGATCTCCATCCTTCTTCAGTAGGGTGAGAACCATCCCAAAAGAAAGCAGATTTAGGATTATCACAAATCGTATACTTCTTCACTCCCTTATCATCCACACTTCCACAGTTATACTCTCTGCTCATACCAACACAACACGGCTTCAAAGGACTCTGAAACGTCGTACTCCCGGGATTAGATCCTTTGTTCTTGAACACAGTCATGAAAGCATTGTAGAGATCAAGAATGATGAAAGTCGATTGCTTTGTCTCGGTATTAAGCTTAGCCACGGCTTGCTGCAATAAGTTGTTGTGAAGGTTCACTAATGCGTTTTGTGAGTCGTTGCAGCGTTGAAATGAAGAGACAAATGTGATCCCTGGAAGGCATCCGAGTGGCTGAAGCGATGGTACTGCAATCTTTTTAACTCCCAAAGCATGTATCCTTCTTAAGTTTACTTCTATTTGATCCACCACTTGTTTGATGAATGCAGGAAACTCCTGTCAAGAAGGCAAGAAAATGAACAAAAACTCAACTGAAACAAAGGAGTTGTAAGAGCGTAAATTGTTATAAACTTACGGAAGCAGGGCGGTTTAGGGCGATGAAAGTGGAGTAATCGTTGCCGGCGACACTGACAAGAGCGACGGAGGAAGTAAGTTGGGAGGAATAGTAGATGTCACCGGCGGTGAGAAGGTTCTGGAAGATGTCGATTTGAGTTGTCATGTTGGGTAATGGAACCAGAGTGTTGAACACTCCTGTTCCTCCGTACGCGAAATTCATTCCGTATTGTAACCGTTTCTTTCCCGCGTAATCTTTCCAAAAGTATGGGATTGGTGATTTTATCCCCACGAATTTTGCTGTCAACATTATTTATAAAATTAACTCGATTTTATTTACATACAAGAATCTTGATACTTGTCAAAGATAGCATATTCCTAAAACTACCTAATTGCCTGTATATTTATATTTTGAAAATTCTAGTGAATTAGACACTTTATAATATGTCATCTGTTACTTTTTATAAACTGTATATATAAATTGATAGTTTCAATTAAATAGCATATACTAAAAATTAACTGATTTCATGGTTGATAAACTACAAATTCAATCCATTATCTTCATTCCTAAGAAATTTTAATAGAAAGGCCATGGATACAAAAGACTTTTAAAAGATAATGTTCTTTAAACTATAATGTATCCACTTTGACAGCACCCCACATATGTTGGTGTTTAGCTTTATTATAGTCTTTTCTATATAATAATAAAAAAGATGAACAAAGAAAAAAAAAAAAGATCCAAGTCTGATACTAAGTGGTAGCAGGCAGCTATGATGAGATTAGCAAACATAAACATTTTTTTAAAGTTAACCTTTAGAAAAAATACAGATATTAAAGGACAAAGCGAAAAAAATGCTCTGCACCGAGGATATAAAAAAAATATATATATAAAAACTGATTATATATATATTGATATGTGTTATATATGATGTTACTATGATCTTTGATTAGTAACGTGTGAAATTTAAAAAGAAGACAATTATTCATTGTGGTTTGTTTCTCATACATGATGTAAATTATACTCCTTATACTAATGTTTTTTCACTATTCCAACATGTGTTTCTGGCTTTTTGTGAATTTCATGATGCATCATCCGTGTGTTTTATGAATATTAAATAATAAAATTTAAAATATCACTCAGAATATATAAGTAGATATTTTTGAACTGCAATAAAAAAACAATATTATATGAAGAAGTATATCAAAGTGACGCAGACTCACACGCAATAAAAAAGGACAGTAGTAAATATGGTAAATAATAGAGTACCATGATTTGACGTAACACTGAAAAGTGGTAAATCATCGAACTACCCCTTACCAACCACATAAACAATACTACAATAATTCAAAGACCAAATAATAATTTTCAAAATGATTCCTAATTTGCTCCACAATATGTTCATCGAGACACAAACAAACACACATAGTAAGAATATATATATGGTATGGTCATGTAATATAATATAAAATAATTTGATACAAATACAAGGTTTAAATGACAGAAGACAGAAAAGAAAGTGTAAAGATGACTTTAATAAAAGCAAGGTGGTGGAACAAGAAGAAGATGTGAAGAGATAAAAGAAAAGCAAAAGTGAGTGGCGCACTGGATTGCACTACACCACTCTCCCCATCATTGTTTTTTCCAACATCATTTTATATTTCCATTTAAGCATCATCATCATTTACATATATGTATACATGTATAACATACTGCTATATATATATATACTATGAAAACATATTGTTAAAACATCAATTAATTAGATACCTAACACTAATCAATTACTATTTACTTCATTTCAACATAATTAATCTATCCTAAAATGAAAGTAATCACAGTAGGAGACTTTTTAAGTTGGTTGGTCACTTAAGGATGATAATTGAAGAGGGAGGGAGGGAGGGAGGGGTTTACCTAGAAAATCGGTGGCGACACGGCCGTCGGAGAAACGACCGGCGGGTTTACCGGGGAAAGTGATACCGTAAGGGAATTTCCAAGAATGAGATAGAGACTTCTTTATGTTTCCTGTATCAGCATATGAATCTCCGAACACAAACAGTTTTGTTGGTCTAAAATCATACAAATGATGGTTTTGTTTGAAGCCCTCAACTCCATTGATTTCTCCTGCATAATTACAAAATAACACTAGATTAAAACTTGTTGGCAATATGGTTTCAAAGAAACAATTATGAATGCAAAATTAAATTACCAAATAAGAAGCAAGTGAATAAGAAGAAGAGAAGAAGTGAGAAGAAGAGTTTGGTGAATGAATCCATTTTCAAGATTCAGACAGATCAAAGATTTCTAACTCTTTTTTAAGGGACTAGAAAAGATAAGAAAGAATGGTAAGAGATGAAGCTCGGTTTAAAAGAGAAAACTTTTTGGGAACTGAAGTTGAACTGTGTTCTCACTATCTTGTCTTTGTGGCTTTATAATGTCAAGCACTAGGCCTTAGAATTGTGTGAAACGACCTCGTTTTTGGTCAACTTTTATTCTATTTTGTTTTGCACACCATTAGAGTTTCTTAATTATATTTGTCTAATGTCTGTGTAATTATAATACAAATTGGGTGGGATAAGATATATAATGGGTTTTTTAATTGGTATATAGAATATGTATCAAATTTCAAATGGATTTTTTTTTTTTGTTTTTCTTTTGCAAAAATTGTGGTTCATTTTGGTCTTTGTTATTTCACATTCCGTTATACTATAAAAGAATACGGATTAATTGTTAGGTAATATGTATATTTCAAGTATGTTGTTGACTTTCAGTTTTTTGATAATAAAAATTTTCGGTCAAATTTTAATATCTTAAACTTGTGAAAATTACAGCCAGGCCCGGACCGAACCTTTTTTGGGCCTAAAGCAAAAAATAAAAATAAAAAAAAATTAACAAAGGGAGATTCGAATCGGGGCCCTTCAACGTAAAACCTTCTTCAAACACCACTAGACCAAAGTGAATTTTACCTAAAATGTGGCCTATAAAAACTATAATATTTTCGGGGGCCTAAAGCCAATGCTTTATTGGCCTTAAGGTTGATCCGGGCATGATTACAGCTGCTTCCAAAATTTTATTTCTTTAGTTTTGGACGTTCTTTTTTTTATAAATATGATGATACAAACAGTTAGTATGTCTACGTTACACAGCCTATCAATTTTCTTTGTTTAATGTCATCAAGACTATCATTAATTATAGTTTATATAGACAGGTTTATTTTTTTAAGTTCCATTTTCAAGATACAGATGCCATCTTAAAAACGGCATGTATTTCTGAGCAAAAAACGGCGAGATGTTTTAACGCATAGGCGGAGAGGAGATTCCAGAATATTTCGCCTTCTCTCTACCTGAGCTCCGCTCATGGCGGTTCGTCTCTCGAGGTCATTGGCTGCGTCTTCCTCGTACCGGAGATCGTATTTCTTCCCCGGAATTCGCTGCTCGGCGACAGATATCACTTCTTCTGCGATTAATGGTGGCGAGTTTTCTGATTTCGGTAGGGCTTTAGCTCTTTATTCATCTTCGTTCTCTACCGTGATTGACGCATTTCATGACCGGAAACTCCAGCCGAAGTTACGTGGTGGCTGGCGTGATTTCATAAGGTAAAGTCTCTTTCCAATTTTTGTGCTCATATTCTTTTGGATGTGTTTGGACTCTGGAATCAGATATATTCATTATATATACTTAGGGTTCATTAGGTTTTGTTGAGAATTTAATCCAAATATCAACTGCTTAATTTAAATCTCTGGACATTTCTGTTGCCTTACTTTACCGTTTTCTTCTTCACATTTCAATTTCAAGGTTCAAGCGCAATTCAAATTCTGGAGTCATTTCAAGGCAATTCAGCTCTGAGACTAAACGAGTTAACACCAAAGTCAATTTCTCTCTATCTGATGATGATGATTCAGATGAAGAAACTCCAGTTGCAAAAGATTCAGTCAAGCCGGAGCTCCCACCTCCTTATGACCCATTCAGCAAGAAACCAGCATTTGAAGAACCAGAGGATCCTAAGAATCTCCAAGAAATATTCCACAAGATGAGAACTGAGGGTTTCACGAATGAAGCTGTGAAAATGTTTGATGCATTGTCTAAAGACGGTCTCACACATGAGGCGCTCGAGCTTTTCTCTCAGATCAAAGATAAAAACGAAATGCCAGAAGTGGTGGCTCATACTGCAATCATTGATGCCTATGCTAATGCAGGCCAGGCCAAGGAAGCTCTCAAGGTTTTCATGCGTATGCTCGCCTGTGCAGTTTCGCCTAATGCCTATACATATTCAGTTCTGATTAAAGGGCTTGCAAGGGATACCAAAACGCTTAAGGATGCAAAGAAGTTCTTGTTAGAAATGATGGGAAAGGGGATGAAACCTAATGCAGCCACTTATACTGCAGTGTTTGAAGCTTTTGTGAAAGAGGGTAAAGAAGACACAGCTAGAGAGTTGTTGGAAGAAATGAAGGAGCAGGGTTTTGTTGTGGCTGATGAGAAAACTGTGAGAGAGGCTCTTCAATCTAAAAGAGGTCAAGTCTTTAGAACTGTCATCAACATTTTATTTGATAAATAGTAGTAGTAAGAGTATCAGTTTGTGTTTGGTGATCTTTCTAATTGGTAGAACAACTGGGAATTGGATTTATGAGTGAATCATAATTATGGGCTAAGAATGGGCCAAGACAGTTTTGGTACTTCACCTAAATTTTATAAGTATATGATTACTGGGGTTTATTGTGACGGCCCGTTGGGTTTACTACAGCTCATAAAAGCAAATAGGTCATTGTTATAAGCGAAACGTATAAGATTCAGGAAAATCAATGCTTTTTTTTTTGCGCACCATATCTTATTATATAAAAGAGAACGCGTTTACGGTGAACTCGATACGTATCAATTGGATATATTACGAGATTTTGACACGTGTCAATTTATTTAAATCTAACCGTTGATTTTTAATTTTCAAATATAGTAATCTTAATATTTAAATAAAATACAAATTTAACATTTATTAGAACTAAGAAATTTAGTATTTAGTAATTTATATAATGGTAATCTTAATATAATTGTAAACTCATAAAAATAAAATCTTATTATATAAAAGAGAACGCGTTTAACGTAAACTCAACACGTGTCAAGTGGATACCTTACGAAATCTTGACACATGTCAATTTATTTAAATCTAACCGTTGATTTGAATAAAATACAAATTTAACATTTATTAGAACTAAGAACTTTAGTAATTTATATAATGGTAATCTTAATATAATTGTAAACTCATAAAAATAAAATGGTAATATTTAGAAATGTTGTACAATTTAGAATTCATCTTTCTCATTCATATTTTTTAAACTCACATATCTGATAATATAATCATAATTTTTTGATTCGGGTTTGAGACGACGATCAAAACAGCTTGAACTTAGATAAAACAGTATTTAGGTTCAAAGACTATTCTAAATTTCCCTGTCTAAGTCGGTTAGTGGAATTTAAAAGGGTTGCACGCCTTTAACGGAAAGAATGTTAAGTTATGTATCTCAGATTTGACAGTGATAGATGAATTAGATTTTACAGGATTTTTGAGTATGTCGCTTTATCGTCTTTTATCTCCACACCCATCGTTTGGATTTCACAATTAACTGTTATTTGAATATATTTTTGTTAGGTTAGCTGTTATTTGAATATATTTTTGTTAGGTTAGCTTTGATGTATGCTGTCGGATTCTATCGAATCTAGTACTATATATAACCAGACTTGTTGAATCCAAGTATAGGATTAACTTAGCTGCTGCTCAGAGCTTCCAGGTTTAATCTGACAGATTCCTTTGAAGAGAAAGCTTCCTTTAATCTATCAATGTTACACTCATCGAATTTGGAGTTTTGAAGTAGTAGTAGGCTATTTGAGCCACACGATTCAATTAGGATATGTTTTCATAATTGTTCCTATAATATAGTAATGTCTTTAAATTTAAAAGATTTAATTTGGGATATATGAATTGGATTATTATTGGTTTTCCAAAGCCCTATTAGAAAAAAGATAGAAGTGTTTTTTAATACAAAAACCAAATATTCTTTTATTCTTCACACACAGAGAGATTAGAGCAACACCACAAGACTAGATTACAAAACACACAATGAAATTACAAGCAACCAAACCTAAACAAAGACAAAGGATATAGAGTAATAAAGATAGTTAAAGAAGAGAATAATAATCTGCTGATTCCGAGGGGAACCGAAGCTTGCCAAAGGATCGAAGTTGCCCAAAACCAGAGGGATAATAAAAAGACACAAATCTTCATCATCTTTTGTTGTCTTCATCAACCTTCATGCAATCTTCATCGCTCCATTCACACCCACAATCTTCATCATCATTTTTATTGACTACAAAGATGATGATCATTAATTCACACAACAACACCCCCACAAAATAAACACAACTATAATCAATCTCTCTACTTCTTACCTCTTGGTGAGTACTCTTGTGTAATTGGGCCATCCCCTAAAGAGAAACTTGAAACCCTCTATTGGTGAGATCTTCTAATTTGCTTCATCAGAGGGTTCTTCAGTTTCACTTTCTTTAGGGGATGGCCATGTTTTGTGTGTATGGTGTTGTGCCAATCAAAGAGAGTTTCAAAGAATGGAGGTTGTTAGGGTTTTTATGGCTTCTCTCTATTTGTCTTTGGTCATGGGGACATATTAAACGAGAGGTTGAAAACACTCATTGCATAAGCTATATAGTGTTACCTCCACTTTTCCTTTTAAATACTATTGTTTTCACAATAATTAATCTAACTCAGTATAACCACTCTATTCAAGATATATTATTTAGTTTTTATTTTTTTTAAGAAACCGACATGAAAACTATTTTTGAACAGAATAATTGTATGTTTTTTTTTTTTTTTTTTTTTTTTTTTTTTTTTTTTGTCAAGAAGAATGATTGTATGTATAACTATAATATTGGGTTATATAAGTTAATTTAAGTGATTATAAATTAAAAATAAAAGAAAAAAGGAAAAGGAAAAAAAAAAGGTGGAAAAATTATGATTTAGAATACTATTAAATAGGGGGAAAAAAGGTGGAAGGAGATGATGGAAATGAGGGAAGTCCATGTAAAGATGTTGGAAGAATTTGGATCTTTTTAAGGAATATGCCAATTACCAAACTTTTTTTTAGAATATGCCAATTACCAAACATGTGTTTTTTTTTAAATAAACAAAATCATGTCATCACTTTCTACTTTTCTAATAAATCCTATTACTTTTCCTCCTTTTATTTGATTTTAGTATAATACAAACGTCCCTAAAGCTCTATATGTTTTGTCCTCTTCAATAACGAGGTTGTGGTCAGTCTGTTCTCTTATGTCTAAAAATATTTGGAGTTCTTTTTGTATTATTTCTTCAACTGTTGTTGTGTATATAGTAGTTTATTGTTGCCTCATCGGACATCCGAAAGGTGTTTTACCACTACTGTCAGATATATCATATCCTGCGATAAAACAAATGATTATTTCAAAGCGCAAAACATAAACAACTCTGTCCCCAAGTAATTTTGCACACTTGTGAGTTACTGAAGTTTAATAGTATAATACAGCAAAAAACATACACGAAAAAGTAGATATTCCATATACAATGGCAACGAACGAACCTAATTATCTAATGTAAACAACCAAATAGATGAAGAATTTCAAAGCAAATTTACCTCACATATTTAAATTTCATCATCTTTAGTTGTTATTTAACGGCGTGGTTCATTCATAGACTTTCCTTCAAACAATTCACCCAACAATCTCTCAAGATCTTCTGCTGTATACTTTATATATCTCTGTGGATTCTTCCCATTCTCCACCAAAGGCCTACACATATGTTCAATTCTCATTACTGTTCTTTTTCAATCGCAGAAACAAGAACTAAAAGAAAAAGAAAGAAGAATTATACCCAAAGCGTTTGAGGAATGATCTGTAAGCAGGCAATAATACTTCAGCAACTGCAAGTCTTAATGACTCTCTTAACTCTGTATCTGGTACTGTCCATTGTGATTGTCTCTGATGCAACTCATCAAACTGCATATTGAACATCTTGAACCTGTTCCCCCACCATTTTTTTATTTATTTTAAATATCAATTTTAGTTACATTTATTCATCATTACCTAATATATATAAACCATTTGAGAATTACCTCTCTTTTAATAATCCTCTTGAAACCCCACTACTGTTTCCTCCCTCTAAACTTCCTCCCCCAGATGATGTCAAACCTTGTGCTGATGAGCATTGTAATATCTACAAAATATATATATATCACCTTCTTAGTAACCATATAACTAAAATTCTATGTAGTAGTGTTTTTTCTACCATAGTTAGACATAGAAAGAACCTTTGTCCAAGCAGTCCTTTTGTATTGATTTGCATGTTGTTGAACGATACGTCTATGTCTTTGTACCCAATCATCGCCTAACAAATCCTTGGCTTCTGACCTGAAAAATTATTATATGAATAAAGTCTACTACATTAACTTAATGCCAGTTTCCTTTCTTTCTATACCTTCGCACAGATCTGACCATGTAATGAATATTGTTCATCAGGAACAAGTGTGTCAACGCAGGATCTTTGTACTGTTTTGATTTTCCTTCCAAGTTGTTTTGCAGTGCCTGCATTATCCGCATTGTTACAGATGCTAGCTGCGAGTTTGAGTCATCTCCATTTCCAAATTCCAAGAAAAGTTGCTTCAATGTTGTTTGATAGCTGACACCAAAGGTCATCAATTAGAACTTCGAAAGAGACAATATGCAGATAGCAGTATGACGAAAGAAGAAAAAAGAAGAAGAAGATGGGGCTAGTCCTAAGTCCTAACTAGAGACATATATAATTACTTACTCGAATAAGAATTTGACATAATTGATGACATAGCTTGTTAGTGGGTGGACAGTTCCATCTAGAACAGCAGTCTTTGTAGCATCTTTCTCAACAGCTTCTTCGAAATCACCAAATGTTTCCTGAGCAGTTTGCGCTAACCGCTTTGTCAACCCCGTAGCAGAATCTCTAATTTCAAGGCATGCCTTGCCTTTGAAAATTGTCTCAATCTGTCAACGCACATAAGTTTAATGATGTATTAGGACCTACGCAAACTGAATTTCTATATCTTAATACGGTAAATCATCAATGCGTCAGAAAAGGAAAAGTAGATGTTTGCATCATCATGTATTATCATATTTCCCCTGACTACACACTAGCAATACAGATTCAAAGGTGAATCAAGCGTGTACTGTTCAAACTACTGAAAAAGTAGAGTCTAGAAAAGAAAAATCGACCAAAAGGTGAATTACAGAATACTTTTCCATCTGTCTAACAGAGGACCATTCAGAATATGTATGGTGATTTAATGGTTTTAGAGAAAATTATTACCTCCGTATGAATCTCCCGCATTATCTCATACATGTCTAAAAGTACAAACAACTTTTCTGGAGATCTCTTGCTTCTGGCTATGGCATCCCCAAAGCTAAGTAGCATTGAAACGCTGCTTACTGTAACTTCTGCGAAACACTGATCACTAAGAGAATCAAAGCCTCGAAATATCTGGTCACATACTTGCCTTTCTCCAGCAAAGAGTAATTTAACCTGTTGGCAAATATCTTGAGGTAAGCTTCAACATAATATGTTTCAAAAAATCAAGCTCAACTAGGTTTCTTACAGCAATGCGCATGAAATGGATCCAATTTCCAATTTTGGCTTCCAAAACTTCCCACTGCATCCTCTGAACATCCTCTTTGCTAAGTTTTTCAACTCCTAATTTCTTTAAACTTTCTTCCAAGACAAAAGAACGTGTTTCTCTGAACCAAACATAAGAGATTGAACAAACAGAAATCAAAAACACACAAATGCATCTTAAATATGTAATGGAAAAGTGCCAGTAGATTATGCAATTCACTTTCATAAATTTGACAATATTAGTAGTTGCAGCATCACATAGTTCATATGGAAGAATAAAAAGCAAAGCTGCTCCTATGCATTACACGTATGTTACAATTATTTAGTTGAAAATTTAATCTAATAGCATGATATGACAATTAATTGTACGACAAAGAGGATGAGACAACGGCTCGAAAGTTCACCTATAAATCTGTAGCAACTGTTGTTGGTGACCAGCCTGAACCATTTGCTGTGCCAAATCATGCAATAGTGGCAATACTCTTGACGGAATGAGGATTGGAAGTGGATAAGAAGCAGTTTCTGATTCATCGTTGTGATGACCTCCATGAGGTTTTCCACCTCCATCACCGTCTGAGGATGGTCTCAGTGAGTTCGGAAGGCAATCAAAAAGGATATCAGGTTCCACAGCTTTACTGATTATAACACAGAAAAATTTGAAAAGGGCAATGAGGACAAGATGAATGTATATGATTGAACGGCTATGATGATCCCAAAATATATAGCTTCAGCACCCTTCTATTTAAACCCAGTTGTCTGTACACTTATATGAGACATATCATTAGGCACTTGTATATTGACCTTGTTATTTTATCCAGAAATATTTGCCACGTGTGAACTCAATAGTTCAGTTCAGAAAAAAAAATCATTTTAATATTGTGCCTTTTTTCTGGTTCCAAACAAAATCCTTGGTTATTTGCAAGGGAGGTAAAGAGGTCATAGATAGTATTCCAGGTACCAAAAAGATACTAACTAGAAAAGGCAGCTAAAACCCACAACTAGCCATGTTTCCTGAAGTGAAATAGTAGGAGTCATGGATATAGCATGCAAGTGCAATAAGTATGAGAAGTAACCATGTCATTTCTTTTCTTCAGATTAAGTGCTAAATTTTCACAATAATATGTTTAGAACTCTTCTTAGGCACTAAGGCACAGAAGCACAAACCTGTAAGACGATAACAACTGCTTAAACTCTTCCTCCAGCTTTGACTGTGCTTTAGCAAGTAAGCTATTTGCATGGTTGAGAACTCCATCGCTGCTCTTGAAGCTTTTGTAGTTCATAAAATAACGAATAACTTTTCTAAGTTGAGCAATTGCATCTAGATAACTCTCCAGGTCCTCATGTGGCCCCTTGAGTACTTTAGTCTCTGCCTAGAATGAATCAGAGAATAATCAGAAATTGGTTTTGAGTTAACAAAGACACAGAAAACTAAACCCACTACCAAAGGCACATCTATCCTCAACTGTTCCAACCTATGGTAACAGAAGTTTAAACTTGATGAATAACATACATCAAGCTAAACATAAATTCAACCTCTGCTCGAGATACATCTATACCAATCGATCTTAATACGAGGAATGGATGAAAAATAACATGAAGTAAGATTACTAAAACAAACCTGACGGAGAAGATCGAATTGAGACAAAATAACCTCAGCAGCTTTAAGAGTCTTATCAATATTCTCATGAGCTTTCCTTATGGCATGCGTTCTAATCTGATAATTACAAAAATAAAAAACACAGTCAAACCAAAATCCGATCAAGTCAGCAAAAATTCATAGGGAGCAGTAACTCCAGATCTGGATAGAAAAACGTTCATAGAAGATGATCGGAGCTCTCTAAACAGACCTGAGTAGGACGCATGGCGGTTTCAAGAGCAGAAAGACGACTATCGAAGGAACCAAGGATTGAAACAACATTATCAGTGATGGTTTGACTCTTCTGAAGAGATTGTCTCATCAAAAGAGCTCTTTCGCTGAGCAGATCCATTCTGCTATCTCCAGCGATTCCGAAAGCTCGAGAATACTTTTTTCTTTTGCTTGTCGCCTTCTCGTAAATGGAAGTCAGAAGAGAAAGAGAAACGACTAAGATACGACTCGGTTGGGTGATTAACAAAGCCGACCCGGTACGAAGCCCAGCTTAATTAGAAATCTGAATTATACGACCCGAGTGTGTTTAACCAATATAATTTCTAATTTTAGTTATAGTCTAATGGCGACGGTTAACAGCTAACCAATAGTTAATTTTGTTTACAAAAACTACAAATCCTGGGCTACAAAATAAAAGACTATGGCCCAAACACGAAACAGCCCATTAAAGATTTTTTTCCAGATTCCCAAAATAAACAAAAAAATATATATATTAGGTGAAAGAAGAAAAATACTATCATAATTTGATGATTAGGTATTAGTACAGTTCTAAGAAGTGATCATATGATCTTCTCTTTCTCGCATCTCAACTGCTTCATATAATCTCTTCCACCTAATCTGACGTTGCTCTTCAACTTGTTTAGATTTAGCTTGTTTATCTTCGTATTGTTGTTGGCAATCTTCAAAGAGCTCAGGGTCCATCTCCATGAACATTCTCCTTATATTCTCGCTTAGTCCATGTACTGCTTGGTTCCAGTGAGACTCTATGTTTTTCTCCAGGGAACCGAATATGATTGGAAGGATCACACTTCGGTTCTGAGCTATTAGACTCACTACGTGCTCGTTGTTCCACAAAAACAGAGCTCGCTCTGCAACCTGAAACCACGGTAATGTTATATCAGCATGAGAGATAGAAACATTCATAGTTCCTAGTGATTGAACAATATTCTGGATAAGCTTGAGCTAGAGAGGGTGAACCATTAGTGAATTAAGAGCTCCATGACACATGAACAAAGCAAAATCCACGGTTTCAATAAATTCAAATTAAGACAAGTGAAGCTAATAAGCTATAGATTGATGTACGAATAAAAAAACATTCATTGGCAGATTGTAATAGGATATGAAAGTGATAACATATAAACTGAGATGAGCTATGAGCAGATTCCTTTTGCTGGAGAAGTATGGGATAAATAAATAGCGTGTACCATGCAGTGCTTTCTTTTCAGATGGAGGATTCAGAACATGAGTTTGAAGTAACCAGCCTAGATTATTTCCTCGGTATGCAAAACTACCACACAATTAAGACTTTGGCAAAAGAAGCTAATTAACAAAGGCTCCAGAATTTAAAGGATGATATGCACAAGAAAGAACCTACCTTTAAAGAACAGACTGAAAAGAGAAACCAACACATATAAGATTACTAACCTGAAAATTAGAGCTACTGAGGCAACGAGCAATCTGTTGGAACAGAGGTACCATACAGCGTTGGAACTCAACAGTTTGTGTTGCATCAAGAACCTCTTCAAGTTCAGCAAGAAAGAGAACTTCTTTTGAACAATTTATCACAGGCCAAAACTTTAACAATCCCCTGATCACTGTATCAGCAAGCTTATAATCTTTCTCCACAAACTGAACAATACAGTAAGACAATTGTTGATGATACATAGCAATTGGCTTTGGCTTATGCAGTGGTATCAAAGCCCTGATCAAAAAGAGCTTGTGCTCCTCCTTCATTGGCAAGGCAAACCCATTGATAATACTACCTAAAATCTCCAAAAGCTCCCCAATCCCACTATGTCTCTCTGTCTCGTAGATAAACCTATAGAATATATAGTTCATTGATTTCCTAATAAAAGGCCTGTGAACCATAAACTTCCCATAAATCCTATGAAGAATCGTTTTCAAGTACTCCCTTTCTCTTGGATCTTCAGTTTCAAAGAGTTCAAGCAACTTCATAACAAAAGAATGGTCAATATACCGTTTAGCAATCTTTGTATCTGTGTCAGAAGGAACAATGTATCTTAGAAGCAACTCATAAACAAGCTGTAAATGAGGCCAAAAAGGATCCAAATAAGGCTCCTCTTCCTCAAGATCAGCAGGCTCTTGACCTGTATTCTCGTGTGAGGCCGGAGGGAGACACCGGAATATATTAACAGAAATCATCTTTACCATTTCTTCTTGACAAGCTTCAGTGAGTTTCCCTGATCCAGACTGTATATAATCAACTAGCTCCAATAACGTTTGCCTCTTAATCTCCTTCTCCCTCGCATTCTTCAACGTATCTGTAAAATCAAACTGGAAACAACAAATCTGCAGTTTCCTCAGGAACAAAGATTGACGCTCGGAGACAGAAACGTCTCTGAACAAAGGAAGTGGCTCAACTGAATACATAGGAGGGAGTTGTGTGGTCGCCGCCATTGAACCTGGAGAAGAAGGAACAACAAGCGGACCACGAGAGGCGTGATTTACAAACATATGAGATCCAGGACCTGACCTACCAGGTGGATCATTCGCCTCAGCTTTAGAGGCCTTTCGATGAGCCCCTTTCATTATCTTCTTAAACATGGCTTTAGAGACCTCCGAGAACTCTTTTAGCTGTGTTCTTCGTTTCTACCTATTTTAACAATCTTCGAGATTCAGAGTGAAAGAGAACTCAAATTGTGGATCAAGTATGAAATGAAAGATGAATTGAATCCGACAGTTTATATTCAGATTCAAATTGCTTTCCAATTTAAAAAAAAAACCTTCGACTAGGCTTGTTCTGTAAGAGTCTTCGAGTTATGATGTTGTGTGAGATCTGAGTTGATGAAAACCAAACCGTTGGGTTGATCGAAGAGATCCTCGAAGAAGAGACCGGACAGCGAATCTTTCCGGCGAGCAAGAGAGAGATAAAAGCTTCAAATTAAAATGGAACAAAAAATATATAATTAGACTAATAATATTTATCGCTTCTCTCCTCGGTTTTCTTCAACGCGCCGCCTTATGTTCGCCGGTGGTTGCGCGTGCGCCTCCGTGGGTGCGGCGACCATTGGTTTTTTTTGGGTGTATAGATAGATCAGCCTCCGCTTGTCTTATATCTCTTAGCGGTGTGCTTTTTGGTCCGTCGGAGGGGAAGATCGGATTCGTGTCGGTGGTGGTTGCGCTTCCATGGCGAATTTTATTTTCCTCTTTCGATCTTTAGCTTCCGCTCGTCTCCTGCTTTCCTCAAGTCGTTGGCGAGGCGGCTTCGTTTTCTAGTCGGCGAGGCTTCCTTAGATCGCCGATCTGGCTTCCGGTAGTCTCAACAGGAGGTCGAAAAGGGTTAATCGGTTGTGCGGGGTCCTTTTCCCGGCTTCGATTTTCTTCCCCCGACTAGGTTGAGATACCGAGTCCTATCTCTAATTGCTGTTTTTGGTCCTTTTCCCGGCTTCGATTTTCTTCCCCCGACTAGGTTGAGATACCGAGTCCTATCTCTAATTGCTGTTTTTGCTGTTTTGATTAGCTGCGTGGTGGTTTGGTGTTGTGGTGGTGGTCTTCTCAAAGTTGAGTCTCCGGTGATTGTCCACGGGTTGTGGTGGTGGTCTTCTCAAAGTTGAGTCTCCGGTGATTGTCCACGGTGGTCTAAGGAGATGTCCAAGAGTAGCATCTGCCCAGTAGCTTGCACGCTCGATCCACAATCGCCAACCTGTGGCTTCACGCTTCTTTCTCTACAGTCTGAGCTCATCAACAATCAGCTCCGTCGCGTCCTTCCGGCCAATCTCCATCTCCTTTTGGCTCCTGTGCGGCGGCTAGGGTTAGGCTTCCTTCAACGAAGGGTTTGCTTAGTGGGCCTTTCGTTTTGGTAATTGGGCTTTCAGTTTTTAATTTGGTTTTTTTGTTTTCTCTGTTATTTTCTTGTTGTATTGGGCCGAAAGGCCCTCCTTCTTAGTTTCCTGGGCTGAGCCCCTTCTGTTTGTTTGTTTATATAATATATGGTATTCAGTGAAAAAAAAAAAAAAAAGACTAATAATATTTATCTCTCTTTTTCTTTTATGGTATTCAGTGAAAAAAAAAAAAAAAAGACTAATAATATTTATCTCTCTTTTTCTTTTTCTTTTTTAAAAATATACTGATTTATACTATATTATTGTTTATGATTTATCCCTAAAAATTAGCGTAAGTGTGATGGCTTGTGCACGTGGCTTATGAGTGAAGTGCTCGCAAATCTGAATAATTATCACCACCATGATTATGCAAAGATGCTTACTTCATTATTATTTATTTTTAAGAAGATTATCTAAAGATTCTTTTCTAATTCTGACACAAAAATTTAGTTAGCCATTTACATGACACTATAAAATAGTGACAAGTGGGTATCATTAGATTTTGGTGACAAAATCAAGGGTAAAAAATTTAGTCGCAGAAGACAAATCTTTTCAACTTTTATATTCCAAATTCTTCACACTCTGGATAAATAAACAACCTCTGAAGAAACCGAAGAGACATAACAAAAAAGACAATGATTTGTGACTTGGGTTTGTTTGAAAAAAAAGGTTTTCAAGTGTGGTTAAATCTTAAAATCAAGTGGTTCGTAAAATTTAAGTTCAATGCTCAATTGCCAAATACAAATAAGTGAAGTGAACCAATATATTGGTGGCAAGATATTATTTATGAATAATCTTCAGCATTAATACATGACAATTTGGAGGATCAATAAGGAAGGTTCTTCGTATGGTTTAGGCGCAATCGCCTTTGCAAGGAACATCTGTGCACCGGCACACCGGTTTACCAGAAGCTTCCCAGCCATTGAAGCCGCGTTCCAAGATCATTATGTTTTTGATTCCAGTCTCCTGTTTCTTCTCATCAAGATAATTCACGAGCCTTCTTGCACATGTCGGGCCACGAACCTGCAGAAAGAATTGTTTACAAGGCTTTAGCAATCGCTCCATTTTCATGTAAACAGAGAGTATGTTAGGACTTGGGACAGAACAAAAAGCTGAGAATTGGCTCAGCTCAAATCAAAGGTTGTCAAAGGACTGAACTTGAAAATTTGGAGAGCTAGCTAATGATAGATATTTCTCTCGTTAAGAATATCATGGAAGTTCCAACTCCTTGGCATTCACAAGAATAGATGGACTAGTTTACAATTGGATTTTGAAACCTTGAATCCATCTTTGAGGCATTAAGGTCAATTCAAGAAGACATATTGTAGAAGCTAGAGAGATAAGATCCCCCTCTAAGAACACACAATTGATACTGCTTATCTAAGCTATGAAACATGAATCAACCTATCTTACCAAAACCAGCTATATACTCCATCATAGCAAGTATTACTTAATATGAACTCAAACAAGGGGAAAAAGAAGACATTGTGGGAAAGTGAAGATAGACCTGGCTCAAAGCACAATGGAAGACAAGTGTGTCTTTGTCCTTGACATTTTGAACAAGATGAGAGATCTTGTCATCAAACGAGCCACTCGCATAGTGTAGAGACCCAGCTATATGCCCGTCATAATTCCTCTCTTCATCCCTTATAACCAAAAAAGAAAAACCAAACACATATCTTCATAAAAAGTCTGATGATATTAGCCATAATTCTGCATCAGACAACTTAGTTAAGAAGTACAAAAAAGCTTATTCATTTCATCAAATCCCCAGCCCATGTAAGCACAAAAGCCTTATTTCAAGCTCATGAGATTCCTAATAGTTGTTTTTTTCGATTAGGATTCTACACAAAACTTTAGTGAGTTTCCAATTGTTCTTAACCTAATGCCTTTCAATTCAAAAATTTAAGGACTCTCCTCGAATCCATATTATTATCACACGATAGAACAAAACTAAACCTAAGATCAATCGGATTGATTCAGGCCAAAACTTGCTAAAAAGAACAGATTATGACTAAAACCCACGAAATCAAATCGGGTTAGAAAGTACCTGACATCGACGATGGCGATGTTGGGAAGACGATGGAGAGGGAGAAGCTGAGTAGAGGTGATATAAGAGATGCTTCTCGCCATCGCCATTTTTTTCTTCTTGCTGAAAAAGGAAAATATGCTTCCTCCCATCTATAACTCGAGAAGTCACAAACAAGCAATTAATTGAAGGTGTATGATTTAATTTAAAACTAGTATATAAAATATTGAATAACATCAACACGCGGGGATAGCTCAGTTGGGAGAGCGTCAGACTGAAGATCTGAAGGTCGCGTGTTCGATCCACGCTTAGCTCAGTTGGGAGAGCGTCAGACTGAAGATCTGAAGGTCGCGTGTTCGATCCACGCTCACCGCAACTATTTTTTAAAACGAGTCTCTCGATGAATCCGCAGGTCCACTAGATCGTAATTTTAAATTTCAAGAGTCTCTCAATGAGTCCGCCGGTGTCCGCGGGTTCACTGGTATGAGCACCACCGAGACGGAGAAAAACCATTTCTTGTGTGGCAAAAGTAATAACATAAACCTTTGAATTGGAAGTCCAGTGAATCAACTCTAAACAGCATAATTTGTAGGAAACAGCCCCAAGGGTTCTGCTTTTATACATTTTGTCTTCAACAGATTAAGCATGATGCTTATGTCAACATTCTACGACATATAATGAAGTATTTAACCATTTACCTGATATTACCAAATTTTGTACAAGAGTCTACTCCTAAACCTTAAAAGAAGAAAACCAAACCATCATAAGACTTTTGAGGATGCTGGAGAATCATCTCACTCAGCTGTGTCTACTTTGAGAATGTTGTTTGTGATATGTCCTCTTGTAACCGAATCTTTTTGGGGATCCGTTGTCCATTGCCCGTCCACTATGAACTTTATCTCATATGTACCTGGATATAACCACAGTGATGTCGACCAGTATTTCTGTTTCCTGCAATTAACAGGTAATACTCTGACATCAACCGATCATGATTCTAAACAACATGAATGCATGATTATGTAAGTAAAAGAATCCTTCACATGTTCATTGCTAGAAGAAAACAACTCGATGAACACAAAGAGAGTCAGGACTAACCCGATTGACTTGGACGCTTGTAGTTCCATTCCCACTCGGTGTTGCCACCCATTGAAGCTGCCAGTCACCTCCACAACGTTACCATCTCCGCTATATTCAATCACAGCCTGAAGAGAGTAACGAAAATCTTTTTGGTAATCATGATGACAAATCATACCCTAGCAGTTCAAATTAATGATATCATAAACAAACTTGTTTTAGAGTGTTAAAGTTATAAAGCGTAATCTTTTATGTGCGCCCAAATGTTGCTCTCAGTGGTGAATGTTATGCAATTACGGCTCTGGCTCTGGGTTGTATGAATATTCCACATTGGAACCATGACAATAAGATAACTATGAGGCAACATTAAGCTACCTCTTGCAATCCTGAAAGACTTTCCTCAGCTTCATGCAATTCAACATCCTTCTCTGAGATAAGAGTTTGGGCCTTTTGGATCTCTGTTTCAGCCTGTCTTTGGAGAGCTGAAAGAGAAAGCTGAACCCAGGAAATTGGACATTAGGAACACACAGAAGTATCCGTCTTTGCAAGATTATGAGACTAGACAAGCATTAAGGAGAGTATCATCACAGCATAAACAGATGTATTGAAACTACCAATTCATGTGCCTTTCTTTTTTTTTTTTTTTTTTTTTTTTTTTTTTTTTTTTTTTTTTTTTTTTTTTTTTTTTTTTTTTTTTTTTTTTTTTTTTTGTCAAGACCAATTCATGTGCCTTTCACAAATGGATACCTATGCACAATATGTTCCTGGAGAGTAGTAGCTTACCTTTTCCTTTTCAATCTGCTCCTTCAACCTTGACAGCTCCAGCTCTTTTTGACGCTAACCACGCAATAAATACCACAAAGTTAGTATGCAAAATCCACTTCATCTGGTACACATATCGAGAGAAAGCAAACAATGTACCAGCATGAACCTCAGCCGAGTAATTTCAACCTGATTTTCCTTTTTCATGGTCTGTATCATTTTAGAACAAGATTCTATGAGCACAGATACAAAACATAGTTAAAGTTCAATAATTATGCCTTCAATACCTCATCATGTGGATCCCTGTCCAGGTCAACAATCTCATCACTCTGATCACTATTCCTGTGAATGAAAATTTAAAGGTCAGAGATATTGCCGTGGCTTTGCATTACTCAAGTTCAATTTATACAAAATCTTGTCGTGGCTTCCAATAATAGGCTAGCAATTAAGAGTTCTTATAATGCAATAAAAAAACTGGATAATACCAGTTTCTTAAGACAACCGTATGCGCTTGGATATAGTATCAGGGATCACTTATAAAATTCAAAGATCTAAAGCAACAGACTAGACATTCATGGTTACACTCACCTATCAGAGCTATAACCTTCTGTAGCATGGGTATTTTCCTCCAGTGCAAGGGAACTTCCATTTGGTGGCATACTGACAATTCTCTGTCCACCATATCTGTCTCCTAGGTACTTATTACCTGTGGTTGTTTCCACTCTTTCTTTAGTTTCTTCAGGACAGCTTTCATTAGGTATGTCATTTTCATCATCTGAAACAGATTCAAGTATCAATTCACTTTTTCACACGGGTAAAATTTACGGCAGAAACATTCATGACTAATGAAGAAATATATGCATACCATCATATATAAATTTATACATACATGCAATTAAGACTTCAGGAGATCGAACATACCATCAACTGTATCCAAGTATCCATTCTGAATAAATCTGTTTGTTTTTTCTTCTATGCTTGTAGTTGTAGTGGGAGAAGAAAATGCTAACATCCAATCCTTAACCTCAGACTCAACTAAACTATAACCGGAGCTACCAGATCTATTTCCAGCCATATCATCAATATGCTGATTCTGAAAATTCTCTGCACTTGAGATGGTGTTCTCTGAGGTCAAATCTGTAGCAATGTCAACAACTTTGGTATAATTGAGTTCTGAACTGGTGACATGATGATAGGTAGGAGTGGTGTAATGATCGTAGGTAGGACTTGTGTAATGATCATAAGTAACAGATAAATCTTTGTTCACATCATTGTATTCCTCGTCCTCTGTCACAAAAGCATTGTCAGCTTCTCTGTCAGCACAGCTTGAAGTACCATTTAAATTTAGAGAATGGTTTGCAGATATCGAACCTTCAGAAGATGAGTTTTCAATTTCGTCTCTATTATTGAGCTCCACGGATTCAATCTTCAAATTGTTTTCTGTGATTTCACCTGAACGGTTACAGTCGCTGAAATCAGAACAGGACTCTTCCAAGCTTGAAACTCCAGTAAATGACGATTCATCTATACTCAGAGTTCCATGTTCTTCAGCATCAGGGCTTGGATTTGTGATAACATCTTCAAAACTGATCTCTTTTGGACCAAGAGGCATACTCCCATCTGTTGCAGTAAATTCTATTTCACTGCTTGAAGGTGGTTCATTAACCAAATTACCATTTATCTCATCCAGTACTCTTTCGCCCTGACCTTCTACACCAGATATATATGTCAGAATTGTGGAGAATATCTTAAAAAAACAACAATAACATTATACTTTATGTTCTTTAACTGAATAATGCGTTTGACCTGTTAATGAATTTTCCAAACAAAAGCCAGTTGCACTTGCTTCCATGTTCGTACTTTGCTCAGAGACTTGCTTGTTACAGTCTCGCATATCAGAGTTTGCAAGAAGTTCCTTGATGAACTTATATCCCCTTCGTCTGACAATGTTGGCAAGATCAACTCTACAAATATATTCACAAAACCAAAACCATTAAGTCATGAATTTTCAAATAAATTCCTAAATCAGAAGATTTTTGATGAGTGAGGGGCACATATTTTAACAATCCCATTAATAATAGTCACACAGCTAAAATTTTGATAGAATCTGCAAATTTCGAATTTGGAACCTTCCATGTGCCGAGAGCTCCTTCATGGATGGCAAGTGACCTTGAGGAAGCCCAACTGAAGAAACGAACTCCATAATCTCCCCTCGAAGCTGCTCATTGCTCTTCACTTTCTTACGCACTCTGCAAAACCAAGGAAACACTCAATCCAATCGAAAACCATCCAAAACAGTAATTGACGCCAAAAAGCTACGTCTGATGTCCCCAAATTTTACCGTAGATCGAAACGAAAACTAAAAATCTCGAATTTTTTTGAACCTGGGTTGTTTGATGGAGCAAGCGAAACAGACGAAACTATGCTTCTTCGTCGAGTTCAAGTGTGAAATAAAAAGTTGAGGCTGGTGATGACGATGAAAGTAGAAGAATGGTTTCTTAAATTCTAAGCACGGGAAGGAGATAGAGAAAGGTAGATGATGAGAAATCGTCGCCATGGCCAAAGTTCCTCAACCTCCGAAGTGAATATGAGATTTGAATTAACATTAAATCAGAATAACATTTCCCTTCTTCATTCATACGATCAAATGATTGATTGATTTACTGATATTGGTTTAACAAAACCGGGGGACATCTATTAAATTAATTTTGGCTAATAATTTTAGGTGTTTTTTTTTTTTTTTTTTTTTTGGGTTTTTTTTTTTTTTTTTTTTTTGGCATGTTTGAAAAGTACTGAAATTATCTACAAAATTACGACTTAAATAAGGATAAAACAAATTAAACAAAAAGATTCGGATAGCAAAATTAATGTATATGATAATGAAACAATCAGTCCACCAATATATCAAAATCATTGTTAGTGTTGTGATGATTAAAGTTAAATTTTAAGTATTGATTGTTTTTCTACAAAATTTTCAACCCACTGCCAAGTAAGTCGACATAAATATTTATTTAACTAAAGCAAATGTGATTAAAAAAAAATCAAAACTTGGTATCGATTTCCGGAGGGAACAGGCTGCCACGGTGATTGAATATCATGAAATCTGAGTTATCTGGTAAAGACACCGCCCTGCAAAAGTTTAATAAAGAAACCAGTTAGGAGAAGATATTCTCAGACATGTCAAAACTCAGAATCAATTCCAGAATCGGAATGTATATAATAAGATAGGTGAAAGAGGTGGTAGCTTAGAAGGAACAATCCTGCTTCACCTATTATCGATGTCTTAAGGAAATAAGATCACTGCAAGGTGGGAAGTTTATATGAGTCTATGAGGATGCATCCTAATTTGACCAAGTATGATCAATCTAAGATTGTGATTAGGAGTGTTCAAGAGACAAGAAATCTAGATTGAATCCGTTAACAGAAATCCGCATACCAAAAGCAAAAAAACTATTAACTAGGTATTGCAAATTCGCATGATGAATTATAAAAACAATTGTGAGTTAGACCAAAACAAAACTACAACAGTAGAATAGTCTCTGTAAGACCCGTAACTCTATTCCAAACCAAACAGAGAGAGTACTTGTATATGAAAAAATCAATCCTTTAACTGAAACAACAATGTAGTACTCTCGGGAACATCTCTACAACATGAATGAATTCCTTACGAATCTATTAACATTCTCCATCCATAAATCCATAGCAAATATATTCACAAGAAAACATGATTCAGATTGATCAACAATGATGCATAACTGAGAATTCAAGAAAATCATGATCACATACCTGTTTTCATCGGAATCTGGGTGGATCGAGAGAAATTTCCCAGGGAAAGTCAAAGCAGCCCACATACAAAGAGCTAGTCCAATTATCAACTCTAAAACAACCTTTAAGAATCCAATTATAAGACATAACCAACGCATAGTGAGAAAAAAAAAAAAAAAAAAACCTTACAAAAAAAAAAAAAAAAAAACCTTACGATGAATACTCACATTCATCGGTGGTACTGAAAACTCTTCCTCCATGATCTTCAACAATCCTCTATCTGAAAGCCAAGAAGAAAAAAATCGCATCATGAAACTATATGCTATCTCAAAAACAAAGTAGATCTGACTCTATTGGAAATTGGATTCCGACCAGTGTACATACATTGGATTGTTGAATAAGCGGCATAGGAGAGAATAAGAACGCCCAACACTCCAACTACGAATCCTAAATTCATGTTTATCGCTTTCTCTTGATGATTTCCGTCAACGATCTTAGATTTTCTCTTCGAGTATATTCCTTCCGCACAGAATCAATCAATAGTAGACGATACTGTCTTGACACAAAAAAAAAAAAAAAAACTGTCTTGACAAAAAAAAAAAAAAAAAAGTAGACGATACTGTATAGTCTAAGAAAACGGCAGGTAGTTATAATATGGAAAAGCATAATATGATAAAACGACGCAACGTCTGATACGTAAGCTTCAACATGGAACACCACACCAAAAATTAAATTAAAAATAATCTACTAAAAAAAGAAACGGAAAAAAAAAAATGTTAAGAAAAAGCTCACAATTACAGTAATTAACAAACAAAGACTTATATATACTTCAGTAATTTGTTTTTGACTTGGGCTCAAATCAACAAGCACTGATGTTCGTCTCGACTCTAGAAGCGTCTAGACTCTTTAGTGGAACCAGCTGCGGCTTCTTCCCAGGTAATGAAGCTTCCACAATCTTTGACACCATCTCCAACACCTCGCTCATCTTAGGACGTGCCTTTGGGTTCCTAGCAAGGCAAAGGTTGGCTACAACCGCAAGTTTCTGCACTGGCTTGATCATGTACTTCCCCTCGAGCCTCGGGTCTACAATCAGCCGGAACCTCCTTGTGTCAGATAAGTAAGGTCTCACCCATTCAAGAAGCTTCTGCTCTCCTTTAGGCTTGTTCCGGTCTAATGGCCTTCTCCCTGTAATGAGTTCATAGATGAAAACTCCATAACCCCATACATCGCTTTTCGATGTCAGACGACCTGTTTGGATATACTCTGGAGCTGCATAACCCATTGTTCCTACTACCTGTTAAATCCCAAAAAAAAAAGGTATTAACTTTGAGAACCTTGCAATGATTTATATTATCAATCAAGTAAAAAATGTGCCAAAACTTACATCAGTCGAAACATGGCTTGATCCTGGTGCAGGACCTAAGCGAGCTAAACCAAAATCTGAAAGCTTTGCTTTCCAATTCTCGTCTAATAGAATGTTGGATGACTTGAAATCTCGGAATATGATCTAGAAAAGAAAGAAGAGTTTTAGTTAACTGAAGTGATAAACAGATGAACTCATGATCATTTTACCTGAAAGTCCATTTCTTCATGAAGGTAAGTTAAACCTCGAGCTGCATCTTGCGCTATTCTCAATCTGAGGTCCCAAGGAAGTACTGTAGGTGACCGTGGTGATAAATGGTACTCGACGCTTTGGTTTGGCATATATTCATAAACCAAAAGCCTTTGGATTCCACGTTCGTCGTCTTCTGCACAATGTCCCAATAGTTTCACTAAGTTCGAATGCTCGACTACACCAAGAAAGTTTACTTCAGTCACCCATTCCTTATGACCCTGCAAAAACCAAAAGCATTATATCAAAACTTCATAAACATAGATGAACACTAATGAAGACATGTGAAGAAACATTACCTGCAATCCTCTTTTACCGAGCTGTTTAACCGCAACTTCGATTTTCTTTGATGGGTCTTCTAAGCTCTTGATCGTTCCCCAGTATACACAACCAAAACCACCTTCTCCAATCATACCAGACCGACTGAAGTTCCTTGTGGCGGTTTTGAGATCACCAATGGTGAACTCTCTAAGATTATTTTCTCTAGCGGACATGCTTGTTTTTGAGTTCCTACCATTTGATGAAATGGTGCTAGTTCCAGAAACATCCCGGGGACTGAAGTCTGAACCGCTTTTGTTTATGTCACTGAAGTTAGAAGTGGGTGAAACAGGTTTAGGGCTTCTCTGTTCATCTTTCTTGTCTCTAAGAGTGAATAAGAAGCATCTCATCTTCGTGAAGAGATTAAAAAAACCTAGGTTCCTCCTCTGATACACGCAGAAATGAATTTAGAGTGAGCAAGCTTACTTCACTGGAGCATTAAACCAAAATAGTAATGATTGAAACTCCAAAGTCTTAACTACACAACAAGAAGACTCAGAACCAAAAATGAAGAACTTTCATTTTTAGAATTGAAAAAGAGAACCAAATGTACTAATTATTTGTTCAGTACATCCAAAAAATGAGATATTTTTATCCAACTGGTCAATAACAAAGGATCAAAGTTCAAAGAACCTGATGAATTTTCGAATCAAATTGGAGATTCAATAAATCCCCAAATTCTGTAACTAACCCTAAAAAAGCTTGCACAAAATTTATACCAAAGATTAAAACCTTCTATTTCTTAATTAATCAAAAATTAAAGAACTAAGAAATTTGTGATAAATAGGCAAAGTCACTTGGAGGAAATTACAAACTCACCTTTGAGATCTTTGTGTACAAAAAAAGAAAAAAGAAAAAATCAAATGAAAACTTTTAAGGAAGTTAAAGGAGATATAGTTACATCAACAAAAGAGAAAGGAGATTTTGACAGAAGGAAAAAAGATGGTAGAATTGAAAAGGGACTATACATATGGGGGAGCAGCTTCGATGAAATGAGCTCAAACAAAAAAAGTTGGAAGAAGAAGAAGAAGAAGAAAGAATAAAAAAGATTGAAGAAGACAATTTGGAAAGGAAGAAAAAAGAAGTCAAAGGTTGCTCAGACGACTTGCTTTAATTATATTCATATCTTTATTATTATTTATTATAGGAGTATTATAAGTATTATCTGTAATATTACCCCAAAAAAGGAAACAGTTTGGTCTATGAATAATAATAATCGAAAGCAAATTTTAATGGGTAGAAAATTTGAAGTAGGAATAGGTAAAAGTTACGAAATTTCATGTATAGTATGAATGATCTTTTTTTGACCTAGGGCCTACATTATTTTATAGATAGATTTTGATATTTGAACACAGGTACACACACCTTCGTAAAAGCTAGATGAGACTTTTCTAAAGAGTGAGTCATTTAATGAATCCATCATCATAAATTACGTCATCATAAAACAAAAACAAAAAAAACAACTTGGTATGAACCGGGCATGGACGTTTCTTTTGGTGGGATGGTGTTTAAAGGCTCGATCCAATTGAGAAAAATATAAAATCAAATAATTGGGCTGCATGTTAAGATTAAATCTTCAATGTGAAGAAGGCCCATTAAGAGAACAATGAAAAGATTGGTAATAAATTCATAAGTTCCAATCTTCGCAATTCTCATAGCATGATACGATATAAAATAAATTAATAAGAATAGTAGAATATCGTTTTCTCATATTTATTCGTATTTATTGCCCATGAGCCACCACAAAGAAAAAAAGAGTAGAAAGGATTCGATTATATGAGATCCACAATTACATATTGATCTTTATTAGTATTGAAATGTGATGCATTACCTGAAATTAATAATATAAATGAATTTAGTTCTAAGACATTCAGACCAACAAAATGAAACAGAAGAGTGCACGAGAAATAATAGAGTGGACATAACATCAAGAGAGTAGTGTGTGTTTAAACACACTACTGTACTGATCTCACATCTATCATCATACTCATATTCATATGATATACAATATATATAGGTACGAATGTTTAAATAATTTGGTGGTACTCACATAATGACTCAGTATATATCACACAATTCACAAAGCTCTCGTAATCTTTATCTTCACTTTAAAACTTCTTAGGCTTCTCAACCTTCTCCTTTTCAAAAGTCTCTCCCTCTCTCTCAATCTCTCTAGTCTGATAAATGGACAAGGAAGAGAATAGATCTATTAATAAATTTGCAAGAAAATTTATTACATTTAATGACACTATTATTATATAAACTATAGTATAAATGAGTAGTTAAAGAAGGCAGAGATAAAACTAACAATTTCCTCCAACATGAACATGAGCAATGGCGGATCCATCGTCGGAGGTTTTATGATGGATGTGCGGTGGCTTGCCATCCATACTGTGCCCCGGATGTCTAGTGTTATGATGAGTCTCTGGTCCCCTGTAATCTATCTCGTACTCTTGTTCTGTTGAATCCTTTCCCTCCCATCCTGAAACGTAAAAACGAATATTAATGATGTATAATAAACCTATAATTATCACATGTTAAAATTAAAAAAGAAGAACAAAGTAGTGAAAATAGTACCATTAGCGAAGCAAGGCACATCAAGGAGAAAGTAGATGATTATGATGATGATGATGAAAATCATTACTGTCGATTTCATTTTCATTATAATTTTTTCGCTTCTGCTACTTGTACTAGACACTCGATATGTGGTTTTGTTTTGGATGATAATATTCAAGGTACATGATGCCCTTATTTATATATAACATTGACTGATCAAACGTGTCATGTTTTTTTTTTTTTTTTTTTGATGCCCTTATTTATATATAACATTGACTGATCAAACGTGTCATGTTTTTTTTTTTTTTTTTTAATTATATAAAAAAGAAGAAGAAGAATTTAGAATATCCAAATTTTTTGTTTGTATTCAATATATTTCAAAATTGGACCAACAACTAGTTTCTAGTAAAATTTTTTATATATCGTACACTGAAATGTTAAGCCAAGTACATCCGTACATTCAAATCTATATGCTTGCACCTTTTGAGTCTCGTAGTTTTTTTTAAAAAGCAAAACATTTGACTGACTTGTTAAGAAAATTATACTAATATTTTGTACCAAATTATGCACTAACAGATGATAATAATAATAATAAAAATATGTAAAGAGTGTGTGTGAGAACTCTCAATAAATGAGTTTGCCTAACATCTTCTTCTTGGTCCTTATTCATAAATATGTAAGTAAATGGGGTCCATTTTCGAGCGTGTCTACAGCTATTTCATGGCTGTGTTGTGTTTCTTTCATTTTCACACCCTCTCATCTTTCATTCATTCTTTTTTTTTAAAATTTTTTTTTAATCATATTATATTAGACCATATATTAATATAAATGAGTTTGGTAGTGTAGATGCCATATTTATACACACCTCGTAGTCCCTTTTTTTTTTTCATGTATTGAGATTTATGAAGGTCCATTCTGAATGGATGGATGATCTTACATTTTGGTTGGGTCTTCAATTGGTCACAGTAGGCACATAACATGCCTACAGATACAATTCTAAACGAGCTGAAAAGCTCAATATTAGAATGGGCCTATTTATTAATGGGCTTAAGTATTACAAATCCGTTGAGGTATAACTTGCTCGCTTCCTTACACTAGAGGTTTGGGGTTTCAGAGCCGCTTAATTAAAGCTACCTCGCTGTGCTTCCTGCAATCACCTCCTAGCTTGTTGATCATCTCCTCCATCAACTAAGGTTAGTTTCTCGTCTCTTAGATCACTCGTGCTCTACTCTCATTTCTCTCTTTTAGTCTTTAATTTCATTTCTTTGTTGTTTCTATGAATTGTGAGTGATTTAATTCCTCACTGCTGATGTTTTCTTTTGTTGTAAATCGAGTAACGAGTTTGTATTTAATTAATTGGGATCCTGCCGCAATATATTATACTTAATCGTGCTAAATGTGTATTCTTCTAGCGATGAGACTTAATCTGGACAATTAGAATGTTTTACAATTGTTATGATAGATACTGTGTGTTATTGTTTTCTCTTTCTCTCCGTGCTGTGTTAATGAAAGCTCAAAGTGTATTCTTTCAATTCAACTGTGTTGCTTATTAATTCTCAAACTTCTGTTTTTTTTTTTCTTTTACATATGTGATAATGTGTTACAGTAAGATACGTGGAATGGGAGCTGGGCGCAAGCTGAAGAGGCTCCGTATCAACCAGAGGCGGGCAGACAAGCATTACAAGAAGTCTCATCAAGGAAACGAATGGAAGAAGCCTTTTGCTGGTTCTTCTCATGCTACAGGAATTGTCCTTGAGATAATGTAATCACTTTTTGGTACAGTTAAGTTCACCTTTTTATTACTATTATTATTTTTAAGCTGATGTTGATGTTCTTGTGTTTTGTTATACAGTGGTATTGAAGCAAAGCAGCCTAACTCTGCTATCTGTAAGTGTGCTAGAGTTCGGCTTATCAAGAATGCAAAAAAGATTGCTGACTTCGTCCCCAATGATGGTTGTTTGATTATTTTTTTCTGAAGAATTGATTTTAGAGTCTTTGTGATATTAGAAGGTCATCGTGA
>CM071717.1:30911526-30972928 GCA_036630335.1 Physaria fendleri
AAAAGCTGTCTCTGTTCTCTTTGCTTCTCCAAAGCCAGTTGCTTATTGGCTATACGAGCGTCTTTTCCGTTGTTGTTCTACGAAATCTCTTGTTGTGCAAGCTCGTAAAGTCGAATCCCATTTGCTAACTTTCTCACCCTTGCCTCCGATTTACCTCTTGAATAGAGCTATTGAGGCTTATGGGAAATCTGGGTGTGTGGATGATGCACAGAAGATGTTCGAGCAAATGGCACAACGAGATGGTGGGTCTTGGAACGCTTTGATTACTGCTTTTGCCCAAAACGGAGTTTCGAAAGAGGTATTTCGTACGTTTTGTAAGATGAATAAGGATGGAGTACGTGCGACAGAGACTTCTTTTGCTGGTGTTTTGAAATCCTGCGGTTTAACCTTGGACCTGAGATTACTGAGGCAACTGCATTGTGCTGTGGTGAAGTATGGTTATTCAGGAAATGTAAATTTGGAAACTTCGATTGTTGATGTTTACGGGAAGTGTCGGGTTATGAATGATGCCAGAAGATTGTTTGATGAGATTGAAAACCCTAGTGATGTTTCGTGGAATGTGATTGTGCGCCGGTATCTTGAGATGGGTATTAATGATGAAGCAGTGGCAATGTTCTTCAAGATGCTAGAGTTGAACGTCCGGCCTTTGAATCACACGGTTTCCAATGTAATGTTAGCTTGTTCAAGATCCTTGACCCTTGAGGTTGGAAAGGTAATCCACGCCATTGCTGTCAAAATTAGTCTTGTGGCAGACCCAGTTGTTTCTACTTCTATCTTTGATATGTACATAAAATGTGACAGAATGGAGAGTGCTTCCAGAGTATTTGACCAAACCAAATCAAAAGATTTAAAATGTTGGACTTCGGCCATGTCGGGATGTGCAATGAGTGGTATAACTAGAGAGGCAAGGAAGCTCTTTGATATGATGCCTGAACGCAATATAGTCTCATGGAACGCAATGTTGGGAGGATATGTACGTGCCCAAGAATGGGATGAGGCGCTGGATTTTCTCATTTTGATGCGCAAGGAGATTGAAGATATTGATAATGTCACTCTTGTGTGGATCCTAAATGTCTGCTCAGGTAAATCAGATGTTCAAATGGGGAAGCAAGCTCATGGTTTTGTCTACCGACATGGATATGATACAAATGTGATTGTAGCCAATGCTGTTCTTGATATGTATGGAAATTGTGGTACCTTGCAGAGTGCCAATATTTGGTTCCACCAAATGAGTGAAGTTAGGGATGAGGTTTCATGGAATGCGTTATTGACTGGTGTAGCTCGAGTTGGCCGAAGTGAACAAGCCTTGTCTTTCTTTAAAGGCATGCAAATGGAGACCAAACCTAGCAAGTACACATTTGCAACGCTCTTAGCAGGTTGTGCAAACATTCCTGCTCTACATTTAGGCAAAGCAACCCACGCGTTCCTGATCAGAAATGACTATGACATAGACATTGTGATACGGGGTGCCATGGTTGACATGTATTCTAAGTGCCGATGTTTCAGTTATGCTATTGAAGTATTTAAAGAGGCAGCTAAACGGGATTTGATTCTCTGGAACTCCATTATCCATGGATACTGTCGTAATGGAAGAAGCAAAGAGGTGTTTGAGTTGGTCATGCTGATGGAAGATGAAGGAGTTAACCCTGACCATGTCACGTTTCTGGGAATCTTAAATGCTTGCATACGTGAAGGTCATGTCGAACTCGGTTATCAGTATTTCAGTTGTATGAGCACCAAATATCAAATAACACCACGGGTTGAGCATTATGATTGTATGATTGAACTCTACTGCAAGTATGGATGCCTGCATGAGCTTGAAGAATTTCTTCTGTTGATGCCTTTTGATCCAACTATCCAAATGTTGAAAAGGATAGAGAATGGTTGCCAAGATTACGGCTGGGAGAAGTTAGGAGCATGGGTTACTGCTAAGCGGCTCATCAGCTCCAGCCATGCATAAATCGTAAACAAAGAACTGGATCTTGCAGTGCATTTTGACAAACTCGTTGTCTTTTGAAACCAGGAAGAGAAACGGGAATGAAGCAGTTGACGCAGGACCGTGAATATATTGATTAGAGACACCATTAGTCTCTCCGATTCCATGGATCAAATGTTTGTATCTAATGGATCTTGAAGATGGTATATTTATCTTTCTTTCGTTTATTTCATTTTTTTGTGCTTAACGAGCAAAATACCTATAACATAACATGTAATAGTATTATTTTTCGAGAAGAAAATAAAGTCTTTGTGATATTACTACCAGTATCACTTTATAGTTTCTTTTCTAATTAATATTCTTTGTCGTCTTTCACTGTTTTGAAACGAATCTTATAGAGAAATTAAATGTATATTTGTTGTTAATCACTATTGTCGCATTGTTTAGTACGAACCATACTCCTAAATTTGGCTCGCACTAATCATGAACTACTGGATCAAAATTATATTTTCGAAATAACCGGTTATGATTTGTATTTCAATATTTGATGATTGAGCCCAATAATAGATGGGCCTATTATTATAAATCCGCTGAGGTATATAAATCGCTTCCTTGGATAGGCTTAGGGTTTTCTTAGCCGCTTAAATCTATTTCCCTGTGCTTTCTGCAATCACCTACCTCTTGGCTTGTTGATCATCTCCTCCATCAACTAACACCATGGGGTACGTTTCTCCGCCCTAAGATAATTCGTTTTCCAATCCAATTTCTCTCTTTTAGCGTTTGATTTGATTTGTTTGTTGTTTCTATGAATTGTGAGGGATTTAATTTTTTCACAGCTGTTTTTTTTTTTTTGGAAATCAACTAATGACTGTATTTGATTAATTGGGATTCTGCCGCAATGGATTATGCTTAATTGTACTAACTGCTAAGTCTGTATTCTTCTAGAGATAAGACTTAGTCTGGACAATTAGAATGCCGTACAACTGATATGGTAGAAGAGACTTTGTAATATTATATTTTCTACTGGCTGTGTTAGTGAATGCTCAGAGTGCCCTCTTTCCAATTCTCTAAATGTGTTGCTTATTGATCCTCAAGGTTCTGTTCTTTTGTTTGTGAAAACTTATCTCGATTGTTTACTATTTGCGAAGTAAAACACGTGGAATGGGAGCTGGGCGGAAGCTGAAGAGGCTCCGTATCAACCAGAGGTGGGCAGACAAGCAGTACAAGAAGTCTCACCAAGGCAACGAATGGAAGAAGCCTTTTGCTGGTTCTTCTCATGCTAAAGGAATTGTCCTTGAGAAAATGTAATCTCTTTCTTCTTCATACATTCAAGATGTTCGTTCACCTTATTGTTATTATTATTTAAGCTCATATTGATGCTTCATGTGTTTGAACAGTGGTATTGAGGCTAAGCAGCCTAACTCTGCTATCCGTAAGTGTGCTAGAGTCCAGCTTATCAAGAATGGGAAAAAGATTGCTGCTTTCGTCCCGAATGATGGTTGTTTGAACTACATTGAGGAAAACGTTAGTGATATGAAATGTGCCCTTTGAATCCAATCATCAGACTATATGCTAATAGTTTATTTCATTGTGATCTAATAATTTATTGTTAATGTTTATTACAGGATGAGGTGTTGATAGCTGGATTTGGTCGTAAGGGACATGCAGTCGGAGATATTCCTGGAGTTAGGTTCAAGGTCGTGAAAGTGTCTGGTGTTTCACTTTTGGCTCTATTCAAGGAAAAGAAAGAGAAGCCAAGGTCTTAAACTATCCCTTTCAAAGCTCCAAAGCTTTTGAAATGGGTTTTGATAGTTCAGTTAAGAGTCTTTGATCTGTGTTCTACTTTCAATTTCAAGAACTTGAATTTATCGCATTTTATAAAAAAATTTATGTTCGACAATGATCGTTTAAGTCCCATTTGTTTTTTTTTTCTCAATACCTATTGACTCTTTTAATCCTCAATTCCTCATTCCTAGCTTTGTTGCAATTTTTTTACCTTCTTAATATTGACACTCTATTAGTAATAAAGTTCATCACAAGATTGTTCTGTAATTTTTAGAATTGTTTATTTGGAAGAACAAGAAGTCGATATGTCCGAGTGGTTAAGGAGATAGACTTGAAATCTATTGGGCTTCGCCCGCGCAGGTTCGTTAAGGAGATAGACTTGAAATCTATTGGGCTTCGCCCGCGCAGGTTCGAACCCTGCTGTCGACGTTTCTTTTTGGATTTTATCTATTACTAGCTCGTATGCTTAAATTTCTGAACTCAGGCAGGTTAATAAAGATCACTGAAGATTCATATGGTTGCAGGAGTTTAGTAAACATATGACCAAAAAGTACTGGTGCACCATACACTTGTGATGTGGGATATGAACGATTCCTTGTACTCCAGGTTTATTATCATTTCCCGGTAATAAAACTAGATAATGAATATGTCCGATTATGCTTAAAATTAATCACATTGCTTGAACCCATTGGAAGCTGATGTGAACCGTGAGAGTAACTGGAACGTAGCTTCCCTTAATGTTCAAGCGCTTGCTATTAACTATGAGTCATGTTGAGATATTGTGTTACATGTCTTCTTTAGTCCAGAGATATACAGCAATGACTTCAAAACTGCTTTACCAGCTGTTATAGACAAATGTAATCCAGTCTGCACCAATTGACACACGAAGAGCTTTATATAAGGTCTGAAACACACATGACTGGTCAGAAACTTGTGTAGAATTGTCTTAATAATTTGACTTTTTCACCATGATGAGTCTTCTTGTGAGTTTCTACCTCAATGATCCTTGAGAGAACATCAGATCTGTTAGCTAACACGCTTCATCATCCTTGAGCTTAGAGCAGATACCATCCACAACAATCTTGTTGACAAACTCTTCGTTACTCCTTCCAAGATACAGCATCAGCTTTAAATATACCATCCTCAAGAAGATCACTGAACCGTTTTCTAAAGAAGGTACCTACCTTTAGGGTAGTTCTTGAAATTGGTCTTGAGCATGTATTCAACATTCGAAGGGACACAAGTTACAGCTCCATAAGATCCACTAAAATCCACATTCCGTTATAGAGAAACGTACCTTGACATTTTTACTAAACACCTTTGTGACCCCAACTATAGACTTCATCTCTGTGAAAGAAGAACTCTGGAGTGATTCCGAATACTGGCCACAACGTTGGCCCATCTTTTTTAGTTATCATCTCGCGCAAGCAACAGAAAATAAAGAGTGCTAACAAAGCCAAAAGAAACATCTGAAAGACAAAGATGATTGTATAGTCTCTCTGTTAAAGACATGGAAGAGGTTTGAGATATTGACAAGTTATCTCTCTCTCTCTCTGTTATTGTTTGATGTGAACTTGTAATAAGTAAACTGAAGAGTTAAAGAGTATATTTTAATAAACATATTTTTATCATGCGTTTTATGTTTTTGCATAAGAACTTGTTGCAATGATCTTGCACAGACAGTTAGGTTTTTGAGGATAAGTCAATTTAATAAAAGATGAAGTTTCTTGTGGGACACGAAATGTTAGTTCTCGTGCTAATGCAAATTGTATGGTGGCAAAAAAAATGTAGATAACATATGATTGATGAAGTTTACATAGAGAGTAAAAATTGTATCAAATAAAGATCACCGTCTGAAAAGAACTAGGAGCCAAGGGCAGATGACTCGGTAAAAAGCAGCTGTGAGAAGCCAAATGCGAAGAGATCAGGAGAGCCAGATGGTCTTGGCTGGAAGATGCGAAGAAGAAGACTGAGACATGGTTTGAGCTTTATAGAGGAGAGACTTGTTCTTTTTTCCTTTGCGCTTATTTTTTCCTTTGTTTGAACCTTTACTGCTTTTTTGATGAATTTGTCCTTTAACGAATCCGTATTGTGGGGAGAAGTCATCATCTGAGAAGTAGTCTTCTTCTCCATCATCTTGAGTCATCTGCATCCTCAAAATTCTTCTCGAGTTCCTTTATATCGTAAACATTAAGGTCCTCTACATGGTCCATAAAGACATGAACTTTACCATGAGGATGGTTCTCGAAACCTTGGACTGTAACAGTTTGGACACTGTTCCTTTCTGGATTGAAGTAGTAAACATATGACGGTTCACACGAAGAGTCTGAATACAATGTCGAATTTGTACACAATGTCGAGAATACAATTTCACCTGTAGATGTCATCCCAACAACATAAATATCTAGATCAAATGTTAAGTATTGTATTTTGTACGGCAAAATGTAGACATATTTCGACCATTCATGTTTCTCCACATCTTCCAGAAACCAGATATGTAACTCAGTATATTTAGCATCATAACCAGAATAACCCTCATCATATACATGGTTGAAATAAACCATAACTAATTTACCCTTGTGGTTTATCAACTGATGAGCAAAAGCCGTCCTCATGTATTCTATGTTAATGAGCTTGAATGTTTCATTTCTAACATTAAAACAAACGATCACAAAACGAGCATAATGGTGAGCTAAGTAATACAAAACACCATTGATGCATACGCCTTTGCTAATATCAAAAAGATAAGGGGATACTAAGGGACATTGGATCGTCCTCCAACTCATTTGTCCACTTCCTAATGTCAGAATATTAACCCATTCACTATAAACACGATCATTCATGAGCAATACCTTGAATTGCTTCTCAATCGGATCAAAACCCAAAATGCTTATGGAGAATTTTGTCTTCAGTTGCAACTGGGGTAAGATCACATATTGTCCCGTGCTAGGGTTACATATCATACCCTCTACATCCTTCTCCACACCAGAACAATATAACAGACCAGATGTATACATAAATTCCTCCTGGCTTAAACTAAAACTAGGGAACTTCCTAAGAAATTCAGCTGTTACTACAAGCTTCTCCTCATACGGATCTTGAGGAGGCTGAGGCGATGAGAAGAAGGCCCACTCGTGGTTTTCTAGTTGGACAACAAATAAGAGATGTGGACGATTCAAGGATCTAGTCAAGAACAACTGTTTGAAATCTTCACTGCCAAGTCTTGAAGCCAATATCTTCGATACGCAACGACATCTTCCTATTGATTTTGTAGGCAATCTCGAGAAGATCTCGTTAAACAGATCAATTGGGATGGAATCTAAATTATTTTGTCTATGCATTATTTTGTGTGGGCATGCTTGTTGTATTAGCAAATCAAGGTTTAGGACTAGGGCTTTTGCTTTCATTTCTAACCAAATCAAGGTTTTTAGGACGGCACGATGGGAGACTCCAATATATAGAGTTTAGGACTAGGGCTTTCATTTCTAACCAAACTCCAATATATAGAGTTTGGTTTAATTTGGTCTAATTTCGGTTTAATTAATCTGCAGTAAGGATAAATTAGTTTTATTAACCTCATGTATTCTCATCTAATCTTATTAATAACTAGGGATACCAAAAATTGTATTAGAATCTCAGAAGCTTATTCAGATATGTAATACTATTTTTCAGTTTACCTATACATAAATCTACAAAAACAAGAGAGATGTTCTTTTATTTTCAGGATACAAAACCTCTCTGTTGTTCTATGATTTCTAAATGCTGTGTTTCACATCAATCATACAGCATATGTATAATGGTAATCAAATATTTTTTATGAGATTTCCAAAAATATTAGGATACATTATTATAATTTGACAGCTAACACGTGGAGCAATCTGGTACAATAAACAGATACAAAACAGAAATAGTATGGTGTGAGTGAGACAGTTTCAGAGCTCAAAGTTTACAATTTCTTGCATTGGAAATTCATCCTCTCCATTGGCCTGAACATATAGAACATCCAAATATAAAAAGCAAGACACGCAAATTCCTCAACTGCGTTGCCAACCCAATGAAACTTGGGAACAATCAATCTCACAACAATCACAAAGACTCTTGGGAAGTACAAATACCCAATGACGAAAACGTAGAATTGACTAAAAAGTTGCAACCTTTCTAAATTCTCAATCTTTTTCTCATTAGTTTTGGATGTCTCTCTTTGACAACAGATCGGCCAACACATAGCCAACATAATAGCGCACCAGCTAATTGTATCAGCAACCCAGAAGTTCATGATCCAAATTAGCCAGTAGTAGCTTATGTAATTTCCACTCTGTTCAGCCACAATCGAAACAATGTTGGCTAAAACCTGAAGCAGAACAACGATGATGAACAGTATCTTCTCTTTTCCTCGTAGCTTCGGGTTCAAGAAAGAGCAACCGCTTCCGAGTAGAACAATCACCATGAAAAGCGAAAGGACAGTAATAAATTGGAAAACATGGAAAACAATGTTCCAGCCATAAGATGTGCCTGTGACTTTGATATAGTGTGTATACTCAGCAACAGAAATCAGACTCAGACATTTTAGTAGAAGCAGAGCTGACATTAAAAGGTGAATCTTTGTAACGAATTGCTTATTGTTCCAGCAGAAAGATAACCAGAAACCGAGGAAAGCCAAGTAACAGAGGGAGAAGACGAGATACAAACCGGGTAATTGGGTTGAGCCGGCTGGTGAGTAGTCTTTTGATCCGTTTCGATCTATATTGTAAATCTCTGTTTGAACATTCATCGAAACCTTAGTTTCTGGTACGCAATTAGCGAAGAAGAGAGAGTAACCGCTAGGATAAGTTATCGGATAGGTTTGACTGAACTGGGAGCGAGGATGCCGATAGAGATTGAAGAATGTGAAGAAATGGTGTATGTGATGAGAATCAAGGACGCAAAAGATAAGGTTTTGCTGGAGTTCGAGGAGTACCTGAGGAAATGATTCTTCAGATACAGCAAAGAACCCTAATTTCGACGAGTTTAGAATGGGAGAAGATGAAGGACGCGATATTGATACAGAAGAAACAGAGACGGTTATATGACCAAAGTCAACAATTCTGAATTTCCTGAACATAATTATTCGCCGAGAATCATTGGAGATCGTGCGAGACTTGATATCCGCCACCGTGTGAGTTGATAGGAGGAGGAGGACGGCGGCAAAACAAGGTAATCTCTTCATTTTTTTAACGCCGGCAATTCTCTCTCACTGCATTTGTTCTTCTGTAGTAATCTGTGTTTTTGTTGACATGGTCACATTCAAAGTTGTTGACTTTTAATGTTAAAAATTTGCTAAGATTGACGGAAAACAAAAAGAAAAGAACATAATCCAAAAGCTTTATCTTGGAACTCCATATTTACTTGCAAAGTATAAATCTCAGAAGCTCATACAGATATGTAATACTATTTTCCAGTTTACCTATACATAAATCTACCAAAAACAAGAGAGATCTTCTTTTATTCGAGGATACAAAACCTCTCTGTTCTTCTATGATTTCTAAATGCTGTGTTTCACATCAATAATTCATACAGCATAAAGTTTCCGGTTATGCTTAGAATCAGCTAACTCAGGATCTGACATCATTGAAGTTGGAGACGATTTAGAGCCTTCAATCCGGTTAGCAATCACCCAATAACACATAGTTCCAAGTGTTGAAATCATGATCAATGCTCCAATGGCGGTTACACTGATGGCCAAAGGCCTCTGCTTATCTCCAACAACAACAAAACAGAGCGATAAGAAGGCGATTGAGATCATAATGCAAGCCATCCACATGAGTTTGTTTATTATCTCTATCATTTGCTTCTTTGCCTTCCTCTCTATTACCACCACTGATGTTTGAACCACAACCACAGCTAAAGAGATGAAAAGTGCAAAAGAATCAAACACAACGAAGATCAAGAACTCGGGTTTAGAAGCTGCTCTCGCTTCTCCGAGTGAATACTCTGTTGGAACGTTTTTAGGGTCATCCGTGAATTGGCCTGGAACGTTAAAGATAGCTCCAAAAGCAACAGTTGCTATGAGTATAGCCACTACAGTTGTGGAGTTTATAGCGTTGTTGAGTCCTTCTGTGTGCATTTTGTTGACACGTTTAGCTATTCCTTGGATCTCTCTTCTCGTTCTCCCTGTTTGTTCTAGCTGAGTATGCACCTCGTGGCCTATTTCACTAACTGTTTCTTTCAATTTCTTGGAAGAGCCTGATGGTTCAACATTTGCAGCTAGCTTGATTGATCTTGCGTTCTGCATACCAATCTTTTGCAGAAGCGTTACAATCTCGTGCAGTCCAGTCTTCTCAGCTATATCAAGAGCTGTTTCTCCTGTTTTATTAACTGCCACTCTACTGACATCACAATACTTTAAAACTGTCTGAACAATCTGCAGAGAAAACAATAAAGATTCTAACTTTCAAACAGAAACACTCAAAAGATGCAAACTTTGAACCAATTACCTCAGCTCTGTTTTTATGAACAGCGATATGCAGAGGAGTGTTTCCTTTATTATCCGGGGCATTGATCAAAGAAGAATCAGCCTTCATCAACGCATCTACAATCTCAGTGTCTTGTCCTTTAACAGCCATATGAAGAGCAGTTTGACCTTTCTTATCGACTCTTGTAACCATTCCAGCCTTCTTCTCAATCAACTCCTTCACAATCTTGGTGTGCCCGTTCCTAGCCGCAGAGTGCAAAGCGGTTTTACCGTTGCTTCTAGCAATAGCAGCCAAGTCCACACCTTTATCCAACAAGAAACAAACAATCTCTCCATGGCCTTGTGAAGCTGCTGTGTGAAGCGCTGTTGTTTTGGATGAATCAAATGTAAAGGAGAGTTCTGGATTTGCCTCTATTAACACATCAAGAATCTCTACAAATTCAATTCCACATCAAACATGTGTCAGTTAGCAACTGGTAATAACTAAGTCATCCCAAAATAAATCTTTGGTTAAATTGGAGAATGAAGTCAACTCACGTAGATTTCCGTTTTTGGCGGCGATATGAAAGGCATCGAAGCCGTTCTTGGCTTTGGTTCCAGCTAAGACAGTGTCGGAATGTTTAATCAAAATCTTAACCATGTCGGTGTGACCATACTCCGCCGCCACGTATAAAGCTGTTTCACCAGACTGGTTTTGCTCCGACAGAAAATCTTTCAGCTCTATACCGTCGTGTTCGCCGATCATCTCCAGAAGCAGCTCCGTTTTACCTTCCCTAACGGCAGTGTGTAACGGCGTGTCGTCACGTCTTGCCGTCATCTGTTTCGCCATCGTCTTCTTGTTCTCTTTCATGGTGATCAGGAATCTCTGGAACTGAAAATTTTTATAGATCGAGTTAGGAAGTTCCTAGATGAACAGATTTGAGAAAGAAGAAGGAGAAATTGAGTAACATGAATTGTGTAGACAAAGAAACAAGATAATACTATTATTTACCACTGCTCGTGGTTTTTGGCTTCTTGTGTCGTATTAATAAAGATCTTAAAATCATATCTCTTTTAATTTATCTTAAATCACAATACATAATCAAATCTTAAATGTAATTATTTGTGTTCCTGTCATATTTAGGTCACCAAAAACAAAAATTCAGTAGTATTATTTAATTAAAATTAAACTAGAAATCAATCTGTACGATATTGATCGAAATAAAAAATAAAGCTCTTTTCGGTCTCTACATAATTTCAATGTAACATTAGTATTCCTATGCAAAGTATGTTTTTTGTTCTCATAATAATGCATATATACCAAATGTATAGATCTTGATAAAACAAAATTTTCAAATAACTTCAAAGATATTTCGTGCATAGATAGATGATTATAAAGTTGAAAAAATATCGGAATAAAAATGATTCGTTTTTCATTATAAACAATCATGGCAGTAATTTGATATTTAAGTCAAAAGCTTATCCAACTACTTTTTCTTTTGTAGTGCCCATATTAATAAAACCAACTTTATGAGAAAATATAGTTGATGGTCCGTTCAAAATATATAGTTGATTGGAAAAGAAATAATGGAAATGAGAAAATGTTCTCAGTGCCACTAAAGTCTAATTGACATATTGGGGATGGAAAATGACATGAATCAATTATTGATGGTACGTACTATATGCATCTGTGTGAACATGGACAAAATATCGGACAAATTATGATCCCAAAAACATTTTGGAAATTTAACTCTTTAATTTATTTATTTTGTTTAAACTGTGTAAACTATTTTCATCAATTGACAGGAAAAATAATCCTCAGGGGTAACAAAAATAACCATGAAAATTAACAGCTCGAATGCTAATACATATAGTCAGATCTCACAAGCTCCAAATGTATTTAACGTGTAGAGTAGTTTGATAACAAAGCGGAACATAAAACTCAAAAGCCCAACGCTAAAATTCAAATATATGTTATACTGGTCCGTTAAGAGCCCAATCATAGTTTATTTTATATCCATGAAACTGGGCTTTGTTAAAAGAACACTCGATTAACTGGTAGTACAGAAAAAGTAAATGTTTTTTTTTTTTTAAAGGTGGGGAATAATGAAAGCAAAGAGGAATAAATTCGTCAATAAACGCCATTAAATAAAGCATCAGATTCTGATAAAAAATTTCGAGTTTGTGAGAATTAGATTCGGAACTATCAATAAGGGTTAACTATCAAAACTATCAATAAGGGTTGGCACAAATTTTGGCCTCTTTATCTTCTTACATTTTGTTACTTTCTTATCTCTAACCAATTTTTGTAATATCGTAGCATAAATTATGCAACATTTAATGACTTGGTCAGTTCATGTTCTTTTTTTTTCTTTATAATTTTGCAGAAAAATTGAATCACTCTTTTCTAATCGAAACGATATTTTTGATGGTCAAAATCATTTAATTCCAATCTTTATTATTCCACACGGTTTCTAGCAATCTCTCACATTGGTTTCTTAGAATCCGAATATTTTTTATATATAAAACTTATCTTTTCCAAAAAGTTGATTCCATTAAGTAAAAGAAAAAACTTAATACATATTGAATTGAAGTATAGGTGACAACAGAATCTCACAAACATTTTATTTGGATACATATCGACTGTAGACTTGGTGTAAAAAGGAAATGTTAAGTGTCTCTAAAGCATCAGTTAGCTCAACCATGGACCAAGCCTCCCAACCTTCTTCATCATCCACTGTCCGGCTTGGTGGTCGAATCATCGATCGTCATAACCCAATCATACGTGACGGTCGGAGATTTACTCCTCCACCTTTTCCAAACCTGAACCCCTCATCTTCTTCTTCTGCTTCTTCTTCTTATCATACTCCTCTTAAGACTAGACTAGGTCTAGAGAGTTATGAGAAAAAACATGTACCGAAGAGGAAGAGCAAAAAAGGTGAAATGGAAGTTTCTAAGTCACCTATTGGTTGTTCTAACGGTGACACTCCTCAGAGCTCTTCAAGGTGCTTATTGAGCAACCCGGTTTTCTTTGACGGGTTTGTGGATTCTGACCCAATTCCAATACCTACTGATGAACCGGAGATAACTAAAGCTGATGATTTGGTTAAGTTTCATGAAGATGATCAACTGATTATAAACGCCTCAAAGCATCTTCCATCTACTTATTCTTCTTTCTTGGAGAAAAAGCAACCCGATTTCTTCGACGGGTTCTTGGACTATGAACCGGTTTTGTCTCCGGATAATCCATTCTCTGAACCCACTAAAGCTTCTCCTACAGCATCTCTGAGTTCTCTTGAAGATAATGATATTTCCTCTCCTGATTTCAAATTCTCTCCTCCTCCTCCTCCTCCCCCACCGCCGTCGTCGGTGACACCACCAGAGGAGAAAAACTCATCTTCAGAACAAGTAAATCATTGAACAAAACCATTTTTTTAATATTCTTGAGTTGATGTCTGAAATCAAAACATTACAATGTTTGTTCTTTGTCCGAAAGGTGGTTGTTTTGAAAGTGTCACTTCATTGCAAAGGCTGTGCTGGCAAAGCAAAGAAACATCTCTCGAAATTGAAAGGTATTTTAACTAATTAAAAAATATCATAATCAAATTAAAGAATTTCAACTCTTCCAGTGTTCTTGTCTGTAAAATACACTCTGTTTTTGGATGGTTTGTTATATGCAGGGGTGACGTCGTATAATATAGATTTCGCAGCAAAGAGGGTTACCGTGACCGGAGACGTAACGCCGTTAACTGTGTTGGCCACTATTTCCAAAGTTAAAAATGCACAGTTTTGGCCTTAAAAGATTATTCTCAAAGTTATTCCTGTGTTTCTCTCTTTTGTGAGTTCATGTGTGGTTTGTAAATGCGATGAGAATTTTCATGAAGGTTACATGATGTTTTTTTGTTTAATAATATCAATTCTTAGTTTCATTGTTCAACATTTGGAAGGATAGTAGAAGGTTATTATTAGTAGAGGATGGTGGAATAAAGAACAATATCATGTGAATCCCTGACCTGATGTGTAACACTTATCCGGCACAATCGTTAGAAACTTTATGCTAAACAAAATGCACAAACAAATATATATATAAACAAACCCCAACAGCGATATTAACGAAATACAAAACTAGTTAGTAATGGCAAAACTCAGTTTAGTTCTAGTCTTATTGTTTAGTCTCCTCTTCGCTAGCTAGCTAGTGCCCTCTCGATGCATCCAGGACCAAACCAATGGGTCTGGACTGGACTTTCTCCAGGGAGTGCAGGTAAGCCAGCTCAAACCACTGATGGATCTTCGCATGGAAGTTCAAATCATCAACCTGGAATTCACCAAATGCAAACCACCAAAGGTGTGCTTAGCTCTGAATCTTTCTCTCCTGATGGACTTTAGTTCCTGTGAAGTGAAGCCAAACACTGCATGCAGTAAGCTAAACCAAGACTTTGTTCTTAATAAATAAAAAAGGATGTAATATGTTAATGTTGGGGTTAACTATACTATCCCACGCTCACTTCTTCCTGTCTAATCTAATGATATTTGTAAGATTGCTTTCTTCCCAAAATTGTGTAATCTGTTGCTGATGTTGATCCTAAGCTGGATCTGGAAACCAAATCTGAATCGCAGCTTTGACACAATACAGATACTTAGGACTTAAAAAGGTTAAAATCCTAAAGTAGAGTAGTGAAATTAAGACAGAGACCATATAGTTTTTGGATTGACGAACACACAACACATAGTTTCTCTACTTCTTTGGGCCTTTTGTTGATTTAGACAAATTGGAGCTATGATATGATTAATGGGCCTTTTGTTTTTTGTCAACGGATTAATTGGGCTTTATATTTATTATTGGGTTTATAAGTAATATTGAAAACGAATATCGCATCGCAAACCGGTTTAATTGTCTGGTTTATCATACTATCAGAATTAGTTAGTGTATAGGTTAGTTTGAATGAAATTTGAATGAAATTTAGTTTTTATGTGTCTGGAATTGAGTACAGTAAATCACGAAAATAACCATAATTTTAAACTCAAATACAAAGACAATAATTATTATTGTTTTACTCATTGTTTGTATAGTTTAACCAGTTGGTTTATATTATTATAAAAATTCATAATAGTCGTGACGTCTAAAAAAAACCATTTCTCCAATTGCGTTATCAATATTTTGATTAAACAAAAGTACAAAACCCCATCATTTGTTGATTTGTTCATTGAAACACTTCGTTCACATATACTTGTGGCTACAAATTATTTGGGTTCACAAACATAAATGAATAACATAAATGAATAGTCTCCGATTGACCAAAGTGAGATGTTAACGTTACAAGTATATGCGAAGGTTACGCAAATAAACTAGACCGTTGGAAACTCCTTTTTTTTATTACAAAATAAAATTAAAATTGAAAGGGGAGGGTGTGCCAAATAACTTGGAACGACATGCAAATGACATTACGTTTTCATTGGTACTTCTAATGTATATTGTCATTTCGTTTTCTTGTTTGCTCTGTTTTCATTCGTGTTGTTGACATTTATCATCTTTTTTATATTGTTTGGCAACGTTGGGAATATAAGAAGTCACCAATCTCGACTCATTTGTGTGAGAAACAATATTGATTTGACTTTCAATTTTTAGCTGCTTGTTTGCCATCTAATTTTGGCAAATGGTATAAACAAGAAAAAGAAGATGAGCACTCCTTTATTCCGATTTCTTTTAATATATATATTGCTTTACAAAACAGGAAAATTTTGTTAAAAGGTTGGTTTTGATCAACTCTGAATTATATTTTAATCTATACAATTTTAAAAATTGAACATTATTTTGTTTGTAGGTGAAAAAAAAAAAAAAGAAAAAAGAGCCACCAAAGAGTGTAGAAGAACTAATCACCAAATCCGAACACGCAACTCAATGTAATGGCACCACATTCCCACGTTCTACCACGTGTTATTTGCGTGGCATCCTCTACTATTTGTTGTTGTCTGTCAAACACTTCTGCATTTGGTTTTAGTGTTTTAGTACTAATTAACGACATTGATGATGGTGGTGTCCATTAATTACTTACTTTACTTATAAGAAGATTCATATATTCCAATAATTATCAGACCTTAAATTGATTACAATCTAACCGGAAAATTTGCAAATAATCATATTGCGAAAGGAAACGGATTTAAAATTAGGCTGAATTAAAAAATAATAAAAAAAAGACTTTCACATAGAGGTGAATTTATTCATTCCCTAATCGAAGAATATATAGCATCGGTTGCATACATATCATGGATAAGTAAAAAAAGAGGGTGTGAAGATCTTAGATTGAAGTTCGAGAAAGCAAATCTCTGATTCTTCGAGCTGTCTCTTTCTCGGTCGGCATTTCTTCTCGTCTTCTTTGGTATGCCTCGAAGAACTCTTTGTTCTCTTTCTCTAGCTCTTTCCACACTGCATTTTTTTTTCTTTATTATTTCCTCAATCCTTTATCTTTTTATATACATAGCCCCATATTTGTGTGTTGTATGTACCTGTGGAAGTGATGATAGGCTTGATATTAGCATGCTTTAACAGAGCATCCATACACTCTTCTTTCCCCATGTTGAATACTATACATTCCTCTATCAAATGGTGCACCTACTCCACCCAAAAACATATATATATTCTTATAAATCATCATCGGTTAAGAGACAAAAAAAAATATCAAGATCATAGATTGTTTTGACAGGAAAGAAATAACAATCAGAAGGAGTTTGCTTTAAATCACATACCAAATGGATGTAAGATGCTTGTGAGCTATTATGATCAGCCATGATATGATTATGGTTTTTATAAAACTAGTTTGTTATGTAGAGAGAAATTAAGAGATATGGACTGAAGAAGAAAGGGGGAGAGGCTATAATATATATAATGCTACATGAACAAAGAGGGACATTAAAATATTTAAAATATATAAAAAAAATATCTAAAAGAAAGAAGACCAAAGATATGATATTTTACTGGAATTATATATTATATAATCTTGGAAATGGTTTAAAATATAGAGGGTTTGTATTATTTGTGTAGTTGATTACATATATCAAATCAAATTAGGAATCTTAATATTTTGATTTCTGGTTAAAATGGACATAATTTTGTATTATTGAATCGTATTGTCGTGTTGTTTTTTTTTCCATGAAAATGGATCTTTAGAGCATTAAAAAAAAAAAAAAAAAAAATAGAGCATTAAAAAAAAAAAAAAAAAAAAACCTTAGAATGAGACAAAATACAGTGATTAAATATTTGGAATGAAAATTATTAAAAAGGGTGTGCTGGTTTGTGATGGTATAAATTATGCTGACTTTGTGTGAAATGGGGATCGTGTAGGGCCCATAATCTCACGTGGGTATTTGTATATGATTGGACGAGAGGAGATTCCCAATGAATTTTAAAGAAAAGGGGATGCTTACGTGGCTCATGGGCCCCTTTACCACGTGAAGTAGGGACACACCCTCCTTCATACCCTGTAGGCTGTAGTTTATAAACTCATCATTATCATTATCGCAGTGATTAAGTCTCAAGTCATTTTCAACTATATAATCATAGAGATTTAGAGATAGTAATTGGATATATATCATGACATAAACGATTAAAACGATGTAAAATACTAGTGTAATGTTTTTCAAATATTTCTATCAGAAATCACCCAAATATAAAAATTTTAAATTCAATCTAATATCTAATACCATCATTGAATTCCATAGTTCTTTTACTATACTGTATTTATTTACTTAACATAACCAATCAAAAATAAAAAACAAGAAAGCCAAAACAAAAGCAGCCAATATGTGTTTCAACAAAATTTTGATATACAGTACTTTTTTTTTTTGTAAGGAAGTAGTGAGTTTGGAGTTTCCCCATATCTTGGGAAGCCTTTTAATTTGTTGGATTCTCGAACCCTTTTTTTTTAGGACCACCAAGTTCGGTAACTGTGTATCTCGAGGTTGTCCTTCTTTGAAACTCATTAGCTGGTACAAAGTTTACATCATCAAAAGTTCATAAAATCACTTATACTATAATGTCACATGTATAAGTCTTTAAAACTCATCCATCAGGTGGCACCTGTTTCACCATATATTTTGGTGGTAAAAAAATAAGAAAAAATGGCTATATACTTACTATATAGTTTTAAAATTGTTCTCTAAATTATAGGCAGGCTAGTAAGACATTTCAATTTTACAGACGTGGGCCGGAAGAATTTATCTACGGGCCTAAACTATTATCACTTGTAGTCAAGGCCCACACATACCCCCGACCGTTGGCATGTACTATTAGTCTAACCATAACAGTTTCATTTTCTAGAAACTCGTCTCATCTCCGTATAAATTAATAAGAAACCGCCGTTTCGTCCTTTTGCCCGGTGAAAGGCTAATCACGCCGCCGTCACCAAATTTACAGCTCGTAACATTGATGTAAGATCAGATTTTTAAATGAAACTTTGGGTTTCTTATTGTACAACAACAATCAGATTTGTCTGAAAGAAACACGTTGTTGTTTACATACAGAGAGACAGAGGAGGAACTTTAGGAAGAATTCTGAAGTTAGAGACTAAGCTTTCTTAGGGGATTTGGTAGCTTTTGATGGTGACTTGGACGCTTTTGTAGTAGAAGCTGCTTTCTCAGACTTCTTTGGGAGGAGAGTTGGATGAATGTTAGGTAAAACACCACCGTGTGCGATGGTTACACCTTTGAGTAGATTCCCTAACTCCTCGTCGTTCCTCACTGCTAACAAAACATGTCGTGGTGTTATACGGTTCTTTTTGTTATCTCTTGCTGCGTTTCCAGCTAGCTCAAGTACCTACATTCATTTTTTTTTTTTTTAAACAACAACAACATATAAATGATTACTTATCCTAGTAGTTTTTTAAAGAGGATTTTCAAATGTAACACATACAGAAAGAGATGGGTTCTGCACATTGGTTTATATCGAAACATGTACACCAATCTAGTAATGTAACAAGTCTTTATATTCTCAGAATTTTGCTACATGGTTTGGTTCCCAAGACATCTCTTTGTAAGTTCACTTATTAAGCATATGCTATGTAAGATTAGTTTGTATGTGGACGTTAGAATGCTTCTGGATTAAAAAAAAAAACCATGGTTTGAAATTGTAAATGTATAAGTTTTGAGGCTAGGCTGCTCTTAGATATTGAATCCTAAACAATTCAATATACAACTTCACAAAAATTGTCAATTCAAAGAATCAGCAAATACAGGATTCTATTTTGAAAAATTACTCTTAAAACCAGGTCTGCTTAAACCTAGATGGTCAACGGCACCACATATTCCATAAGAATTTTGAGTAATTGAATTTGAAAAAAATTGAAGATACCTCAGCTGCAAGATACTCGAGGACTGCGGCAAGATAAACAGGAGCTCCGGTACCAACACGTTTGGAATAACGACCTTTCTTTAGATAACGACCGATCCTACCGACAGGAAACTGTAGACCCGATTTAACAGACCGAGAAACTGGTTTCTTCTTAGGACCTCCTCCTCCTCTTCTTCCAGCCACTCCTTTCTTCACTTTCGTTGCGGAATCCATTGGCTGTGACCGAGACCACACTTTTTGATTGATTCTGTTTTTGATCTGACTTGCTAAACTTGTTGGTTTGATTGTTTGGTTTTTCTGTTGAAGGATGTTATCTTTTGGATTCAATATTAATCAACGGCTATAATTTGCTGATTTGGCAATCTTTGCTTCAATACTGTTTTTTTTTTTTCAATTCATTTGGGCCTTATTTGGTGATAGTTGGTCCACCCTTGAAATGAGGCCGTATTATTTTTGATTAGAATGAGGCCCATTAATAACCCAAGGGGGTGGGGGGTCTTCAAAGAAGGAAAACTATGATCCAGATATTTAGGAAGACCGTTGTTATACAAATCAAACGCCACGTGGAAGAGATAGGTTGGCTATATGCTCACTCACCAATCAAAATAGAACTTGGGTTTTATTTGACCGGCCATCGAATGTTCTCGAACCTTTTTTTTAATCTTAGATCTAAACCTTCAATCACCAATTTTTGACCGTCAGATCAAACTCCACCCTCATACCAAAAAAACTCTATATATTATTCTCTTCTTAATCGTTGTTCTTCAGAAAATCAAACCTAGCCGCCTGTTGTATTCTTTGTTCTACTCTTTATTTTTTACATTCTTACGATATTTTGTAGTTTAAATCTGCCGATAAAAAAAATGTCTGGTAAAGGAGAAGGTCCAGCGATCGGAATCGATCTTGGTACTACCTACTCTTGCGTCGGAGTATGGCAACACGACCGTGTTGAAATCATTGCTAATGATCAAGGCAACAGAACCACGCCATCGTACGTTGCTTTCACCGATTCCGAGAGGTTGATTGGTGATGCTGCTAAGAACCAGGTCGCCATGAACCCTGTTAACACCGTTTTCGGTATGTTTTTCATCGTTTTCTTAACTCTCCAGTTCCTGAATCTAGATCTCATTCTTCTTTTCTTGTTATAGCTAGATCTATTGTGTTGTAGTCAGGTCTATTACATGTGAAACTATTGATGGATTAGTGTTTCATAGTTGATTTGACTGGTTATGATTTCCGATTCAACATTACAGATATTGTATTAGAATAGTAATAGTTAATGATAGTTTTTGAATCCGTTAACTTAGTGATTATGTTTCGTACCTTTGTTGCTTGTTGAATTATTTGTCTTTCCCCTAAATTCCTGTTTTTCCTTATGTTGCAGATGCTAAGAGGTTGATCGGTCGTCGTTTCAGTGACAGTTCTGTCCAGAGTGACATGAAATTGTGGCCATTCAAGATCCTCCCGGGACCTGCCGACAAGCCAATGATCTATGTCAACTACAAGGGTGAAGAAAAACAGTTTGCTGCTGAGGAGATCTCTTCCATGGTTCTCATCAAAATGCGTGAGATTGCAGAGGCTTACCTTGGTACCTCAATCAAGAACGCCGTGGTCACCGTTCCTGCATACTTCAACGACTCTCAGCGTCAAGCCACTAAGGATGCTGGAGTCATTGCTGGTTTGAATGTTATGCGAATCATCAATGAGCCTACAGCTGCTGCTATTGCCTACGGTCTTGACAAGAAGGCAACCAGCGTTGGAGAGAAGAATGTTCTGATCTTCGATCTTGGAGGTGGTACTTTTGATGTCTCTCTTCTTACAATTGAAGAAGGTATCTTTGAGGTGAAGGCAACAGCTGGTGACACCCATCGTGACACCCATCTTGGTGGTGAAGATTTTGACAACAGAATGGTTAACCACTTCGTTCAAGAGTTCAAGAGGAAGAGCAAGAAGGATATTACTGGTAACCCAAGGGCCCTTAGGAGGTTGAGAACTGCCTGTGAGAGGGCAAAGAGGACTCTTTCCTCCACTGCCCAAACTACCATCGAGATTGATTCTCTCTACGAGGGTATCGACTTCTACTCCACCATCACCCGTGCTAGATTTGAGGAGCTCAACATGGATCTCTTCAGGAAGTGTATGGAGCCAGTTGAGAAGTGTCTTCGTGATGCTAAGATGGATAAGAGCTCTGTTCATGATGTTGTTCTTGTTGGTGGTTCTACCCGTATCCCTAAGGTTCAGCAATTGCTCCAGGACTTCTTTAACGGCAAAGAGCTATGCAAGTCTATCAACCCTGACGAGGCTGTTGCCTACGGTGCCGCTGTCCAAGGAGCTATCCTCAGCGGTGAAGGAAACGAGAAGGTCCAAGATCTTCTATTGCTCGATGTCACCCCTCTCTCCCTTGGTCTGGAAACAGCTGGTGGAGTGATGACCACTTTGATCCCGAGAAACACAACCATCCCAACTAAGAAAGAGCAAGTATTCTCCACCTACTCTGACAACCAACCCGGTGTGTTGATTCAAGTGTTCGAAGGTGAGAGAGCCAGAACCAAGGACAACAACCTTCTTGGTAAATTTGAGCTCTCTGGGATTCCTCCCGCACCCCGTGGTGTTCCCCAGATCACTGTCTGCTTTGACATTGACGCCAATGGAATCCTCAATGTCTCTGCTGAGGACAAGACAACGGGACAGAAGAACAAGATCACCATCACCAATGACAAGGGTCGTCTCTCCAAAGATGAGATTGAGAAGATGGTCCAGGAGGCGGAGAAGTACAAGTCTGAAGACGAGGAGCACAAGAAGAAGGTTGAAGCCAAGAACGCACTTGAGAACTACGCATACAACATGAGGAACACAATCCAAGATGAGAAGATTGGTGAGAAGCTTCCAGCTGCAGACAAGAAGAAGATTGAGGACTCGATTGAGCAGGCGATTCAGTGGCTCGATGGGAATCAATTGGCTGAGGCAGATGAGTTTGAAGACAAGATGAAAGAATTGGAGAGCATCTGCAACCCAATAATTGCGAAGATGTACCAAGGAGCAGGTGGTGAAGCTGGTGGTCCAGGTGCGGGTGGTATGGATGATGATGCTCCTCCTGCTTCAGGAGGTGCTGGCCCTAAGATCGAGGAGGTCGACTAATTTGTTTGACCCATGATGACATCTCTGTGTCTTCTTTATATCTCTACCTCTAATCTGTTTTTCTTTTTTGGTTCTCTTAAGACTGTTTAAGTTGGCTTTTTCAACAGAGCCATTTTGATGATGGATTATATTAAAAGTTTTCTATAAGTTCCCCAACGTGCTACCCCCTTTTTTTCTCTTGGATGGCTTGAGATATATCTGATATTAACCACCCCGCTCATCTAAAAGGTTTTAATAAAGTCATGATTGATGTGCAACTAGGGCCATTAGAAAGAACGATTTTATTACTACTTACTCTTGAGTTGGAAAAATGGCAACTTGACCGTGTGGAGATTAGTGCTAGTTTTACTTAGGTAGCAGAAGGCAGTGGCAGTTTCTTCCGCAAGTCACCTCAAATCACTATTCCAACTCCTCAGCCTCAGGTATTATTTATATTATCTCTTCAATTCCTTCTTCCTTCTGAGAATTTATTCAACGTCTTTTGTATTTTTCTTAACTGTTTGTTTTGAAAGTTTGTGATTTGCCAACTTACTTGGGGACCTCTTTGAATCCCACATCGAGTTCATTCTCAAATATTGGATTTTCCAATCTTTTGTGTTGATCGTGCAGGAGGACTAGTGGCCCTATGAGACGAGCAAAAGGTGGTTGGACTCCAGAGGAGGTTTAGTTGTTGCTATTTGTTTTTAGCTGATTGATTGATGTGTGCAACAATCTCGTTCGACTATGTATCTTTATGCATATGGGCTAGTATTTTCTTCAATGAAAGGCGAGTCGAGCCTTACTTTTGCCTGTAATTGTTTTTCATCTCTATTCAGGACGAGACACTGAGACTAGCAGTTGATAAGAATAAGGGGAAGAGGTGAAATCAAATAGGTCTTATCTCTTTTCTTGAGACTGGTTCCTATATAAGTATATAGCATTGTTGTTTCAACACATTTCGTAAGATCTCCCAGTCTTCTAGTGATGAACCTATTTGGATTATTTATAAAATTTGTCTTCAGGGTCAAAACTTTTCTTTAAATGAACACTTTTTCTCGGTGTTTGTTGCTTCTGTAATCTGCTGAGAAGGACCTTGGATTCAAGAGGTTCTTTTTTTTTTTTTTTTTCATGTTCTGAAACTTTATCCGCTTTTGATTTCAAGAAAAGTTTGCTAGTTTTTTTTTTTTTTTTTTTCATGTTCTGAAACTTTATCCGCTTTTGATTTCAAGAAAAGTTTGCTAGTTTTTTTTTTTTTTTTTTTCATGTTCTGAAACTTTATCCGCTTTTGATTTCAAGAAAAGTTTGCTAGCTCTGAAGTTCTCTTTCTTTTGTGACTTTGTAGGAGGATAATAAAATTGTGGAACTTGTAAATAAGCATGGACCTGCCAAATGGTCTGTTATAGCAGTCTTTACCAGGTTGTATTGGGAAGCAATGTCGAGAGAGGTATTAAAGATTAGAATACTGACCCATCTGAAGAATAGATATGCCTCCTTTGATTTTGGAAGGCTCAATGTGTTTATTGATTATAGGTGGCACAACCATTTGAATCCCGGTATTAGAAAAGATGCGCGGAGCATAGAGGAAGAATCAGCTCGAGTAAATGCTCATCGGATACACGGAAATTGCTATGGTTTTGTAAGGAAGGTATATTTTATTTTCTTGTAGAGCATAGTTGAAAACGTTAATGACTTACAAGAAACATAGTGAAATGAAAATTTCTTGAACATTTCATACCGTTATTACTTATACCTTACTTTATGCAGGACTTATAATGCCATAAAGAACCATTGGAATAGCTCACTGAAGAAAAGTTAGAATTCTATTTAGCTACCGATAACTTGCTACCTTCAGCAACCAAATTCAGCGTTCTGTATGACACTGTTAATGGAGACAGAGATTACAAGCAGTTTAGTGCTACTAAACCTTTCAAGGATTCTGATTCTATTACCCAAACTTCGAATTTGAACTCTTCTTCAGTTCTGTTTGAAGAAATAGTTGGTTCACGGAGGATCAGTGTTAATGAGTATGCTTGCTCTCCAGCTCCTGTTGAGTGGAGGCCTCAGTTACCTAATCCGGGACTAAATTCAGAGGAAGTCAGAAGCAACACAGAAGCTTATACTGAGAGATCAAAACCAGAGGAACGAAGAAAATAGGTTTGGAACACTCCAAAGCATGGTAATTTGTACTATAGGTCTCCACTAGGCTTTTACTTTCCATCAGAAGTGGATCTGCAACGTATGCACGGATATGAATGTAGTTGTGGTGCATCACCAGTCACACCGTGTAATAAAAGACAGTGGCTTAGCTGCAGCAAGGAGTCCTGAATCATTCCTTAGAGAAGCTGCTAGAAATTTTCCAAACACTCCTATCTTTAGGAAAAGGCGAAAAGTTGTTTTGGGGGGCGAAAACAGATGATGAAGATGATGTTGCTATTGGTAGAGTTAAAGAAGTTGAACCGAAAGAAGAAAATAAAGATAGTTTAGATATTGCTCTAGATGGAAGAGAAGGTTTGTTAGTGGAGACAGACAACAGATAATTGTAGGGAATAGGGATGATGATTATGGAAGGTCAAATGGAAATGTTTTCACTGTGTCTCCCACCATATCTGAGTACGAAATAAAAGAAGAGCTGTGTTCAAATATTCAAGACAGCTTACAAGTGTGGATAATGAAACCCAAACATTTAGAGTTAAAATCCGAGGAAGGCAAGCCTGTGTAGAAGTGTAGTTAAGCAGAGACCTTCTTCATCTTTTTCACCAAAGCCGCTAGCTATTAGTCCTACGGCTTTGTGACATTTAACAACATAACTAAAATGAATACAGGTAGGTGATAGTCAGATTACACTAGTTTATTTATTTCCTTTGCTGAATAAAACACTGAAAAAATCTTCATCATCATGTATACATATATTAAAGTCATGAATGATGATGAATCAAGTATGGAGTATATTATTTCTCGTTATTACGATGTGTTACTTGCAAAAGAAAAGAAGAAGAAAAAAAAATGAAATGAAATGGGCCAACATTTCAAAAGATTTAAGATGGGCTCAAACAGCCCATTAAACAGATTTACAATTAGAGAAGGAAAAACAGATTCGGGCCCAAGCCCAAAAACAGTCGATTAATAGTAATATCTGTAATCGGACGGCTGAGATTAATTTTAACGCAAACGCGCTTAATGAAGATTTTATGACTGTTATATACTTTTCATTATTACCAATTCACCATATCTAACTCACGCGCCTCGTTTCTCTTGTTTTATTCATTTCATCGAAAAAAGGCCATTCTAGTTCACAGTTTTTGGTCTCACGCGCTCAACGCGCATTGGATGCGCGTGGTATTGTTTTCTTTAGTTAACTTCGGCTTAAAATGAAGCTTATTCGACGCGCGGCTACACACGTGCGATAAAGACAAAAGCCACGTACACAATCTCAGTAGTTCATTGGGTCATGTCAGATTCAACAATTTTATGATTATATTTATAGATAATCATATCATAATTAAATACCCCATTTTAAAATATTTTTTTCAATTACAAGACTATTTCAATTATTATGTAGAACAAAAATTAATATTTTATACCAAATTTAAAATATAAAATGATAATTTAGAAAAAAATTATACACATTATTATTCTCTTCTAAAATTTAAAATAATAATTTATAGTTATAAAATATTTCTACTCGTGTATTTGCTTGGATCAACTCTACTTTATATATAGTCATGCTATACATACATGATTAAAAAACAAAATCATAGGGACAGTTTTTTAAAACTATTAAAATCAACAATGGCTTTGGAGCATTTTAATTTTTTCCATCTAACCAATATATGAGTTAAATGGAGAAAATTATTATTCGAAGTTATATTATATTTAAAATATAAATTTTTACCAATAAAATACATTCACATAAAGTAGTTTTAACTAAATTTTACACTAGTTTATTTATTTCGTTTGCTGAATAAAACGACCATTAATCTTGTATGTATTTATTAGAAAAGAGTAATTTCATAGTGTTCACTTAATTTCATATGTATTTAATTTTAAAGATAATCTAATCATATTCTTAATGAAATTTTCCTTCTTTTTTTTTATTCCTTGTACACAAATCTTTTCAATTCTAATCTAAAGTTTCAAAATATTAACCTTAATCCTTAAATTATAAATCCTAAATAAATCCTCAACACTAAACCCTAAATCATAATCTCAAAACCCTATACCCTAAACCCCAATTTCTCTCTAAACCTTAATTTCTAAATCCTAAACCCTAATGTTTAAAATCTAAACCCTAAATAACAAATCCAAACTCTAAACCCTAAATCCTAAATCCTAAACCCTAAATTATAAACCGTAAATTTTAATTTTTAAAACTCTAAACCCTAAATTCTAAATTCTAAACCCTAAACCCTAATATTTAAACTCTAAACCCTAAATTACAATCCAAACTCTAAAATTTTAAACTCTAAACCCTAAATCCTAATTCCTAAACCCTAATCTTTAAACTCTAAACCCTAAATTATAAACCCTAAACTTTATTTTTTAAAACTCTAAGCCCTAAATTCTAAATTCTAAACCCTAAACCTTAACATTTAAAATCTAAACCCTAAATTACAAATCCAAACTCTAAACTTTTAAACTCTAAACCCTAAATCCTAAACCCTAAACTCTATTCTTTAAACTCTAAACCCTAAATTCTAAACCCTAAACTTTAAATTTTTAAATTCTAAACCCTAATTTCTAAATTCTAAACCCTAAACTCTAACCTTTAATTCATAAACCCCTAAGCTTCTAAAATCTAAACCTTAAAATTTATATTATAAACCCTTGAACTCTAAACCCTAAACATTTAAATTCTAAACATCAAATCCATAAATTATTTTTTGTTGAAGAATTTTTAAACAAGTCTTTTATGTTATTTATAATTCTATATTAAGTAAAATTTATATCAAATTTTTATCAAAAATATATATATATAATTCTATATTATATATATATATATATATCAAGTTATTAGGAGAGACAAAACGAATTTATAAAGACGAACAGAGATATAAGATAAGGGTATACCACACAGGCCTGGTTAGACCCAAGGTTACTAACAAATCCACCTCGACCACCTCAAAAACTACATAGTGAAGTAGAGAATTTGATGGTTAATGATCTCATCAACAACAATGGTATTGATTGGGATTACGAAAAGTTAGAGGAGTTGATTGACTCGGCAGATGTTCTTATCACTAAACAGATAAAGATTTCATCCTCTTATGCAATGGACTATTTAGGGTGGCACTACAACAAAAGTGGGACGTATACAGTTAAGTCGGGTTACTGGCTCAAATCTCACACTATTCCATTTCATCTGAAATTTCCTCCTCCTGGTGATCCTTAGATTTAAAAACGCATATGAGATTTAGATACGACTTCAAAACTCAAACATTTTTGTTGGAAAATTATAACTAAATCTTTACCAACTGGAACTACTTTAAGGAGACGTCACATTTCAAATAATTCTCAATGTCCTCGGTGTTGTCTGGCAGAAGAAGATAGTCACCATTTTTTCTTTGGCTGCACCTATGCACAGGCTGTCTGGCGGACTTCTGCAATTGCTAATACTGATTTTTATGATCCTAATCGGGAACTAGAGGTTAATCTCAAAGCAATTCTGGAATTAGGATCACTGGGGATACTTACTTACCAACAACATTTTCCGGTCTGGATTCTTCGGCGTTTATGGAAAAGCAGAAATCTTTTATTTTTTCAAAACAAGCGACTTACATGGCGTAAAGTTGCCTTTTTAGCCAAACAAGACACGACAGAATGGCTCAATATTGATAGATCTTCCCAGCTCTCAGATTCTACGCCACTTTAACCTTCGCCCCAGTCTCACCCATCATTTACAACATGGCAAAAACCTCCATCGGGTTGGGTAAAATGTAATTATGATGGAGCTTTTCATAATAATCTTATATCTGTGGCAGGGTGGGTTATACGGAACCAAGATGGTTTCTATATAGATGGAGGATATGCTAAAGACAAAACCTTACAAACACCGTTGGAGAGTGTATTTCAATGCTTATTATTTGCCATGCAACATTGTTGGAGCAAGATCACATACGAATTATTATTGAAGGCGATAATCTAGAAGTTCAAAGGTTGATGAACCATAAAAGTACCAATTTTGGATATCACAACTGGATTTGTGATATTTATAATTGGCAACGAAAACTAGGAACAGTTGAATTTAGCTGGACGAAACGTCAAAACAATAAAGAATCATATTCTTTAGCCCAATTAGCTATTCGGGTTAATTATATGTATTTCATTTCTACGTTTCCAATTTGTAACACAATTCCTCTTAATATCTAATAAAATATGAGTTAAAAAAAAAAAAAAGACGAACAGAGCAACCCAAAACCAGTGTTAAAGTATTAATGACTATGAGTCACTTTTCTATTTTTTAGAGTTAAAAAGAAAATGAAGGTTACAATAAGATTATATTTTTCTAATAAGTACATACGAGATTAATTCCCAATAAAACACTGAAAAAATCTTCATCGTCAGATATCAACACATTATCAGGAGCATTCTCATCTACGATATTTTAGAATCTTTAAACTGATGATCTCAAAAAACAACATATGCGTGTGAGCCCAAAGAAAAAAAAGTCAGAGAAAAAGAATGAAAGACTGTTTAAGCTAAGAATGCTCCCATCATGGTTTGGCCCAGAACTTCCGAATTGTAAATTTGTAATCAAGTCCATGAGACCCAACCTGGTAATCATTTCACAAACCATAAGATATACAATTACCATACAAAAACTAAACCTTGCAAGTTAGTTATTGTCAGTCACCATGTAAGTTAAAGCAGCATAACGTTCTTCATTCAGGTATAGTGGTTTTCCTCTTCTCATATCGATATCCTGGGGTGAGACAATTATCATCAATATGTCCATAGCACACAAACATCCGAATCCACAAGATCATACACATCAATCTTAAAGGTTTAACCAAAACATCCTTGTAGGTTTGCTTACCTCTTCTCCAAATGTATCCAAGTAAGGCGATAGCCAAGGTGATTGTCTTCCGAATCTTTGTAGCACAATTGTCGTCCGCTATTGAAAAATATAATGAGTAGTATTTAATCAATCAATAGTCCAATAATGATGCAGACACCATACATACACAAGCATGAAGAAAGAAAAAAGTTAGATCCACCAGAGAGAGAGAGAGAGGCGATACCCGTATCAGAAGATATACACCAGTACCAGCACCACATGTAATTGCATGATTCTGACAACCACTTTCACTGTAAAAGTATGTTTGAATGTCATTATTTGTTATCTATAACAAGTAAAAAGTTGAGCAAAACGATATTTGGGGACTATTGAAAGTGAAGCAATTACCTGCAACAAGGTCCCCATACGGACGAACACAATCTTCCACACAGAAGACATAATGCAGGTTCTTTTATAACTTTGGTGCAGTAGCTGCAAGGTTTTTTTATATACCTAAAGAATAAACCATTGCTTCTTTAAACCACTGCTTCTTCCTTCAGTGGAGAAATTATCGTCGAATGGGAAACAAACAACTCATGCAAAAATCAGAGAGGTCGGTGCAAACCTTTGCAGTAAGTCCTGATACAGATTAGGTAATTTCATTAGCTGGAAAGGAACTACAGGGGTGATGCAAAGGGGTGGCCTTTTCAATACGTTGACTCTGTATTCCCATTGAAAATGCCGGAGCCATGTTTGTGTTAAAGTCCGGACAAGTTCATCATTGAGAATGGTATCTATAGGCGGAATCTTAAACATTTTCTCCAATTCTTGCACTTGCTGAAGCTCAGATTGGTGACTGTACATGAAATCCATATTGCCACTAGAGGAGTCAAATGGCAAATCACACATATCTGCTTCTTCATGAAACTTCCCAGGAGCTGGTTTCAGAAGCTTCCACAACAATGCACATCTCCTCAAGAAAGGAAGACTATATTTTTGGATTGTGTCCTTTATATCACATGATTTATCCATATTGTTAGACCTGAAAAACTCCCAGCCACCTGATTCTCTCAAAGCGTTGGAGATGTCATTAAGCAGGGTTTTCTCGAAATTTAACTCTTTCAAGTCAATTAGGTGGCATGCACAATAAACAATTACAGTCTGCACCAAAGATAACGAGATTAGGAAATATTAGTCTTAAGAGGCTAAATAAGTAAATACAATGAACAACCTTGCATACCTGAACAAGAGAGACGATGTGGAAAATATGTAAAAGTGACAATAGAGATTCCTTGCATGTGAGAAAAGGAAAAGGGAGACAAAAGAGAGCCCACATCAGTGATGAAAACGGGTCACGGGCAAGAACTGGATCAGATACTTGATTCAAGAAAGGGTTTACATTATTCAACGAACCTGTAGTGCCTGAAAAGATGGCAAATATTCTCAGATGCTATCAAGAAATAATTACATTAGCAACTAATTAAATAGATCAAGTAAAATTGATCCATTGAAATCGCAACTAATGTCAGCAATTAAGAGCAAACATGGAGGCCATGTAGACAGACATTTCTATGTTATTGTCTCCGAGAGTTTTAGAAAAAAGTACCTGCACTTCCCAATATGCTTCTTGAAGAACTACATGAAATACCAGAGCATATAGATTCTGCAAGATGCTTCATACCCAAAAATCTCTGACGTACATGAATAGCATTCTTTGTTTTGGTGCTCTGTACCACTCGTAATAAGAGTGACAAAACATTCCCCCTAGAGGTTCCAAACTCTTCATACAAGGAGTCAATACAACAGACAGGAAGCAATGAATTCTTCGCACAACGAGTAACAATTTCCATTGAAATAAGAGAGTACTTAAGGGTGTCCCACATAACGACTGATTGTTGTAGCCAAGGACTATCAGAAGGTTTTTCTTGTCCTTCGGAAAAATAGAAAGTCCAGAGCTTGTTAGAGATAGATTCAAGATCTTTCCTTCTTGGTTCATCTCCACGCAGAGAAACTGATTTACCACTATCACCATCTTCAATCATTTCAGCAGCATACCGTAGTAGACACAATGCTTCAGAGAGCAATAGAGAAGGCTTCTGTGCATCTGATCTGCCTAGCTTATTGCGGGGACTATTTTGTAGCTTTGAGACAGAACATAAATCTCCAGGACATGCAGGTAATACGGAATTAGCTAGTCGGCGGCATGCAGGACAGAGAAATTCTCCCTGAGAATTAGCTAGTCGGCGGCATGCAGGACAGAGAAATTCTCCCTGACAGAGGAAACAGGAAGGAATAGGTTAAAGGGTAAAGGCACTAGAAAAAGATCTCTAAAATGGTCACACAGATACCTTTTCTAGATCCACAATATCTGCACCTTCAAAGAAATTACTTCTGCCAGACCTACACCATACAAACAAAAACATAGGAGCTTTCAAATGTAACGATAATATCACAGCTGTAAACCAAGGAAGCAGAGAAATCAATTCAATTACGCCCAGAAGGTAGGACGAAATAGGTTCACCTATCTACAGGCTGAGTAATTAAGATTTTTGTTTCAAATAAGACTAGAAAGAAGTCAAAAATGGCTCACCTTTCCTTTAAGGATTTTAAATATCGTTCGAGACAGCTTTGATGCACAGCATGTCCACATGATGAAAGATAAATCCCATCACAGTCAGTAAGTTGAAACCCTTCTGAACTAACATCAGGACACCTGGAAGTCTTTCCTGATGGACCACCAACAGAACTTCTGTCCGAACTATTTTCAGCTTCATGGTGTTGATGTTCTACACGTGTAAGGCTTTGATTTATCATGTTTTCAATTTTGCTGCGAACAGTTTGATAAATAACCGTCTCCAGTGATTCAAAGTTAGATTCATCTTTTCCCCTCCCATCGCTAGACCTCTTCTCTGACTGACCATTCCCTATAAGCCGGGCTTTTATAGATTCAAGCACAGAATCAGTAGCAGACTCGGAGGTCGCATCATCTGACAGTTGCCATACAAGAGGAGAATTTATTCGTAAACTATCTGACGAACCACTCGTTCCTGAAAGATCAGGAGCTCCATCCACAGATATCTTCTTTTCAAAATGGGGGCCTTGATCCCAAGAGGGAGGGCCTCTATCAACAAAACTCAAAAGTTTAGATTTCTGCAAGAAAAAACCATCAATAAGAATGATGCAGAAGTTCAAAAAAGAAAAAGAAAAGAATGATGAAGAACAAACTACTTGGAGTATATGTTTTAGGAGTTAGACAGATCTAGTTAGATAAAAAGTAATTTTAAGTTTCAAGTATTTTCGTGACAAAAAAAAAAAAGTTGAAAGTATTTAAGTAATGACAAAATTGAATTTTTATGTTACAATTTTTGTTTCTTTAAATTACAATCTGATATAGTTAAAAATCATATTAGAAACTTTATTCTATATATATATACCTCTAACCACAGTCACAAATTATAGGATCATCCATACTACTAACCTGGAGAAAAATCAAGAAAGACACGGGGTCTCTGGAATCTGGGGCATGACAGAGGGAGCAAACTTCGCGGACAGAAATTTTTGAATCATGTTCCATAACAGAATCACTTGTTTTAGTTTCAGATCTTGGATCATCATCATCATTTATGCTGGAACTCAAGGTTGACAGGAACTTAGTTTGTTCAGCTTTCATTTTTGCCTGCATGCAAGTTAGAATAAGCATAACTAGCAAATCCTAGAACTGATAAATTCTAGAATGTAGACAACAACTTGAATAATGAAGATAGAAACAATTTAGACTGTCAATAAAAAATATCTTCTATTACTACAGAGTCATCTTGTCTAGGTTCTGTTGTCCTGCATGCTCTCTGTTGATGCTTATAAACATAGAGAAAGATAAACAGGGAGCATGCAAGACGCATACCAGTCAAGGAACTAACAGCAGCCCTCATATGTTAAAGTGCACGATCCTACATCAATGGTTACCAGTTCATGGAATACCAGATTTGAAATTTTTAAGGATTTTACCATAATAGCAGCCTGCCTCTCCCTAGCTTTAGCCTTGCGTTTCTCATCAGAAGCAGCGCCTGGTGTGACTTTATCAAAGACAGATTGCCCAACCACCTCTGGTGCAAGACTTTGCAATAGGTTCATACAAACAGAATCAATTGCACTGAACTTCTTCAGCAAATTTTCAATCCAGGATGAAATATTGCAACTGCCTGCCTCTGGGAATTGATGGAGGCTATCGTCCTTACGAGTCCTCATTAACGAAACAAGAAAAGACAACAAACTTTGTTTTCTAGTCCCTTGATCAATACCAAATAATTCCAGACCAGCTAATTCGAGAATCGGAATTGAATCCTGACTATTAGATTGCCTCTGCTGAGTGCAAATATCCAATGATAAAGAGAGTAAATGCAGTGCAGTGATGAGAACGTCATCTGGAGCACGTGATTTAATGCAAATATCCAATGATAAAGAGAGTAAATGCAGTGCAGTGATGAGAACGTCATCTGGAGCACGTGATTTAACTGATGTACCACTCTTTAGTGCGTAGTATAAAGTGGAGGAAATTATTTGAAACGTGGTTTTGCAAGTGCCTATTCTAGCAAGCCCCTTTAAAGGTGGATAGATCATCCTCCACCTAGGAAGCTGAGTGCTCAATGGTGACACTTCACAATACCGCGAAAATCTTTCTTCTGCAGACTGCAATTCTCTCGAATGCCAACGAGGGTGGTAGAGATCCAATTCCTTCCAACAAGATGATCGTAGTGAAAACTTTCCCTGCCAATGAACTAATGTCAAGTGATTTCTACATTGTGTGTCAAGTTAAAGGTGATGCCAACATATGAGTAAAAATCAAGACCAAAATCAAGACCTGGTTCATGCCGGATGGATTGCAATAGACTGAAACGTCATTTAAGACCTCCTGGAGCTCATCTGACTTGGAGAGGTCACGTGGTAAAGATTTGACTAATTGACTATGGGTGAAGTCTCCAGTGGCTAACTTGAAGATAATCTCTCTTCTCAAACTTTCAGCAGTAGAAAGCCCACAAAATGTTCTTTCTTGCAGAATCTGTATCAGAAGAGCAAGCATTTCCTGGGCCAAAACTGGTTCATACCTGAAAAGAAAGCTATGGTAAGAATCATGTCGAAATGAGTAAAATTAGGGCGAGGCGATAATAGTAAAATCTTTAGATACAAAATCTTTTCTCTACTTCAATATATATAGATCAATGAAATGAAATAAAGAGACAAACATATTGAAGGAGGTGAGTTGACAGTTTGAAAATGAATGTAGCAGAACTATAAACCCATGTACTGAGACCAATTACTGGTAAAAGGTCAGTAGGTACATACTCATTTGTTATATCTGGATTTAGTGAAACATAAGTTGAAAGCCCAAATCGATTGAGAAGGGTATCGACATAATAATCTGCAGGAGCTAACGCACCACAACACTGCAGAAGAAATAGATAGGGTATCGACATAATAATCTGCAGGAGCTAACGCACCACAACACTGCAGAAGAAATAGATCAAGCTCAAGTCCCTGTTCTGACCTGTAAATAGAAACAACTAGAATGAGAGACAAGTAATCTCTTCACGAACGGTTTACCAATTTAAAGCTGCGTCTACTTAAGAATGCGAATAAATGATGAATTATAGTACTTTATAACAATAATAGTTTTCGCATATCAATGTACTGACCGATACAACTCACAAGATACTACAGCAGAATCCCCATTCTTCTTCCACATTCCAGCGATGACCTGAGCACAGAACACCCTAACCCGGAGAACATGCTCCATAACGACCGCAGAAAATCCATAAGGATGAAAATCTCCTATCACAGAGCTGAAGAAATCCGTCTGTGGGATCTCATGACTAACACCGACTCCATAGTGTGATGCAGATTCTCCATAACAAATCCTTAATGCTTTTTCTATGAGCAGAGAAAGTAACCGGTGTAAGGGTAGATGAACTGATATGGCCTCAGAACTTACATCATAGCGAATATCCGGCCAATCACACAGACCAAGTATATTTACTCCTGATGCATTATTCGTCGAATCAGCAGAGTTGTAAGATGCAATTCTACAATCAGTCGCAACAGTTGTCTGAGCCACACCAGTTGGGCAACCGACATTATCAGCGCATAGAGGCGAGAACCCAGTACTCGGATCTCTTCTAGAACTGGCAAGATTACTAGATACACTTCTTCCAGTTTCAACGTTTAACAATTCTCTCCTTGGCAATGACACATTGCTGCTAGGGATGTTTTTGCCGCTAGGAGAAGACAACTTGCAGAGAAACTTTGATATACCTTCTTGATTTCCTAAGCATGTCTCTAGAACTTTCAAACATTCGTGAATTAACCATAGCGCAGAAGAAGGAAGCACTGCATGGCAAGGAACAATTTTGTTGACTTCAGAAGTCACTGAACAATCGAAGGAGCTGCTGCTTACCATTGCCGTACATACTGAATCTCCATGAGACAATCTCCCAACTTTTGCATACCTTTCTCCACCTCTATCACACTTGTCAAGTTCTTCCATGGTGGTTCTCTCATTTTCTCTTTCTTCATCACTAGCAGTAGAATATGTACCAGTAACCAATTGAGAGTGAATAACAGCTATAGAACGACCCAAATAAAAGAACAAATGCATGTACTCATTTTCTTCTTCAATATGGATTCCGGTCTCTCTTTTTAAAGGATTCATTCCTTGAGCAAAGGTTAAGAGCATCAGCCATGATCTTGATAACTCCCGTTGTTCATGTGTTGCATACTTAGAAACTACCTCATGGCTCATAACAAATTTTAAGTCTTTGATGACACGGTCCATTGTCTCATATAACGGTTCCCACTTTGTAAACTACAAGAGAAACAGTCAAATGCATTTTAGTGTGAGCACAATGAAAGTGGAAATAAAACTAAGCACCATAAAAGTGACACAATACTGAGAAGAAAGTGTCACTAAACAAAACAAAACAAATGAGAAAAGAAATCTGTTTTACCTGTAGCACACCATCCTCCCCAGAACAAGAAAGAAAAATATCATTGAGGCATCCCAAAAGCATAGCTAGCTAATTCATTTCCTTCACCAAAAATGGTGTTAGAGTTGGCACCGTGAAGATTTGCACAGAAAATGTGGACAATAGAGGATATTTCTTGAATGCATCATCAGTGCCCTTCTTCACCGCTTCACTTATGACAGTTGGATAGTAACGCACAAATGCTTTTGCAAATTCACACTTGAAGACTGGGTCTCCTATTAATTTGAGGAACAATTCATGTAGATTCTTCATAACATCTTTGTCCAAGAATCTCTCAGCCTTCACAAGAAAACTCAATAGACGATTTGAAGAAATAATCTTTCTAGAGACAAAACTGAGCAAGCTCTCACTAGAACTGGAAAACTCCAGGAGCATTTCAACCACTACGAATGTCAGCTCATTTGAGCTTTTTTGGAGTAGCACACGAATATTGTTGGATCTAACATCTGACTGAGCAATACTTCCTGCAGATAACAGCTTGTTTTTCCAACAAGCAAAAAGGGCATCAAGTACAGGCCCAATTGAGTTTGCTAGATTTTCTGAGAGGGGTTGAATATGCTGAGAACCTTTATGATTAGAACAGAACCCCTCACGTTTCCATGCTGTCTCATCCCCACAATCACAACAACCACCACCTGTGTAGATGATGGAATAATCATGAGAAATGTGATTCCCGTTCTGGAAACAAGGCACGCAGATTGCACAAGTTGGGTCATTCTGGCATGTCCTACACATATATGCTAGATCATTGTGTCCCCATACAGAGCCACAAACAGCTCTCTGATCAAGATTCAATTTTGCTAGATTCCTCAAAGAAACATCAGGCGCATCCTGAAACATCAACCACTGTAGCATATTCATGCTCTCGCGAGACCGTTCCCTAGCTTCCTTCAATCCTAGTTGAAGATCCTCATCTGTAGGTAAGAGAGCAGAGACCAAGTCTGAAATCCGGGACGGTTTAGCTTTAACGAATTCCACTAGGCCACGTTTAGAACGGTATTTTTTGGGAACCACCCCTCTAGAGGCAAGCCTCTAGAAAGTAAACAAAAAAAAAAGCAAACCATTAACATCAAGCAGGGACAAGACAATAGAACAAAGCAACAACAATCAGGACTACTAGCTAAAACAAATACCTCAATGATCAAATAATACGAGCTAGGAGGAGACTCCATCTACCTGATTGAAACACTTGTTTAAACCTAACACAGAACTGTGACTCTCCGGGGACTTTGTTCCTCCAACGAGGAAATTACTAGCAATAGAATCAGCTTATGTTCCAAAAATCGAAGAAAAATTACTTCTAATCGTATCCTAATTTCACCAATTGCGGCAAAAGAGAAAACCCCGAAACAAAAAAGAGTTTATAGGTTAAAGTCATGGCAGTTCACGCAGCGCAGGAGTTCTCTATTTCTTTTCTCTCTATGGGTTTATAGTTCCCTTGATCGTAAATAGTTCCGCCATAGAAATGGAGTAGCTTCGAATTGGATGAAGGAGACAGATAAGTAGAAAAGAGAAGATAACCTAATCTTACGACGAATTGAGAAAAATTAAATTGAAACGACCAAGTTATGCCCGTTTGTTATTATTTTTTTTTTTTTTCTGGCTTGAACTTTGGTTTGTTTGTTTTTTTTTGCCATTACAATTTGTTGTTTGTTTATTATAGAAAATCTTTTGTTCGATTCAATTTTATCTTCATAGACTTTTTTTAATTACTTTGGCCAATCAATTTTATTTCTTATCAGGAAATCTTCGTTTTCTTTTCTCCAATCTTTGGGGTTTCAGTTGAGATCTTTTTCAATGTTGACTCCATTTTATACGACTTGTCTTTGAAAACAAACATAAACCTCTCATCTTCTTCTTCTTTTAATCTAAAGATTATAGAGCTGAGTGAGTGATCGGTTTCTTAAGTTTTAATGGGAGTTTGTTTCAGCAATCGGATCATAACAGATGTTGCTTCCAGTACATGTAAGTCCTTGTTCAACTTCATGTCCTTTATCTTTCATGTTGTAATAAGATAAAGAATTGTTGTAGGGGTAAGTTCGAAAATGTTGAGTAGAGATGGGAGCAAGGGTTCTTCGACTATTTCCTTATCTCATCATATGCCTCGAATAGAAGGAGACATCTTGCAAAATTCTAATCTCAAGACTTTTACTCTCAGTCAACTCAAATCTGCTACCAGCAACTTCCGGCCTGATTGTGTGGTTGGTGAAGGTGGATTTGGTCGTGTTTTCAAAGGATGGATCAATCAGACTTCCTTTTCTCCCTCTAAACCCGGCACCCGGCATTCTTATTGCTGTCAAAAGACTTAACCATGAAAGCCTTCAAGGTAATCGAGAATGGCTGGTTTGTCCCATTTCTTCCCTACTTTTTGTTATTTCACCATGAAGAATGAGTTCTTGAACCTCTGTTTTGGTTTTTCGAACAATGGAGAAACAGGCTGAGATCAATTATTTAGGTCAGCTTGATCATCCTAACCTTGTGAAACAGGAAGAGGAGCACAGGCTTCTTGTTTACGAGTTTATGCCTCGCGGTAGTCTTGAGAATCACTTATTCAGAAGTGAGTATGAATATCTTCAAGAAAAAGAAGCTCATCGAAGATACTTCCATAATAATCATTCTTTTCTTCTGAAAACAGGAGGAACATTCTATCAGCCACTTTCATGGAACATAAGGGTTCGAATGGCTCTTGGTGCCGCTAGAGGACTTGCTTTTCTTCACAATGCTCAACCCCAGGTTATATACCGAGACTTCAAAGCATCCAACATCTTGATTGATTCGGTATATAACAACACATGCTTGATAATTACTGTCTCTTTGATTTTGGATGCAGATGGAGAAGTTCATCTTTACTGTATCTCTGTATCTGCAGAATTACAATGCAAAGCTTTCAGATTTCGGTTTGGCTGGAAATGGTCCAATGGGTGACGAAAGTCATGTCTCTACCAGAGTCATGGGAACTCAGGGATACGCTGCTCCGGAATACCTATCTACAGGTATATATGAGCATCCATTCTCTATTACTATGATCAATAAAGACAAATCCAATTTCTTCTGTCAAATTTGAAAGGTCATTTATCGGCAAAGAGCGATGTGTACAGTTTTGGAATTGTGTTGCTGGAGTTGTTATCAGGAAGACGAGCAATTGACAAGAATCAACCAGTAGGAGAACACAATCTAGTGGATTGGGCAAGACCTTACTTAACAAGCAAAAGAAGAATTATCCGAGTGATGGATCCACGTCTCCAAGGTCATTACTCTTTAAACCGAGCTTTTAAAATTGCAGTTCTTGCACTCGATTGCATATCCCTAGATGACAGAAGTAGACCAACCATGAACACAATCGTCAAGACGCTGGAAGAACTTCAAATCCAAAAGGAGGTACCACTAGAGCAGCAGAATCCTCAAATCAGCATTGACAACAACATCAACAAATCTACAGAAGCTGTCAATTATCCTAGGCCTTCAATTATGTAAAGATAAAAAAAGGTGCTACCAGGTTATAGAGATGTATAGACTCTTTACCTTCTCTCTGCTGTAGGCACAAAACATAATATCTGTAAACTTAGGTTCACATACAATAGATTGTCAGGAATAAGAAAATCACAGAAATGAAATCTCGGCAGACAATCGGTTTCTTACTCATCGTCCTAACAATGCTACGCGATCCGACTGTACTGCTTGCGTAAGGTTGATGTCGAAAAGCTCACAACGGATAGGCATTTCAATCTCATAGAAAGGATTCTTCAAGACAAAATCAGTGTAGAGTTCATAAATGTATCGAAGAAGGCTCTCCATGTGAGGCGTCCCAGGTTCACAAACCACAAAGAACTTTGTTCCTGACATATCAGTAATGGAGCAAAATCAAGAATCAAAAGAAGTGCTCACAAAACGAAGAAATTATTACCAGGATAAGGCAATGGATCATCGATATTACCTGGGAGAGACTGGAAGCAGTGGAGATCAAAAGTGTCGGCCTCAAGAAGCTCAATTCCAGAGCAGCCATTGACAGGTGAAAGCTGTTGAGAAATGGCGTGCATAGAATGCCATAAACTAGCTACTCTCAAGCTATCATTTGTATCCATTCTTCCCTTTGTTCCACAATCCTGAAATTTCCCAAATCAAGACATAAACATAACAGACCAAAAATTCAAACCAAACACAGTGGTTGACTTAGGATCTGTCCATCTAAGATTCAATCAACAAAGCGGTTGAAGCAATGATTTTGATACAAATTCTTCTCTTAAATGTTGTTATCGTGAACCAAATCAAAGCAAAAAAAAAAAAAAAAAAAAAAAGGGTCTATCCTAATTTAGAAGCAAAAAAAAAAAAAAAAAAAAAAAAAAAAAAAAAGGGTCTATCCTAATTTAGAAGCAGATAATCGATATTCACAAACCCTGGTGGAGTAATATCTAAATCATTGATTGCTTCTAAAACTAATGATCTTCCAAAACCTTAACTTCTAATCTATCTCTCGAATAGAATGGATGAAAGGCCAAATTAGCATCCGTCATTCATGGAAAGTCGTGAAGATGAAGAGGAAAAGATCATACCTTGTAGAAAATCAAACCACCAGATTTGTTAATTATGTAAAGACTGTAAATCGCTGCCATTGTCTTCGAAAATCGGTAAAGATCCGACCGTAGCACTGATACAACGCCTCTTAACAAAAGGGGATCATACAGTAGTAACAATAGATCTTGTTCAAACGACATCATATCAATGGCCTCTACACGCGTTATGTAGCCTGTATGAATACGACGCCGTGTTTTGTTTTGGAAAATAACTCAACAGTTTTAGAAAAAAAGTTGGGATTATTGTGAGATTAACGGAAGAGATAAAACGTCATAGTACATCAGTTGACATATGGTAAACTTTTCAAAAGCTAATGGACATGAGGTTCTTCAGAGATTAACAACACTGTTGACAATTCACTGTTGACAAGTGCGGAGAAATTCACCTTTCTCCCTTTTTTTTTTTTTTTTTTTTTTTTTTTTTTTTTTTTTTTTTTTTTTCTTTTCTAATATCAAATTCATACTTTTCTCAAAGCCCATTTCTCTGTTGGGTTGGGTAATGGGTTTTATATCTTTACTCTAATATTAATGGGCTTTTATACCTTGTTTTTCTAAATCCATGTAATCCTCCGGTTTAATAAAAGATAATGAAACTCCTTTTCGAGAAAAATGCTTATTGGTTAGAACAAGACCGACCCAATTCATCAAAACCAAAATCTAGCTATCGAAGTTGGCCACAATTTGTGACGGTGACGAAGAACTCCGAAGTTTTCAATACAAAAGCTGCTGTATCTATTCTTGAGCAAGATCAAAGTAAATTGAGTGATTATGTTTCACTCGGCTGCCAAGTGTTCGAGAGCAGCTGCTGCAACGATTCGTGGTCGCGCTATCTCCTTTAGGGGTAACCTTGTCCGATACTCGACGCCATTGAGATTGATTCACGGTGAAATCAGCCTTCCAAACGTGAATCATGTTGCTATTCAGATGGTCAATTACGCTCTTTCTCACGCTAGGTCACAAAAATCAGGTCTTTCTCTACAGTAATAAGGTTTTATTATTTATTCTATCATCCGATTTTAGGTGCTTAAACTCTTGTCTTATGGGTCTGTGCGAATTATGAATTTTCAGATGAATCTTATGCGCAAGGGATGCTAGTTCTTGAACAGTGCCTTGGGAATCAACCGGATGATAGTCAGGTTTCTCAGGATTCTAAAGCAACTGTCTTGCTTGCCATGTCTGATCTGTCATGTGAAAGGTTTCATCTCTTTTACTCTTTTCTCCCTTTTTTTTTTTCTTTTTCTTTCAATTGATAGCTTAAGATTCTATAAACGTCTAGTGTTTTTACAGTGGGAACAGTAGTGAAGCCATTGAACGCCTCAAGCAAGTCATGACTCTTCCACTCTCATCGTTGGCTTTTAGAGGTTTTTTGGTTGAAAACTGAAGTTTTAGCTATGTGGTTTTACTGTTTCACACTTTTTGTGCTTTTTTCTTTCTGAGACTTTATTTTGTTGTGCAGTTGTTGCTGTGGAAGCCCTTGTTGGTCTACTGATTCAGTCAAGACAGGTTTAAATCCCAACAGTGCTACTATGTTTGTGCTACATTTAGGAACTTGTGTAGAAGTTTGATTATGTTTTTCCTGTTTAGGATGATGATTCATTGGATGTTGCTGATGGATTTCTGGAATTGGTACAAGAGAGTGGCCATGAGAATCTTCAAGATGTGGCTGCTCCAGCTAAAGCGATCAAAGGCCTCTCTGAGCTTGTGAAAGGAAATATCGAATCTGGTATAAACAAGTCTCAGCTTTTTTTTTATCTGTGTTTCATCCCACATTTTGTCCTTGGTTTGTGTATAGCTTCATGGTGAGGTTTGTTTATTCAGCGGAATCATTATTTCGAGGACTCGAAAGTCATGAAATCTGTAAAGGTACATACTAGTCAGATTCTATTAATCTGCGGCTAGCCCTGTCATTTTTATGTTGAAAACTGATCTTTGTGACCTCTTAGTAACTTCGTCAATATAGGTAACATTGCACTTTCTTATGGTGAATTCTTGCACGCCACCGGAAACTTTGAACTGGCAAAGGAGATGTATCAAAAGGCAATTCAAGGAGTGACAGAGACGAAAGAATCTATGTGCTCTTGTAACATGAATTTGAAGGCAATCTCGCTGGCAGCCACATTAGCTCTGGGTCAGCTGGAGGCACACATTGGGTAGGCTTTGAGTTTGTGCGTACTTGTCCTAGTGTGAATTTTCTGGTTATAAAATGAGTCTCTGTTTGTGTTTGCTTTTTATAGAAACTTTGATGGTGCGGAGAAGACATTGACACAAGCTTTGACAATTGCTGAGGAACATTATGGTACTGTATGGTGCTTTATTTTGGTCATCAAATCTCAATGATTAAAGCACCAGACTAATGGATTTTGCACTTGTATCTTCTTTAATTCGGTCAGGAGACAAACATCCTAAGGTTGGTGTGGTCTTAACGACTTTGGCTTTGATGTACGGAAACAAAGCAAAGCATGAACGCTCAAGTTCTATTCTGATTCAAGAGGTCAGAAAAAAGCGTCTTTTTACTCAGAAAACTTTGCAATTTCCTCATAAACTTATTCGTATTATTTTTCTTTTGCATCTCAGGGTCTCTTCAGAAAAGCGTTGGAGCTCATGAAAGCACCTCCACTGGATTCAGAAGGTAGTCTACTTTAAAGGTTACCAAGTTATATACCATCTTCCTCATCAATTGATCCTGCATTATATAGGGATAATAAACATGGAAACTCAAGAAGTAATGGCTCTAGCAAGAGGTAAGCCGTAGATGGTATTAGGTTTCAAACAGAAACCATTGTTAAACTAGCTCAAAAGATTGCTTGATTTTTTGATTGTGCAGGCGGGTATGGGGAGTTGCTACTGGTTCAAGAGAACAGGAAAAGTGAAGGAGAGAAAATGAAAGCATGGGCTGAATCTGCCTGGGGAAACAGACGCATCTCCCTATCAGAAGCATTGAATCTCTCAGAGCCATCAGGTAAAGTAGCAATCATAGATGCTCGCACCACTCGTGTCCTCTAAAGCCCCTCTCAGAGTTAAAACTTTCATAAACAAATTATACGTTTGGATATGTAATTAAATTTAGAACTTTTACATATCATAAGGTGTTTATGTGGCGTTATAGAGGAAGATCAAGTCCTTTCCCAATCTCTACACCAATGACCTCAAGTATTCCCTTGTTCAGAATCTGGAAAACGAAAAGAAAAATGATGTTTTAGTTTTTGCTTCTAGTCTGTCTTAATTGTTGCCAAAAAAAAAAAAAAAAAAAAAAAAAAAAAAAAAAAAAAAAAAAAAAAAAAACAAATGTGAAACTCACCAGTTCGACGATAAAAGTACCGATGAGACCAATCATGCAAGCTCTTGAATTCCAAATCTCAGCTGTTTGTGTGAATCCCAGAAACGCAGGTTGAGATTTGGGTTCTGCATTTGGCACTATCACCTGCGAAATGGGTTATAATCACTAGTTTCAATTGAAAGGAAATCAGAAAAAAAGTTTCGAAGTTTACCCCTTCTGGAAGTTTCGCGGCTCTGACAACGAAAGTTTGTTGCTTCCGACCGAAACAAAGGTTATCGCTCCGACCATGGACATCACATGAGCTGACAAGGTCGTACGAGTAGTAGGTACTAGAGATCATCTGTCGTACGAGTAGTAGGTACTAGAGATGATGATAACAGAACAATCTTTATCTTCAGAGCAGAAGTTTGTGGATATACTTACTTGTTTTGTAAATGATCCATTCATATTCTCCACGTGAAACATTCTGGAACTCGTAATTTTAGTTTTTTTTTTTTGCCACTATTTTCTCTGAGGTTTTTATTACCTGTTTTTTGTAATATAAAGCATATTTATTTATCTCGAGGAGCAGAACATTGTACAAGGCCCACAACACACCTGGTGGATATTAACATTTGCATTTCTAACACAAAGTTTTGGGTTGCCCATTAATAAATTGTGGCCCTATGGAATTCTCTTTTTCTTAAACCCTCTCTCAATGGCTATCGTCCCCAAAATTCTTCTCATTTCAGAAAAACCCTAGAATCCTCGAAAATGGCGTTGAGCACGGTGTTTCGTCGAGCCTCCTCGACACTGGCCACTCTTGCCTTCCGTGTGGCTAGATCTCCGGTGAATTTCCGGAGTTGCTCGGTCTCCGCTGAAGGACTTATTCTTTGTAGCCAGCTCAGGCGTGGATCTGTTAGTTCATTCTCATTCTCGAGATTTTCTACAGAAACTGCGATTACTAAAACAACCGCCGATGAGAATCTTGTAAGCGTTATCGAATCTGAAATTGAATGCGCGGTGGCAGAGGAAGCGCCTCATGATAATAACATCGTAAGTTTGCTGTGTCCAGAAATGTTTGATTTTTAGAACAATTGTCTCTGAATTTGAGCAACAATGTTTGGTTTTTTTAGTATTATGATTTCTGATTTAATGAAATTATATTTGAGAACAGTTGGAAGATAAGCCAGAAGGGTTCCCTTTTGAAATTATCGATACACCAGGGGAAAGAACTGTGTTGCTGCAAAGAAAATTTGAGGATGAAACCATCCAAGTCGAAGTTGACTCTGCTGCATCTTATGATGACGAAGATGAAGCAGAGGAAGCAAACGATGATGAAGCAGATCAAGAAAGCTTGGGTAAAGTCCGGATTCCGATGGTTGTGAGTGTGGCGAAAGGCGACGGTGTCTGTCTTGAGTTTGGAGTCAGTGCATACCCTGATGAAATTGTGATTGATAGTTTATCAATCAAACAACCTGAAGGATCTGATAATGAGCTTGCTTATGAAGGACCTGACTTTGAGTAAGTTCAATTCAATCATATACCTAGCTCTCTCTCTCTCTGTTTGCAATTTATGAGAGTTATTTGTGATTGAATTTTGGTGATTGTGTGCAGTGACTTGGATGAGAATTTGCAGAAGGCTTTCCATAGGTACTTGGAGATCAGAGGGATCAAACCAAGCTTCACTAACTTTTTGGCAGATTATGTGGCCAACAAAGATAGCAGAGAGTATCTGCAATGGCTCAAGGATCTCAAGTCTTTTGTCCAGAAGTGAATTCTGAGCTTTGTCCAGACAATACCAGTGAGATTCTTTTTGTTTTGTTTTCCTTAAAGATTTTTGTCTTAGATGACCTTAATATCACCATTATCCATGCTTGATCATTGATCAAGCAATCGTTTAAAGTATTAAATAAGGTACAACTCTTACGAGTTTGAGTTGCATTTTACGACTCAATAAGATTATAAACATTTTATCTGTACAATTCAGTTTCATGCCTCAGAAAGATTTAATTTGTGAAAGGAAACAAAAATTGAAAACATTATAATATACACGTTAGATGCATTAGCATTACAGTTTGCCCATAGCTAGCTGATACATATACATAATACCGAAACGTCAAACACATTTTTCTTCCCACGCACAGCACACAGAGATGATCTCATCCTACAAAATCATGAAGGAACTGATGATTACTACCACCAATAAAATCTCTCTGTCCATCATACCCACCACTGCTACTACCATCAAGCCCAAACCTCTGAACAGTTGTCATGGGGAACCCAATCTGATGATGAAGCCCTAACGTCAATGACACTCCTCCGTTTGTGCTGTTACTCATAACCGGCACATTTGACGACCCAATTCCATACGAGATGCCAACCGCACCACTCCCGCTGTTTGCATAACTGTTGTTGGGGTTGTTGGTAGTGCCATGAACGTCATTGTTTCGAGCTCGTCTAGCCGGAGATGAGTTGTTAGGTCTTTGCTGTGCCGTGGAGGAAGATGGGTTGTTGTTGTTGTCAGGGAAGACAGTGGTGCTACTACATTTGCCTTTCCATGAAGAAGAAGAAGAAGATCTCTGAGATTGTTGTCTCTCCAGCATATATATCTCTTCCACCATCGGTTTCCAAACCCTAACCCGGGCATTTATGAACCAATTCGATACCTGAAAATCATAAGCCACCATCGATATATGCAACACAACACATCCCTAATTAAATCGTTTTCAACAACCTTACGGAGTTAATATAGCTGTGTGCCTTAATTCTTATATAAGAAGAAGCTACAATAAGCTGGTTTACACTAAACCAACTGTTAATTCATACCAAAAACTAAACCAAATGACATTTTTATTCTTCATAGAGGGGAAAAACCCTAAGGATTTAGTTCCTCTTATTTAAAAATAAAGTTTTAGGATATATTTTTCCGAAAAGACATTTGTGCTAAAGTTGATATGTTCCAAAAAAAAAAAAAAAGATAACAAATTACTTGATGGAAAAATGTGATAGACTTGAAGCGATATATTCTGATTCGTAGCAATAATTAAAATTTGTTTACCTATAATCTAGGTGATTCTTCGCGAGAAATTTCTTAATATATAAACAAGAAAAAAGTGAAAATATGAGAAGTAAAACCTGATTTCTGGAGAGACCTGTCTGCTTAGCCAGCATGAGCTTGTCTGTATCAGTTGGATAACTGCAATAAAAAGACACAGACAACTACAATTTTAATATGTCATGATATGTATATACTTACACCTACATTTATATATACTATACACCACATAATTGCAATTGCTAAACGACATATCCAAGTTTTGAGAAACAAACAAGCAGTCGACATGTCCCATCTATATCATATAGTACAGTTCTATACACATATATTCACACTGACACGCACTCAAATATAGGCTACACCTATTGTTCACTTAAGACATGAAGTTAAAAATGTGCAGTGAGTGAAATCAATTATTGGAACTAAGCTGTTGGATCCAACCACTTAAAAAAAAAGCATGCATATATATTGAGCAAATTAAGGGGTTACTTACGGATGCAAGAAATGATCAAAGAGCCAGGCCCTAAGAACGGAAACAGCATGTTCGGGTAGTCCACGGTGAGGTCTCCAAACAGGAGCATTCTGATCAGAAAATCCATGTCTTTGCCCAGTAGAACAAAAGCCTCTAGAACTATCACTCTCTCCATATCTAAAAGACTCGCTCTTATCTCTAGAGTTCATCACATGACCGCATTGTTGTTGTATCTTGTTATTGTGGTTAAATTGAAGCTGGTCCGTAATAGCATTCTTCAAACACTTGAAATGCTTAGACAGTGCTTTTAAGGCTAAGCTTGAATAAGGAGCTGCGTGACCGAGACCTGCCACGCATTCGAATGAGCCCATTACATCTTGAAGCTGCTCATAGTATTGCTTATACCTCTTGTAGACCTTCAAATCGTCACAAATAAATGTGTTTAGATTCCCACGTATACACTGTAAAATGGGTGATTATACAAATTTGGATGGCCTTCACTCGAAAAGTATATGATAGTCCTCGGAATAAACTAATTAAAATCTTTAAGACCCTAGATTATACTATATATACTACTATACTATTCAATGCAAAACGTAGGAAACATTAAATTAACTGAATGTTAAATGATTTTTATTTGTCTAAAAATAATTATAAAAATGCTTTGAAGGAATTTCATTTTCCAAGGATGATATTTAAGGAAGCGTATATCATTTATCACATTTTGCTCCAATTTCAAAGGACACCAACTACCACTTAACAGTAGAAGACAATAATTAACAAAAATTTAGATAAACTTAAAATATAATGAAACCTGTTGGAGCAAGGAAATGAGTTTGGATTTTTGGTAGCCATAATCTCCTCCTCGGCCGAAGAGATTCTCAAGGGTTGGTGTATCAAAAAGCAGAGGAGAAGAATGAGAATCGTCGATGATGATTTCGTTGGTGTAAAGTTGGCCACGACTAACATTACAAAAGTCATCAAGAAGCGTTTGGGCAGGTCTCAAGAACCTGGATCCTTTAAGAATCGATGCGTAGCCCGTGAAAGGCCCGAGCGGTCCGGAGCTTCTTGATGCGATGGTGACGGCAGCAGCAGCGATGGTTTCACCCGAAGATCTACAGAATCCGGTGTTGTCGGGAGTGACAAGATCGTAAGGGAGTCTAGAGCTAGAGGACAAAGATAGAGATAAAGGCTCGGGTGGTTTGAAGACAAGAAGGTCTCCGGAAGAATATGTGGTGCTGAGAGCATGATCACCGACTGCAGTGGATGATGATGAAGAAGAAGAAGAAGAAGGGCCACCAAGAAATCCCCCCATGAAATTACTACTGTAGCTAGGGTTTGTGCTGCTGTTGTTGGAGTGAAATCCACTGGCGGCGACGAAACCGGAATCTGAAAGAGGAAATACGCCGCTGCCCCCACCAGAAGGAGGATGATGAAACTGGAAGTGGGGATCGAGAGAGGGAATTTGAAGCTTCTCTCGCCGGTTTTGTTGAACATGATAAGCCTCGTATGCATCAGCCATGGAGAAGTATGATGTCGGATAGGAAGAAGAAGAAAGAGAATAAAGAAGAAGAGAGAGGAGGAAGTAGCAGTGTAAGTAAAGAGATAATGGTGATGTTGAGAGTGAAAGAGGAGCTCTTTAGCTAGCTACCTTTTCAATGCATGATCGGAATTTTTTTTTATTTTTTTTTATTTTGAAAACCTAAAATATATAAAAAAAATTCGGTTTCAAATAGAATTACGATTTTTTAAAAATAAAATTATATTAATTGTATGCTCACACACCCAAAACAAAATGATTCATCCAATTATAAAATTAGTATTTTAAAATACAAATAAAATAAAATGATAATTAATAAAAATATTATTTAAAATGTTAAAACCTCAATTAATAGGAAATAGAATGGAGTATTATATTTTAAGACTATAGTGATGTTTTACCGAGGAAGAATTTTTGACCATGTTATTAGATTACAGTTTTGATCGAGGTTCAGTTTTACTACTTAGTAGTTAACATGATGCTGTGTAATCGTCATACATATATTTACTACACGGTTTCATAAAATTGAAACTGAAAAGGCATATTCTCAATCATATTTTGGTCGAATCAGTTTATACTTGTCATTTTTTTTTCACGTGATGTACTCTATTCTCTCTTTTTTTTTTTTTTTTCATTTTTTTTTCACGTGATGTACTCTATTCTCTCTTTTTTTTTTTTTTTGTGCTCAATCACCGTAGTAGTGTTTTGCATCTAACTTTTTCTGAATATAGTAAATCATCTCTCTATTTCTATTGAATATTTGGATGCATACTAACTCCACAAAAATATTTATATATAAATGATTTAAAAGCAATGAAAAGTGAAAAGTCCCGGGTTTGGTGGGAGAAGCTTTTGGAAAGAAGGTGACCGGCTCTAACCGGTGACACTCGGGCTGGTTCTTTCTTTCACATACACATACTGACATTATAAGTACTTCCTTCCTTATGAACCGAAAAATTGTGTGTTCGCATAAACGGTCAAATAAGTAGTATCAAATACAATTTCACGGATATCAAATCATATAGTACATGTGTGTGAGTTAATTCTACATACTAAAAACCTGATGAACGCTAATTTTTCTTTTAATTCTGTAGCGAATTTCAAAATTGTATTATAAAATATGCAAGGGAATGATTAAAAAGGTTAAAGTAAAATTACACTGTACTGTAATAATCGTGTTAGTAATAATCATTAGAGGATATTTCGTTTGCATGAGAAATAATGATTTTAAAATATGTGTTACGAAAATGTTTAATAGAAAAAAGTATTTCCTCTTTTGGGTAAGGATGAACCACAAAAATTGAAAAAGAACCAAAGTATCACAGTTTAAAGTGCACCTAATTATTAGTTCTTCCCTTTTTTTCTTTTCTTTTTTTCTACAAATAAGTTGATCGAATTATTATATCGTTTTAGATCTGTCTCTGTAAAAAACACTAGGTGTGTTTGCAACTCAATTTGTAGTACATAATAATATTATAATATCCGATTCTCTAGTATTCTAAGGTCAGTACATTGCATTAAAACAATCTTTACAAAATGAATGTTTTGTGATGAGTAGTAGTCCCAAAATAATGAGATGTTTAAATATTCATAGCATACGAGGATAATAGAAAGGTTTGATGACTCAACTACTTAATGTTTCCGAACTTATTTGACAAAACTATGCATACAAACAACACCATTCAATTGATCCAAAAAAGAAAAAAAAAACCACCTTTCAAGATTTTGCATACAGTGGAAGAGCCTGAGCAATGCTTCTCAAGTTGCAAAACTATTTTCATTAGGTTGTTTTTATTAACATCTCACCTATTTCCTACAACAGTTGAAAGAAAATTAAACATAATAATGAGAAAAATAATACTACTAATTGTTTGGTATTGGTAGGTCATAATTCAATAACATCCCAACCACAAAAAAGTAGTACTCCATTGAACAAACTTTGTTTAGATAGTCTTAAAACCAAAAAAAAAAAAAAAAAAAAAAAAAAAACTTTAGATAATCTTTTGGAAGTGCGTTGACTACTGTAAATACAGCCTTTAAACCCTAGGGGCTACTGGACAAAAAAATTTATTAGTAGGATTTAATCAAAGCAACTTAGAACTGCAGAGTACTCAAGTTCTGATGATACATGTCCATTGGGATGCTCAGGTGACGTCGTCATTTGTTTATTTATTTGCAAGGCAAAAATAAGTAGTAATAATTAAGTTTTATAGATTTTGTCTGCACAAATCTTTTGCTTAGTGAGAGAATCCACCGAGCTTGCCATCACTTGATGTAACGGAGTTTTTCGTTCTTCACAAAACTCCTTACTTCTCATAAAGCATTACACAGTCAAACGTTCCACGCACTACAATTAAATGTAGTGATTGTTTAAATTATAAAAATGATCTGTAAATAGAGTATACTAATAAGTATATACTTACCAACGAGGAGATTTGCATATTTAGATGGCCTAAATCAAGAATTTAATAAATTATAGAAGTAGGAAACCATAATTCATGGTTACCATACTATATTCTGGCACATGCAAAGATAAATCCAAAGCACTATGAAAGTATAAATCACATCAGTCATTCTATGCCTATTCTTCTTCTTTTTTTTCTTTTTTAAGAAATAAATAATTGAGTTTTAAATGCTCGTGAATCTAGTTAATTAGACGCATTAAAACGAGATTAATAAATGGTCATATCAGAAATAAGGACAAATACACACCACATGTTTGACGAGTATACTATGTGAAGTTCCATCAAATCCAACTTGACTAAAACATGTGTTCTTCTTGTTGTTTCTTGTTACTTTTCAAACACAATTATATCAACTAATGAATTACATAATTATATATCAACTAATGTTTTTATTTCTTCTTATAAAAACGGAATAGAAGTGATTTGACTATGTCATAAATGTTTTTGATAATATATCTATGAAAAGAGGATAGAATTTAAAGTAAAATAAAATAAATAAAAATAAAAAGGGGTAATTAGAAAGAAAAAAATAGAATCAGAAAAAAAAAAAAAGATTGCCGCATTATTTCATCCCGTACTATCCGTTTCTCACATTTTCCCCCTGTACCTTTTCTCTCTCTAGAGACCTTCCCAATTCTTTGTAGACTTTGTAATTAACCCTAATACAGATCCTTTAAATAGTACCCTTTGAAATTGAAATTAAAAAACGATTTCTCTTAATGGTAAATTCATCAAACTAATTAGCTATAGATTCTTTAAATTCGAAATTAAACTTGCTCTTAATGGTAAATTCATCAAACTAATTAGCTATAGATTCTTTAAATTCGAAATTAAACTTGTCCATTAGTTTTTCCTCATCTTTAGACTCAAGCTTATCACTTTCTGAAAACCACCTTGCTCGTTATCTGAAGTTCTGGAGCCATCTACTTCGTCGGTGTCGTTATCAGCGAAACTTTCAGATCCGCTTAAATTAATGTCGAAATCAAGGTCATATGGGTCCAAGACATCCAGGTTCACTGTTTCCTCGTTCGCACGGGGTTAATTCAACACGCACACCTTCGATTAGAGAAAAACCTTAAATTTTTGAAAATAGGTTTTTTTCGATTTCAATTTCAAAAGGTGCTATTTAAAGGATCTGTACTATTAGGGTTAATTACAGAATCCAAAAAGAACTGAGGAGGTCTCTAGAGAGAGAAAAAGTACAGGGGAAAAAACTGAGAAACGGATAATACGGGGATGGAATAATGCGGCAATCCAAAAAGAAAAGGGAATGGTGGGGGCAGTGCATGGGGTACAGAGAATCACTGTGATGACGTCACCTGTTAGGTTGCGTGACTCCTGGGCGCTATTTCTGTATGTCTCTATGCGACTTTTATTTTTATTCGATTTATTTTAGATCGCACGTTATCGTTATATTTGGGTGTTATAACTTGCAATGAATCAGAAAATTATCATCTAAGTTTTTTGAAGTTATATTTGGGTGTTATAACTTGCAATGAATCAGAAAATTATCATCTAAGTTTTTTGAAATTTTTCTTATCAACATATTTATAAGAATGCACCAGTGGTCTAGTGGTAGAATAGTACCCTGTCATAGTAACAAGAGTCCAGATTGAGTACAGTTCTTGTCTTCACTAAGAACAAAAACAAAAAATAGAGTAGCAGTGTGGAACCGTTGTTGTTTTAAGTAACTTTTCTCATGTTCTTATTACAGAACTAAAGGACAAGCTAATTTTTACATAAGATGCCTGGACTTCAATGATGTGCAACAGTTGTAGTTGAATTAGTGTTGTCGTTCAATTGTGATTTATTATTAACTCACGGTTGGTTAGCACATTCATTGTACGTACGCATCATAAAATCAGGGTTTAAATGCGTTCGTTAGGCTTCAAAAAATGGTTTAATTAGAGACTCGTTTGTTTTTAATCTCACAGTCAAAGCCAAAGCCCATCTTTCCAAATATTTATTATACAAATCTAAACTAACACAAGAAAAAGAAAATACTATCACATAGAAAAAAGAGTTGACTTTTCCAAGAAGTAAGAAATTTAAATCCCAGGATCAAGGTTCGATATACTCAACGTCTCCTTCATGCATTTCTCCAGAGACAATCTCTCTGCTGACGAAGACCGCCTCGATCTTTCTAATGCTTCCTCCTTCATTCTTGCTTCGTTCTTCGTTACATAAGCCGACAATACCCTTTTTACACTGCTACTATGTGGAATCTTGAACCCGGATGGAGATGGTGGCATTGTCATTGATGATCGCAGTTCCTGTTTTCCTGGAGAGTAGCTCGGTGTTGTGTAGTGTGAAACTGGCATTCCAATGCTCTTAACACCATCATTACAGTTGTTCCCTAATGTTGTTGGAGTCTGTTCTGATGAACGCCTTGTAAGATCGTCAACAAATAGCAAATCATCAATACGTGCTACTATATTGAATGCCAAACTTTCTAGAACTCTCGAGTAGCTTTCCAGAATTGATTTCCCGATGTCCTGACACAGAAAAAGGAAAACAGTTTAGTGCAGAAACAGAAAGATTCAGGCATTTGATTTCTGTGTTGTAGAGAAACCTTGTTGTATTGGATTTTGCTCATGTCTAGGGCGGTTTGTGGAAGACCTGGGAACCGTTGTTTTAAAGAAAGCAATAAACTTTCAGCTCGATCCCCCATTAGCTCTAGCTTCTCTCCATCAACCATTAGTTCTTTCACCATTCCCCACGAAGTTCTACCATTAGTAGCTTGTTTGGAATTGGTTCTTTTGTGCCATAGATAGATGGATGCCTCGACTCGGTTAGCTATCTCTATGGCTTGATGTTCAGAGGATAAGTCAAGACAATCCAGAAGATATTCAGGTGAAAATTGATCTGACGTAATGTATCGGTAGATCAAGTCACCAAGGCAGGATCTTCCTTTCTGAAACATAGATAAAAATACAACTTTTGAATTTCATATCAGAGTATGTTAGCAGAATATATTTATTGTATGGTGTTTTACCCGTGGAAGAGATTCAAGGTATGATTCAGGGATCTCCATATCAGCGAGTGTGATACTGTTGATGGCCATAGCAGCTTTTAGTATCTGATTAGTGCAGTCGCGTTTATGCTGCAATTGTTTTCTTGAGTTTTCTTGTAAACCTCTTGGTGAAACCCGTGGAACAGGAAGCCACCATTTGTCTTCTTGTCTCTGAAAAGATTTTCGGAAAGAAGTTGATCCATCCGCTGCTGATTCTTGTGCCATAATTCCTTGGTCAACATACCAAAACTCTGTCTCTTCAAAACTATCTAATATTTCCTGAGAGGACAGTAGTAGTAGAAGAAAAGTGAGGTCTTTGCTGCTCAAAATATCTTTAGAGAAACTCCATAATATGAAAGAAGTCACGGGTTCTTACGAGAAGCATATTATCTAGTTTCCTCAGAGCTGGGAGATTAACATGAAGATCTGATCTTGGTCTGCAAGTCATTATCTACAACAATGGAACAAACAAATCTAAGTCACTAATCCAAAGATTTTACAGAGTTACAGAGAACCAAAAACAGCAACCATAAAATCTTAATACTATTCTACAATAAGCTAAGCCTAAACTGTACCTCAAGTTTGGTTCCATCAGGAAAAGTTTGCCAAGTAGGAGTCATCTCTACAATGTGATCACTCACACAGAGAAGCCATTCCATTTCTCTCCTCCACATCTCTTTCTTCTCTGTAGGTAATGGTTCTAACCTCCATAGTTGTCCGAACAAGGTAGCTTTATTTTGTGTTAAGCAATTCAAGTAAAACATAAAGTGAAGCTTATCAAGATCTGGTAAAAAAGCTGAGTCCAACAAATCACGAGAATTAAATTCATTTCAACATACCACAAAGATTAGTAATTGCGTTTGAGATAGCTAAAGCTGTGCAGACACCATTTCCAGAACCTGACATATCTTCTCCAAGCAGCAACTTCGAAAATCTTTCCTTCATCATCTCAATCTCTAGACAATCAAACCAGAAGAACAAAAGAGCCTTAAAATCAGTAAAAAAAAAAAAAAAAAAAAAAAAACAAAAACTAAAAAAAAAAAAAAAAAAAAAAAAAAAAAAAAATCCAAAGCTATAACCTTTAAACTTGATTAATTAAAAATGGAACGTCAGTGAGGAATAAAAGCAAACACTTGGAGGGTGCATTGACCTGAAAGTTTCGAATGTTTCGCACAATCCGAACGAATCTTTTTATCTTCATCGACATTTTTCACGGACCAACGAGATGAAACCGGAGAAGACGTAAAATCCTCCGTACTGCTAGGGCTTTGTACCTCATCATGTCTAGTGGTTTCTGAGCTGCAACAACTGCTTTCTATAGCTTTCTCTTCCACTTGTGGCATGTCGATTTTCAAAATGTCGGATGTGAGTGCGGCACTCATAACTTCGCCGCAAATCTTCTCTCTTCAACACAGTCTTTGCTTGCTCGAATACTTGAAATCAAATGCTCAAAGGAGCCTCTTTTTCTCTCTCTCTCTGGATATCCTCGTGCTTGAATCGCATTACATTTATGAGAGATCCAGTTTTGTTCGATCTGATATCAGTTCATTTCCTCGGGAAAAAAGGTTTTTTTTTTTAATAAATAATGTTCTGAGAGAAGAAGAGAAAATGCAGCGAGCGAGTGTGTGTGTGTGAGAGTGATGAGGTGCTCTTTGCTCTCTCTCTCGCCTCTTCTTCCTCGATCTTTGCATTTTCAACATTCATTTAAATTATACTACTACTAGTTTATTAAAAAAAAAGTTTTATGTTTTTGATTATGAATATGGGTTCGTGTTATTCACGGATCCATGTGAATTAAGTAAGTGGTTTCGTTTTTATTAATTTTGTCGTTGCTTTCATTTTTAAAAATCTTTTTCTAAAAGAGAAAAAAAAAAAAAAAAAACTGGATTAAGCTTATAACAACAAAATCATATACAAAAAAAAAAAAAAAAAACTGGATTAAGCTTATAACAACAAAATCATATACTAGTATCTACAAGAATTTGTAATTATACAATTATTATTCCAACTTAATCTCATTTATTTCCTTTCAAATATATATTTTATTTTATATCTGGTGTCACTTTTAGTTCAATTAATTTACACCCAAGTATTGGATGTCATACATCTCAGTTTAAAGGCAAATACAAAATAGGTCTGAATTTCTAAAAAGGTTTCCAAATTTCAAAAATGTTGTTGCCTCGTGAAGCAGTCACTCCAAAACATGAATCAATGCATCATATCTTCAACCTTAAATTAAAAGGCATTAGTACATACATCTAAAGAAAGCACATTCAATAGGTGAAGCAAGAAATTCAATACTATCATACTACACTTTTTTTTTTTTTTTGGTCACGGATATTATCATACTACACAAAATCAACTTTTTTTTTTTTTTTGGTCACGGATATTATCATACTACACAAAATCAATAATTTATTTCAATATATGTTTTAGAATAGCAAAAAAAAACAAGCTTGCCTAGTAAATGAGCCGTATAGCCATAGTGACCACAATTTGGTCGACCCCTAAAAGGATAAAAAAGGTAGAAAGTGATGATGCTTTGTCTTTGGTTCTAGCCTTACCCAATTATTTTCCAAAGATTTTCCTTTTCTTTGCTTCTATGTTACGATCGGGTGGTCACACCACCTTATATACATATACATATGAAATTGTAGCTTCATTATTTATTTTGTTTACATAATAGTTTCATATAAATTTTCCTTAACTTCTACTTGTTCAATCTTAGAGTTTGGATAAGAGATTTTAACATATTTTTGTTCTTAATCACTGGCACCATTTTTATATTATTTCAACATTTTTTTCATACACTTTTTCTCCAATTAAACACTTTTTCATACATGGCCTTAGATGAAATATATAACGTAATGTCGTTATTATATATATATATATACATGTGTCGAGCTTCTTGCCAAAAAAAAATGTGTCGAGCATTTCAAACAACTTAATAACTGTTTTATCATTTTGTTGTATATCAGTTGTCGTATTATACGTAGCTGTTCCCTTTCAAATCAAAACCTAAAAATAAGGTCAAATTTGTTCCAACGTAATATAAAACACAACACGATGCCATTAGTAAATATATATATACATATATATATATATATTTTGTTCCAACGTAATATAAAACACAACACGATGCCATTAGTAAATATATATATACATATATATATATATATATCATGACTATAATTAATCACATCTAGAGGTTGAATTTTTTACATATAATAAGAATAAAATGCTAGTTAAATAATGCAGCTCAAGAAAGCCTAGCCATAACCATATACTTATTTAAATAATTTTATCTACACATTATATTCTTACAAACATTTCATCTAACTTTTAATTTCCCCTTACGCTATATATATATATCATCATCATCATTTTTAACAAGAACATGACTTTCAACTTACACTACCCAAATCTACTTAATTAAAAGTTTATCTTTGTTAAAAAAGAAACACCCCAATTCCTTGATCTACAAACTAAGTTTGCTTCTTTTATGCCATTTGCACCAACAAAGATTTTAGGTTTTTGAAAATTATAAACCCAAATCAAAAGAGGACTTGAACTTTTTTAAAATATAATAACTACTAACCATAGCATCATGACACAAGCAAACCCTCTAGTTTTTCATAAGATTGTATACCCATTGATGATTGCGTTTGATTACTTCATTTCATTGGGCCACAGTGCCACACCCGATGCATACCCGTGTGAAAGATTCGGGTCAAGCGACCCGGTTTTGAATTATATCCTTTTTCGAATACAAGTTTTACACTGGCCCAATATATTACCCAATTAAAATAGTGGGCTGTTCTTCTTATTGTGTAGGCGAACGTTTAATAATTTATCTACAGACCATGTACAGTATGATTAATAGCGCAAATTCAGACAACATTTTGCTATGATGCAGAACCAAGATCGCAGATTATGCAATGCTCTGAAACAAGTTTCCAGATGGGACTTCCTTGTTCCATTTCATATTTTCTACTAAACTTATTCCACAGATGCAACCCATAGCCACTCTTCTTCATCTGTAAAAGTTTCCCATTTACCCATTTTGAATCTTTCTCTGTTTTAGGCTTTTTGAATAACTTCTTTATCTCCATCCAGTTTACCGGATAGAACACAGATGGTCTCAGGACGCTGAAGTTATAGCCACCGGTTCCTTCTACTGCTCTAGCCACTCTTGAAACTAGGTACGGTCCGTTGTATCCCCATATGTTTCCATTGAATGTCATTGCGAATTCTTCAATGAATTTGAGTAACAGAGGATGGTTCTTGTCGAATATTAGTACTGCGTTGTTCAACCTCGTCCAGTTTGTGGACGAAGGATCAAGAGTCTGTGCTCCTATCACGTTTCTAAGCCCTTTGAAGCTTTTGAGAACAATCATGTCTGTGTCTAAGTAAACCCCTCCATATTTGTATAAATAGGCAAGCCTCATCAGGTTTGAGAGATTCTGAGCTAATGAAATCTTTCCTGGATCTCTTTTTCCTGTCTTTATTTCCTCGAGCCATGATTCTCCGGCTGTTCCTTTGAGCAGAAAAGGCAAATCTGGTGTGACTGCAACAACTTTGTAACCAAGATCAACAAAAGGCTTCAACGTTGTAGAACCTTGAGGAGAATCCATAGTTGCGGATAAGATCATCAAGCAACCATGAGGATGAGACTTAAAGACACTTTCAATAGCCAAACCCTCTCTTTTGGCGAAGGAGTCTGCAGATGATATCCATGTCATCACGAAGTTGACTTCACATCCATCACCGACAAAGTCTACTACCCTCTTTCGAAACTTTTCAGACAAGTTATCTCCACTCAAATTTTCTATAACTTGGAGCTTCTCTGGTGGTTTGATGGGATTCATTGATCGTGATGAGTAATTCTATTAACAAGACTCCTTTCTTATAGGAGTTTAACATTTACAAAAGAGGCAATAAAATATTGCTAGACCGTTAGTCATAATACCGAATATTTACATTCCATATCCTTCTATACGCCCCCTCAAGATGGACGGGCTTGAGCAAGTCCAATCTTGACAATCAAGTCTTCAAACCGAGTCCTTGGAAGTGGTTTTGTTAAAGCATCAGCTAGCTGATCCGCCGAGGAAACATGAGCAACCCGAACTTGACCATTTTGTACAAAGTGGCGGACGAAATGATAATCCAGCGCAATGTGCTTCATTCTTGAATGGAAAACAGGATTCGCAGCTAAGTAAGTAGCGCCAATGTTGTCACAATATATGGTTGGTGAAGAAGAAACCCGAACACCAAGTTCTGAGAGAAGAGAAGAGATCCAACAAACTTCAGCCATAGTGGAAGCAAGAGCTCGATATTCCGCTTCGGTTGAAGATCGTGCCACACCGGTTTGTTTCTTGGACGCCCACGCAATAGGATGTTGACCAAGATAGACTATATAAGTTGAAGATCGTGCCACACCGGTTTGTTTCTTGGACGCCCACGCAATAGGATGTTGACCAAGATAGACTATATAAGCACTGGTGGAGGTGTAATCATCTTTGTTGCCAGCCCAATCCGCATCAGTGAACGCATGAAGTGTAGTCGCGGAACCTGCTTGGAGAAAAATGCCACGATGTACGGTGCCTGCAAGATACCGAAGAATTCGCTTGGCAGCTGCCCAATGTTCAGAGGTTGGTCGATGCATGAATTGAGAGAGTTTGTTGACTGCATAGGAGATGTCAGGACGAGTGAGAGATAAGTATTGTAAGCTGCCGAGGACCATCCTGTATTGACTGCATAGGAGATGTCAGGACGAGTGAGAGATAAGTATTGTAAGCTGCCGAGGACCATCCTGTATTCTGACGCGTCCGCGAGTTCTTGTCCGCTGCGAAGAGTCAAAGCAGAGGTGGAGCACATAGGCGTGTGAACAGACTTGACCTGATGCATCTTTGTCTTGAGCAATAAGTCTGCAATATAACGAGACTGAGTGAGATGAAGACCATTCTTATTGCGATGTACTTCAATACCAAGAAAGAATGATAAAGGACCAAGATCTTTTAAAGAAAAGCGTTGAGAAAGGGATTAAAGCGTTGAGAAAGGGATTCGATAAACCGGTTTATATGCTGAGAATTGTTGCCCGTAATGATGATATCATCCACGTAGACTAACATAAAGATCCGAGTCGTGCCCTCCGTGTAATGAAAAAGAGATGCATCTGCAAGAGAGTTCTTGAAGCCATACTGAAGAAGAAAGAGACGCAATTCATTGTACCACGCCCGGGGTGCTTGTTTGAGACCATAGATGGCTTTGCGAAGAAGACAAAGAGCATTGGGGTTGTCTTTGTCTTGAAAACCTATAGGCTGCTTCATGTACACGGTTTCTTTGAGAGTACCCTGCAAAAAAGCATTATTGACATCTAATTGAC
>CM071717.1:30982934-31012084 GCA_036630335.1 Physaria fendleri
TAGCACAAGAACAAAAGGATCATAAGATTGGTAATAAAACTGATAAGAGAGAAGAAAATTACTTTGAGAGTTGGAGCTAATTGGATGAAATAACCAATAACAAAATCTACACGATTAGCGACTCCATAAACCAATGCATTGTTCATTGCACCTAGGTTATTAGATCGGAGATGGCAGCGTTAATAAAGGGTTTGTTACGAAGAAGCTTCCTTAGGGTTGATGACTTTAATATTATGACCACTAATCAATTACACAATGTCTCTAACCTTTCTGAGTGTCAAGCAATGAATCGTTTGGGATTTCGGCAATTATAACTATTTCGGGTTCATTTCGATGGAAATTTTGAGGAATTAAAATTAAATCTGCGTAAGGCTTTTCTTGAAGGAAAAAAAAAAACCTTTCTGAGTGTCAAGCAATGAATCGTTTCGGATTTCGGCAATTATAACTATTTCGGGTTCATTTCGATGGAAGTTTTGAGGAATTAAAATTAAATCTGCGTAAGGGTTTTTTTTGAAGGAAAAAAAAAATTTTATTTTCTAAAATTGTTATTTTTCTCTTTGCTAATGTGGCATGTCTAAGAAGTGAGAATGAACTCCCTTATTATAGTAATAGATTTTTTTAGGAAACTGAATATAATTGTAATAAATTGACTTACCAAATAAAAAATTAGTAATCAACGGTTGGATCAAAGTGAGCTGATACGTGTCACGATCTCTCTAATTATAGCGTTTGACACGTGGCATGCTCACATCGCTCTAACCTTTAGGTGATGAACGTGTAAATTGGTTTAACATGCTATAAGAGTGAATTTGCCAAAAAAAGAAAGAAAAGAAAAAAAAAGCTATAAGACAGAAGATCACAAGATATGTTATGTATCTTTACGTGGTTTTTTGGATAAAATCTTTAGAATAAACTATTAAATCTACCATTTTTAACAAAATTTCTCCAAAAATATCACCACCTTCCAGAAAGAAACAATGATGACAACTTGTACAACAAATAATTTGGCAAATTCTAGATAAAAGTACCTCTCTAGGTAAGTGTGAAGGAGAGAGGGATTCAGAGACAAAAATACTCGAAAATACTAGTTTACCTCGTCTACCTCTCTAGGTAAGTGTGAAGGAGAGAGGGATTCAGAGACAAAAATACTCGAAAATACTAGTTTACCTCGTCCACATCCACTTGCAGTCAATGGTCATTCGGGTACCTATATTTTTAGTCTATTTAGGTTCACGATTACTCCGGTAATCAAAGACTTTTTGGTAATTTGGTGACTAAAAACTGCTCGAAAATACTAGTTTGCCTCGTCCACATGTTAACTTGTCAAGCCAGAGTCCTGACACATCCTCCAACTACAACTCGACATGTCACTATTCGCGGCGCCATGTATCTGTTTCTCTGATTTCTAATTGGCCCCCCTACTATTTATAATCTCTCAACTCCAAATCTTTTCTTTACTAACGATTTTTTTTTCTCTCTCTTGTTTTTAATAAAAATTCGATGGATCGACAAAATTCCGATGACATAATGAGATTTCTAGATGGAATGGCTAGCTCCGACGACGTTCTTTTTGGTTTTCTCGACGAAGGAAACCAATCACCGGAAGATTTCTCCGACTCCGGTGATGAAGACAACTCCAATCCTGAAGAAAACAAAGCCTTTTGGCAAGAACAAGAACAACTTCTTCAGGTATATACTATTATGTTAAATTTCTTCCTTAATTCAAAAAAAAAAAAAAAAATTATATATTGTTCCAGCCAAATAATTTGGTGTTTAATTAAATTTATGAAATGTGTAGGGGACGTTGTACAGGACAAGTACGATTGAGACAAAGATTAGAAAAGCGACAAAAGAAGCGTTGAAACAAGTTGAATCTAAGGGTCTTTCTTGTGTTTGCCGACGACCTGTTGACGGCGGTTGTCGGAGCTGCTTACGTGGTGAGATCTCTAGACACCTCAGAGATGTCTCCGGCTACGATTGCGTCATCTCCAAATCCAAAAGGAGAAGCTGTCAAGACATCCCTGCTGGTACTTAATAATTCTAAAAAAAAATCATTTTATTATTTTAAACACAGTCCTTGGTGCTGAAATATTCACACATCGTTATCATTTTCTCTAAGAAAATATCTATGATAATTATTAATTAAAAAAAAAAAAAATTGGAAAAAGATTATGATGGCAAGAAATCGGACTTTGTCAACACATTAATTTACATTATGGATTGGTTTCATTAGACCTAAATGAATATGTTGATTGAATCAGGGGAACATGAATTTATAGAGATCATAGATCGAATGGTGGGATCGAAGAAAGGGGAGATGATGAGAGTGGTGGTCGAGTTATCATTTAGGACAGAGTTCGTGATTGCAAAAGGCAGTGAAGAGTACAAAAGACTAATCAGTCGATTGCCGGAGGTTTATGTGTGAAAAGCCGAGAGGCTTCGATCTCTGATCAAGATATTGTGCATCGCTGGCAAAAGATGCTTGAGAGACAAGAAAATGCATATGGCTCCTTGGAGAAAACATAAGTACATGCAAGCCAAGTGGCTTGGCACCTGCGATCGATCTACTTTCTTGGAAGCCGCTGTTTCCGAGGCGATGGAGCCTGAGAATTGGGTGCCCGTGGCGGCGAAGACTAGGGTTTCTATGTTGAACAACGATGGTCTCTTTGGTACTACTTTCTCCGCCCGTCCGCCAACTGTTACCGTCGTGTGATATTTCTTTATGACTCTGTAATTATTAATTGGTTAGGCTGAGTGTTTTTTTTTTTTTAATTATGAAAAAAAAATGAGATATTTGTGACTTTAAATATTTTAGTTATGATCATTGTAATATCGTCCTTGACTATGTTCTATGATTCGTTCCAATACTATCTCTATCACTTCCGCTTTTCTCAAGAAGATTGTATGGTGCTGGACAATCACATAAGCATCAGAGTTTTATGGACCATCTACGACTGATTTCACCCTAGAGAGATTGACTTCAAATACTCACCAATTTGTCTAGGATGTGTCTAGTCCTTTATATATATGCTTCCTTATTGTTGAATGGGCAAAGGACTAATTCCCCTTCATGACAAAAAAAAAAAAAAAAAAAAAAAAAAAAAAAAAAAAAAAAAAAAAAAAAAGAAGGACTAATTCCCCTTAAAAAAACTAGTTTTACTTCTTTTTCTTTTTTTTCTTTTTTCTTTGTGGACTCCTTAAATTATTGGGCTGGATGTGCGAATGATCGTTTTAGATATATCACAATCTGTAACCTCGATCTTAGTAAAAACGAAATCAAATTTGTAGATAATAGTTATCCCAAAACAAAATTTACAAACGGATATCTCCTTAATATTAATTAACATTTTCATCAAACTTCACACGAAATTGGTTTTAGACATGATTTACTATTTCGCAACCCAATTTATAAGAGTAGTAAAATATAATTAAAAAGGAATTGAACTTAAATTATTGTTAAATAAAAATATATACAATGGCTTCATCTTCTAATTTTCCAATAATTAGGCTGCTCTTCTCACGAACCTATCTGGTTATGTATTAAAGACATGATTATTCATTCTCTTTTCTCTCAAGAATCTTAAATGATAATTCTCTTTTGCAATCTATATCACAAATTCATCTTCACAAATGTAACAAGGTAGAGAGAATATGGAAGGAACGACCATGGGATTTATTCGGATGCGGCTAAATACCAAAAGAAATCTGAATATACATACGCTAAAGTAGAATATTGAGTGGGTTTAAAAGCCAAAAAACATATGAACTGATTAAAGTGCAAATGATAAAAAAATGATGTTTTCCTCTCTTCTCTTTCCTCCTCCTCCGTTCTCTTGCTCCTCTGCTTCTGCTTCCTATCTCTGTGGCTACCTTGTTAATGTCTCTAGCGTTCTTGTGCTTATCTCTAATGATCTTGTGATTACCTCGATTCTCCATCCCAAACTCATCTCCACCCTTCATCTCCCAGTAAATCTATCAAAAATTTTCTTTCTCTCCTCTCGTTGTCGATTTCGATGTCCTCCTCCCAATCAAACGACTTTTCGTCTCTCGTTAAACAAATCTATCCCTAAACCTCTTTTAAAATATCATAATTCTTATCTAAAAATTACTAATGATTCCTATCTAAACACCTCTAATGATCTCTATTTTACCTTCTCTAGGCATCTTATTATCTCGATTCCTCCCCTTATGAAGCTAAAAATCATCCAACCCCTTCATCTTCCTCACAACACCTTGATATCTTCTATTCTCGTTTCTCTTAATCAAATTGCATCTCCACTGGCCAATGGAGAGTTCTTACTTCCCTCGATTTATCACTCTAAACCTAAACCCTTTAGAAATCATGATTATCCCTACTTCACGCCACTCACGAACCCTCTCGAACTCAAAATTTTTTCCTTTAAATACCGATATTGTTAGAACCCTAATATCCCACCATCACATCATAACTCCAGAAGAAGAAACCCTAGAACCAGCAAGCAAGCTTCGGCGGATCAACTCACACTAGCGATCTCTCAGATGAACCTTGGTGTCGATGATCCACCAAGTATGATATCGATTGAAGCCCAATCTCAAGCACACAATCAAGGCAAGCATATCATCGTCGTCAAAAGCCTCCATCACACCCAGAATGTTCATCGCCTCAAATAATTACTGGTGGATCTATGGAAGCTCTCGGATAAGAGTGATGCGATTATTCAAGAAGACGGAACCATCCTAGCTACTTTCACAAACAAAGTTAGAATGGTGGAGATTTTCAACAATGAGCCATGGACCTATAGAGGCTGGTTGCTCGAGATAGACTTTTGGACAAACCGCTATGAAGAGAACTACCTTGAGGAGGTCATATTTTGGGTTAATGTGCATAATATCCCCGGAGATTACAAGCAGAAATCAGCTCTAATGGACATACGAAAGTGGATCAGAATCCCGATGAAAGCAAAGCTCAGAAAGCACAACTGGAGCACGAGCACGAAATGTTTGGTTCAAGTGCGATTTAATATACGCTCAGAGTTGAAATTTGTCGATAGAATCAGCTTCCAGCCTGAACCAGAGCCTGTTCTGCTGCGTTTTTGAGTATGAGAAGTCACTACTTCTATTCCCACTGTTGGTCAGCTCCGATCTCGTGATCTTCATTCACACCGTAGTAACTTACCTGGACTTCTACCTACACACTCATTGTCTTTCATTTCTGCCCTTATGCGGTCTCCCACGCAAACTAGGCAAAATTCTCCAAAAGAAAACCAAGCTGAGTCCACACCTTATGCAGTGACCAGAAACCAGAAACCAAATGCTGTTGGAGAATCATCTTCTGTGGCCCAAGGAAATGAGCTGAGGAAACAAGCGATGGATATAACTGCTGACAAAGCTCTCATTGACACTATCCAACACATGGAGCCACTTTCCATAGCAGATTTCCCTCAGATGCTACTACCCCCTCTCATGGATGCGGAGGATCACAACCTTGCTCAACCATGGTCTGCAGCTTTCTTAAAGATCAATTTTGATAATCCAGAAGAAGACCCTCAGCTCAATAAAAAGACAAAAGCGAAGATAGCGACCCAGGAATCAGGAGATAGCTCAGAAGCAGTGGATGAGGAGGTTGAAGTTGAAACCCCACTGCAGAACAAAAAGGATGGTAAGCAGCCAGTCAGTGAGTCTTCAAACCTTCTTCAAAGAAAAGAAGAATCAGATTTAAGCTAGTCAGGAGAGCTACTCCATCTGCAGGACAAAAACCAACTCCCAAGACAACATTGAGAAGAAGAGGAAAACCCCCGATGCTACTTCCAGTCAATCTACTAGACACATCAGAGCAAAGAATGCTCAAAAAGACCTTTCTGCTGAGACTCCGGGAATGGTGGCACCCGTTAAGCCACTACAGCAACCATGAGGATACTTCATTGGAATTTTTCAGGGACTCCAAAATCCCTTGACAATTCCATACCTGCGGAAGCTCTACCGTATTAATAAACCGGAGGTGCTTTGTCTTATGGAGACGAAGAATAAAGAAAGTATGTTAAGAGTCTAATTGAGTCTTTAGGTTTTAGTATGGGCTTAATAATCCCTGCTGAAGGTACGAGTGGGGGCTTATTTATTGCCTGGAATAATGTTGTGTCTGTTATCATATTATCAAGGTCGAGTCTTAATAATGGAAGTGTTAATTGAGTCTTATTCTTTTGTTTTAGTGTACATTTATGGCCCCCCAAAGTACTGACAGAGAAAAAGCTTCTGGGACCAATTAATTGCCTCTGCTAGATCTGGAATTTTCCAACAGAAGCCATTGATGTTCCTAGGAGACTTTTAATGATGTTGCAGATCCATCCCATAAGTCTGGAGGACCAATAAGATCAAAGAGAAGCTGTCGAAAATCCAATGAAATGCTTCAAGACTTCTCTCTCACGCAGGTACAATTTAAAGGGAATAAATATACATGGCAAGGGAAAAGATACAACCATCAAATCCGATCACATTTGGATAAAGCGTATGGTAATCCTCAGTGGCATCAAATGCATCCTAATGCAATAGTCACCCATCTACATTGGATCGGATCTGATCACAAGCCAATAATAGTCAACACTGAAAAGGAAAAACAAAGGAGTTTAAAGAGATTTTACTTCAACAACACATGGACAAGAATGCATCGCTTCAACAATTTCTTTAATGAAACCTGGGAACAGATGAACACACAGAACCAATCTTCAGACTTCCAATGGGACCTCAATTACATTCAAAAGCGAATTGAAGATTTGAGACCCTCAATCATCCCCAATGCTGCCAGATGGATTGAGTCACTCCAAAAGAACATGCCGCGTCTTTACTCTGCCCAAACTTGGGATTATCAAGCCATTCTTCAAACAAAGCAAGCCCTGGAGCTGTTACAAAATTGGAGGAGGAATTTTGGAGAAACTAAACTGAGCAATATGGCTCATATAAGGGGATAAGAACACAAAGTTTTTCTAGGCCAAGATGAATCAGAGAAGGATAAACAACAGAATACTAGTGTTAAAAGATGCTCAAGGAAATCACCAAATTGACCCAGATTCCATCCAGACCGTGCTCGAGACTCATTTCAGAGGCATCTACTCAAACAATTATCCACCTCTACAAAACCATTTACTAGAATTGAGAATGCTGGTAACTGATGACATGAATGCAAAGCTAACAAGACCAGTAACAACTCAAGAAGTCAAGATGGCAGTGTTCTAAATGCACCCTGAGAAGAGCCTTGGCCCATATGGTTTTACTCCAGGCTTCTTTCAAAAACTGGAGGAAAGATTGGAAACAAGGTGGTGAGATATGTGCAAACATTCCTTGACACAAGCATTCTAGACCGGGAGTTAAATCACACCTTTATATGCTTAATACCCAAAATGTACCCGCCAACTTTACCTTCCCATTTTAGACCAATAAACCTATGCAACGTTTTGTATAGGATTATTTCCAAGGTTCTTGCAAAAAGATTCAAAGAAGTGCTGCTTGCCATCGTCTCACAAAATCAATCTGCATTCTTAAAGGGTAGAGCTATCACGGACAATGTTTTGGTGGCTCATAAACTGTTGCATTCTCTCAAGACGAGAAGAAGAAAGACTCCATTTATGGCACTAAAGATGGACATAGCAAAAGCTTTTGATAAGGTAAATTGGTCTTTCTTGGAGTATTTTCTAAGCAAGCTGGGATTTGCACATAGATGGACAGCTTGGATCATGTAATGTGTCACTATTGTGACCTACTCTATGCTCATAAATGGAAAGCCATCGAACAGAATATCACCAAGCTGTGGCATTATACAGGGAGATCCATTGTCTCCTTATCTATATATCCTATGCGCTGAAGGATTCTCACATATCATCAAGAAAATAGAGAGGGAAAAGAAAATCACGGGATACAGAGCTCGTTCTGCTCCACCTATCTCACACTTGTTATTTGCTGATGACTTCCTTGTTTTCTGTCAAGCAACACCACAAGAAGCAAACGAAATAAAATAGGTGATCCAGAACTACGTAGAAATGTCAGGACAGAAGATCAACCATCACGTTCATTAACTCGGTAAATGAGGAAACAAAAAGCCATATATCCTAAGAAATGCAGATCCCTTTCGACAAGCCAATGGGTTTTACCTAGGATTACCAGAGTTCAAGGGGAAAAACTTTGCCATTTGTTTTCAGTACCTCCTCGACATGATGGATAAGAGACTACAAAGCTGGAGTAACAAGGTGCTTAACCAAGTCGGAAAAGAAGTGGTGATCAAACCGATCTTACAAGCACTTCCCACGTACGCAATGCAGTGCTTCCTCATACCTCAAAAGCTCATTGATAAAATGGAGCAAAAAATCAGAACCTTTTGGTGGCAATCCAAGAAAGCAAACAAACCAATAGCTTTAGTGAATTGGGAGCGACTAACAGAGCCTAAACACAAGGGTGGTATTTGTTTTAGAAACCTGAGGCTTTTCAATAAAACACTATTGGTAAAACAAATTTGGAGAATTCTAAGTCAACCAGAGCTCCTAATCACGAAGGTACTAAAATCCAAATACTTCAGGAAACACTCAATCTTTACGGCACCAGAAAGGAAAACATCAAGCTTTGGATGGAGAAACATAAAGAGCTCAATCCCTATTATCCATCAGAACATAGGGATTCAAATTGGACCTGGAACAAGCATAAAAGTCTGGGAAGACAGATGGATTCCCACTAAACCACCAAAAGCACCATAACCTAAAACATTCCAAGCACAAAATCTTTTTATCAAAGCCAGTTGAGTTGATGAATGGGCATACTAGAACTTGGGACTTGGGAAAAATCAGAGAGCATATCCGAGAGGATGATGTACAAAACATTATCAATATAAGGCCATTAAGGTACACAACTATAGATAAAGTAGTTTGGCTTTATTCTACTTATGGACATTATACAATACAGTCCGGATACAGAATACTGTATAAGCAACGCGCTCAGATTGCAGAACCATTATCCTCTACAATACCACTGATACACAAACTAAGTAGGATGCTATGGAACTACTCGCTACCGCAGAAAGTGAAGCTTTTTTGGTGGAAAATCTTAATGAATGGAATCCCCACATTGAGTAACTTGAGGATAAGGAAAGTAGACATAGACCCGACTTTTCTATTCTGTCACGAGGGTGTCGAGACTACATATTATCTCATATTACACTGCAAAGTGTCAAAAGAAATATGGTCGTTGCTTATATCATCGGCTCATAGTACCAGACACTTATCGGCCTTCGACTTTGTGCATTATCTGCGGCGAAATGAAACTAAGGGATCAACACCACTCTCAGTGTTCATTGTATGGCATATCTAGAAAGCCAGGAACAAAGTTAATTTTCATAAGGAAATGTTATAATTCCCCACATCCTGCACCAGGCTTCAAGTGATCATCACATGTGGAAACACTCTGAAAATCCAAATACAAACAACATAATACAACAAGTACAGCCACAACCCCTACAGATACAACTTGAAGATAGAAACACAGAGGGTCCTAAATGTTTTGTTGACGGCTCATGGATCTCTGCAAAAGATACGATAGGTTTGGCATGATTATACTCTAGAAACGACCACGTCCATCTTCAAGGAATTGGCTCATTTCCACCAGTTTCCAATGCAAAAGGCGCAAAGGCATTAGCTATTTCTGAAGCGTGTCAACAGATTAGACGTTTTGGAGCTCCAGGCACAACAATACTAGCTAACGACAAAGCGCTGATTAGTACTATCAACAGATGCCTACAGAATATGATAAAGACTCCTTGGGAAAAATCATCGATCAACCATATGTTGTTGCTCCTGAGCCAGGCATTGAGGAGATTTGCAAAGCCGCTCTCTCCGTTACACCTCCTCTCCTTTTCTAATACATACCTAGAGTGCAAAACCTAGAAACAAACTTGTATGCAAAGCAAGCAAGATTATCTCAATAACCCTATACAATCTCTTGGTTTGGAAGAGACTAATCCATTGTATCTTTGAATCAAAACAAACCCTACTATTAATAATTATCGTTAAAAACAAAAAAATGCAAATGATTGCTAAGCAGGAATCAAAACAAACCCTACTATTAATAATTATCGTTAAAAACAAAAAAATGCAAATGATTGCTAAGCAGCATACTATTTCCCATCGTCTTCTTCTAATTAACCGCACTACCAAATTTTTATTATTTTTTTAAAAAATGAAATCCAAAAATTTGGAGGAAAATATGGTATCTAGTCAAAATTTGTTCTATTTCCTTTTTTTTGTGTTAGGATTTTCCTCTCTTAAATACAGAAGTAACAAGTTTTCAAAAAACGTGTTGTTTACTAACAAGTTTTTTTTTTATCCGTGCTACAACGTGTGTTAATGATTTTTCTGGAAAAAAATTAAAATATTAATTTAAAATATATATAAAATTAAAATATTACATATTAGATCCCGTTGAAATAAAAAAAATATATAATATCTAGACTTATTGAACTGCAATCTTCTTTATTATTTCTTTCAAATATCACTCCAACAGGTTTGAAGGACCATATATAGAGTTGTCAATTTACAATCTAATACCGATGATGTGTACTATATCTTTTTTTTTGGTATTTCAAATTTTTTATATATTCAAATAGGTTTGGTTAAAATATTTAATTTTTCATGTTTTTTTTTTAGTTTTGAGTTTTTTTGGTTTTTGAGTAAATTCAAAGACATCCATCTTTAGTAAAACTTTACTCGTCATGACAAAATAAACAGACCCGAACACGATATAAAATATAAAAATACTCAATGATGACATTTACTATATTCCAAATATCAAATGATTATAAATAATAATTTTAATCTATTTTTTGGATAGATGACTTACCTTTCTAGTTCTAAACTTTTGAAATGTGACCTTCTTATTCATCACAAATTCGTTGTATATTGTTCGATCCGTTTTTCGTATTGCATCACTTCACAAGAACTTGGATTCAATTCACTTATATTATTCTTTATCATCTCACAATGATTATGAGTTTCTTCTTCCACAACTTGTACTAATTGTGATCTTCCTTTCATTTTCACTATTATTCTATCTTTTGTTCCTACTCTTGCTTTTGCTCTCTCCTCTTTGGACAATTTCTTCAATATGGGTGTTCGACCTTCCGTCATTTTCTGCTTCCCTCTCATTGATCTCCCGTTGACCTTGTTTCCACTTGTTTCTAGTCTAATCCCATGTATTAGTATTGCTGCCTCTATCATCGACTATGGATACAAGTTCAAATTTATCAGACGATGTACATGAATCCTATTGCCAAGATTTATAATTTTTAGATTAACCATAAAGATTAAAAAATTCGACTTATAATTAGAAAAATGAATATTTACTCGTATAATACTCGGTAACCAGATAAATTTGAAATGAATTTAATACCTTAAAAGTACCTAAAACATAATTATAGGTATATAATATATTAATAAATTTGAAATGAATTTAATACCTTAAAAGTACCTAAAACATAATTATAGGTATATAATATATTAGATATTTAATTTAAACCTAAAACATAATTATAGGTATATAATATATTAGATATTTAATTTAATTCAATCATAGGTTTTTTTTTGTAAAAAATAGTATATATTAGAAATAGACAGACAAAATATTTAACATCCAATATTCAGTCGAGACCCAACCCAAAAATATCACAAAACTGAACAGATTTGTATAAAAATATAACAATATTTTTTTTTTTCATACCTGAAACCCGTGGATACCCTATTTTTAATAATTTTTATCAGAATAAGTTTGTACTTATGTTTTACATATTATATATAAATCAATTATCCAAACTTGAAATATTTTAAATAATTACATAAACATTTTTTTCAAGACATGAACATTATTTTTCTTGTTGACCAAAAAAAAAAGAACATTATTTTTCTTATACCTAAATAATTGTACATCTTTTATCCAAATGAACAAACCCCAGTTTGATACCCGATTCTTAAATACTTATATAAAAAGTAATTTTTTATATCGTGTATCTCAAGATTATAATCTAGATGAAGTTTCAATATTTTATTAATTTTTTTGTACTATAAAAGTTATATTATTGATAGTTGTTGTTATTTAAAATATTATGTACGATTTTATAATTGTATTTTTTTTTTTTGAATAGCATACAAATATTTTGGAAAAACGTTTCATGTTAAAATATTATACTTTTAAGTTTATTATTTATCTTGTGTCATTATTAATTTAATAAAGATTATCCTAATATTATTGTAACAATATTCTAAATTTAGCTTTTAGATTATCCTATCAGTAACAATATTCTAAATTTAGCTTTTAGATTATCCTATCAAATATTTGACGGAAATATCTTTTTTATGCTGTAACAATATTTTCAATTAACCTATAACAATTATTTTATGATCAGAAGATATCCTAATAGATTTTAGTAATGTACATTGATTTTTTTTTTTGTCACTAATTTTTTTCTTTATCGCCCTTTTAAACAAATATATATATATTAAATCTTCAATAAATCTAAAAATAGATCATAACGTTAATATTTTTTTTAAAAAAATAAATAACTTGAAAATTAAATTTTAAAAAGAAACGAATTAATATTATCTAGAATTTTTGCATATATATTTTATATTCTTTAGATACCTTTTACCCATTAATAATTAAATAATTTTATTCAAATTTTATTGTAACCATATTCCAAAAATAAAAATATTAGATTATCCAGCAAATATTTAAATTTATTTCATCTTAAAACCTAATGGCAAATCCCGTAATATCCACGTTAACACGAGGTTAGTTTCTAATGAGTACCAAATATTATATAGATTATACATTTAATTATTCAAAAAAATATACATAATTTTTTGTAGTTTTATTAGATTTTATATATCATAGAATATGTATATTTCTATACATTTTTATTTGAATATTATAATTTTTTTATTTTGAAATTTTTACAACATAAAATAATAATCAATAAAGATGGCATATATCCACATTAAAATCTGATATTGGTTGGCTTTTCATGGAAAAATTCTGAACAAGCTCTCATTCTCTCTTCTGGGGATCCCTCTCTCAGAGGAAAAATATGGAAAATTAAAACTTCAAAATTCAAACATTTTTTAATGGAGAATTGTTTCTCGTACATTAGCTATAGAAGTGAATATGTGAAGGCGTCATCTTACTACTAATCCTTAATGCCCTCGTTGTTGCAAGGGTGATGAAGATAGTTATCATCATCTCTTTTCTAGATATACGTACGCCCAAGCAGTATGACGAGCTTTTGGAAATCCCAACTTGCAACATATTACTCTTAAAAGTACGTTTGAAGACAACTTTCAAAACATGCTTGATTCTAGTTTCTCTCTCACAATATACTTATACTTCTGTCAATTACCTTTGTGTATACTTTGGCGCATATGAAAGTGACGCAATCTCCTCATTTTCTAGAAGAAACAAATTCTTTGGAGTAAAGTAGTTCAACAACCAAAACAAGACACAAATGAGTGGGGACATGTTAATAAGTTTACTTCTAACCTTATGGCCCCTTCGTCCACAACATCTGGTATTGCCCTGAATTGTAATGTTCCAATTATTAATCATTGGACGCCGAAATCGGGACTGATAATGTATAATTATGATGGGACCTTCACATTGACGGACCCACGTAGGCTTATGGGGGTGCAGCTGAACCCTCTTAAATTTGAAATTAACTAAATTATACCCCATTTTCTATTGATGTATGTGGTATATTGGTTGCAGCTGAACCCTTGCAGCTGAACCCTCTTAAATTTGAAATTAACTAAATTATACCCCATTTTCTATTGATGTATGTGGTATATTGGTAAGAGCTCAACCCTTATATTTGCATGAGCTAGGTTCAATTCTCCTAGGTGTCATGACTTGAATTTATTTTGCACCCTTAAATATATTGGGCTGGATCCGTCCCTGGACCTTCATACCACACTCCCAAACCGGTGCATGATGGTTACTTCGGAATGCTACTGGAATCTTTGTGGCGTGAGGACAATATAAAGAAAAAGTAGTTATGTTTGCACTCGAAAATGTATTACAATGTCACATTATGGCTATGCGACAATGATGGAACAAGGACTATGCAAAGTAATATTTGAAAGCAATAATCAAGAAGTGCTTAACTTATTGGAAGCTCGGTCTACAAACTATGGCGTGTACAACTGGGTCATGTCTATATTAGAAATCTAAGTCGGGGGACGATCAAATAATAAGGTAGCCGATCACTTAGCTCGCACTTCTCATCAGTCTTTTCTATCTTATCAATTTATTTCTTAGCCAATAACTGAATTGTATAACATTATCACCAATAATTAATAAAATCAAAGTGTTGCAAAAAAATACAATAACAATAATTATAAAGTGATTAAAAGTAATATCTTAATTCTACTTTCAATAATTTAAAGAACCAAGATTTTTAATGTTATATATTTCATATATTGTAAAATAATTTATATTTTTATATGGTTTTATTTTAAATATATATATTTGAAATATTTACGTTAAAATTTTTATGAGATAAAAACAAATAATAGTCAATTTTTTTTTATCAAATATAATTATTAAAATTCTTATATTTATATATTTAAATAATTTTTAAATGTATTCATTCATTTTTTTTAAATAGTTATCCGTTTAACTTCATATTTAGTCCACTACAATTATCTCTCTCATACAATTCAAGAAACACGAAGGGGAGTTTTTGAATAATGCCAAACCAGTCCTTAAAACAGCCATAAATATAGAAACGAGCTGGATTAAGGTAAGTTGGATCATGGGAATAAGAGTACCTTGAAGAATAAAGGAATAAAGCGTAAGACATTGGTGCCGTAAAAACTAACTCACTAAGGACTGTAAGTAATTGTGGAATGGCATAAGGTAGGCCAAATCAGACTGAAGATGTTGGCAATAAGAGAGAGCCTCACTGATGGTTGAGAACAACTGTTGGGTTAATCTTCTAACTTAGAGCCCAATATTGTTAAGCTTGGAGACCAAGATTCAAATCAAGTCAAATTAAGATTTAAAATCTAGGTAAAATGGAAAATATATATTGTAGAGTATAAGAATATTTCTTATGTGGTTATGGAAATATACATTAGGGTTGAGGGTAGCTAGGTCTATATAAGAGGAATTGGTATCAGAGCTGATTCGAAAGAATCACGATCCAAGAAGGCGGACGAAGTTGTTCTCAACTCAAGATAGTTGTGCCAACAGACGTGCAGTTGTGCCAACAGATGTGAAGTTGTGTCAACAGACGCGATACAAGACTTGATCAAGTTCGAGGAGGATTCGGTTCAAAGAACAAGAGGGAGAGCCACTTCTAAGCGAGTTTAGAGTGGTTCATGGAGGTACTGAGGAAAGAGCGGTTCGTGAAGGGACCAAGGAAAGAGCGGTTCGTGAAGGGACTGAGGAAGAAACAAAATCCAAGAACAATGAAGGTTCTGTTTCACGAGGAAGGTGTCGCGAGCAAAGACTTGCAGAGAAGTTATTGGAACACGTGAGGAGTTGTTCCACTATTCGAGACGATTTTGAGAAGGAAAGAGTTCCGAGAAGGAAAGAGATCGAGAGGAACGGGTTCGAGAGGAACAAATTCGAAAGGTTCGAGACAGATGGAGGATTGCTTGCAGTGCAAGTATTCAAAGTTCGAAGATTAAGTGGGAGAATGTTGGGCTAATCTTCTAACTTAGAGCTCAATATTGTTAAGTTTGGCGACCAAGATCCAAATCAAGTCAAAGATTTAGAATCTAGGTAAAATGAAAAGTATATATTTTAGAGAATAAGAATATTTCTTATGTGGTTATGGAAATATACATTAGGGTTGAGGGTAGCTAGGTCTATATAAGATGTGATGTGGTTATGGAAATATACATTAGGGTTGAGGGTAGCTAGGTCTATATAAGAAGTGTTAGAGATGTTTTCTAATTTTTTTTTTATGAATGAATGTTAAATTTATTCAACGTTTCCAAAACAGTGTTTTAAAAGATGAAATAAAACATAATGTAAAAATAACAGGAATCAGTATAATCCCTGAAGTGCACCATCCAACCAGGTTGCCTCATTAAAACCTTATCAAGGAAACCCACTGTGGGTAAAAAACCTCAATAAGGAAAGAATACAATGTTGTGGCGTCTTAACAGCAAATCTCTCAATCAACTATGTTGCCGTGTTTGATGGTTGGAGACAGGGCCATGCATGAAAAAAACTGGGCCACAAGCAAAAAAATATAAAAATACACTAAAAGCAAAAAAATATAAAAATACACTAATTTTTTTACAAAAAGGTTAAAAATAGGAAAATTGTCCCATAAAGGAGTTGAACCCAGCCACTGACACCAAATCTTAATAAGTTTAACCACTACACTACGGAACATTCTTGTACAAAATCAGCCGATTATGTACTTCAATAGTTTCGGGCAACAAGCACAAGCTTGCTTTGCTTGTGCTCATGCACGGGTCTAGTTGGAGAACCATATTTGCAACTCTCTTTGCATCCAAAGCAAACCTTGTTCCCGCATCCCTGAAATTTTATCACGGATCCCTTTATCAATCAACTTAATCAACACGCCTTGAGTCTGAGGAGTCTGACTATGACGCCGATTATTCCTTTCTATCCAAATATAACACCACCGCCTGCATCATATACTTAAATCAAAAATTTCTCAGCCTTATCCATACGCATTGAGAGCATACATTCACTTATAGAATCCCATTCAGTTGAAAAACTTTAACCCATAAGACTACCAATTGAAGCAGTCCAGACATCTGAAGAGAAAGAGCATTCAAAAAATATATGATCCTTTGATTCTGGTGAAGAATGACAAAGGACACACGAATCATCCACCAAATTATTCTATTGAAGAACACGGTCCATAGTAGAAAATCTATTCCAATAAGTCAACCAACAAATAAAAGCAAATTTAGGTGTAGCTTGAGAAAACCATACCAAATAACACCACTCCACTCGGTTATGTGACACACGAACAAGCCTCCAAGTATGTGTACTACTAAAGGCTGATGGGTACACATCATTTGTACGCTGCCACAAATGAGTATCTCGCCCATCTCTATTTCCTACTTGAAGAAGAAGATGTTCAATCCGATTATAAATATCTAATCGATGTTTTCTTCGTCGTCGTCGGACCATAGCATCAGCCACCGTAGATGAAAGAGGAATACCCATGTCTATAACACCTCTAGCACAAACCACATCATAAAGACATCCCAACTCCGACCAAACATCATACCAAAATGACGTTCCGTGATCCGACCGAACTTCAACCCTATGCAGATTCTTCGCCAAAGATCTAAGCTTCAACATCTTCTTATAAATCCAGGAGCCCAAGCTAGAGAATCACACCTCCCATAACGAAAGACCCTTCAGAATCTACGAAGAAACCTATCTCACCCAAAGTGAATATGAAGTCGAAATTAGTCGCCAAATTAGCTTAAGGCAACTAACTCGATTCACATCTTTCAACAAACGCAACCCTAAACCTCCCTCCTCGTTAGGTAAACAAACACTGACCCTAGTTATCTAATTATCTTGAGAGCTCAGGGTTAAGAGTGTTCTAATCCTTGTGAGGTGTGTAGGTATTGAGTTATTTTCCCGCATCTAATAAAGAGAGTTATTCTTTATTTTCTCAAGATCAAAATCTATATACAAGTCGGTATATCGAAACAAGAAGAACCTGGTCTCACTAAACCAGAAACTACAGAAACATAAAACTCACGCTAACAAGAACCTGGTCTCACCAAACCAGAAAGTACATAAACATAAAACCCATGCTAAATGAAGAGACTCGAAGGACTTGAGTCACGGTGAGACAGATGACTAGATTGTAGGAGAAGCAATACCAGCAGACTGACCACTTGAAGCTACCAAAAATAGCCACAACAAAACCAAGAGAGGAAACGAATCAAAGCTTGACAAACTCATAAAGAAAATAACAAGCCTTGCAGAACCTTAAGGTAACCAATGCCAGGACAACCAACTGAAGGGCAGCTCGATCTAGAGGAGAAACCAGAATAACCAACCCTACTACAAAGCCTGATACCTTAAGCTAAGTAACCACTAAGAGGCGAGCTTAAGACCGATAATAATTTACAAACACAAGTAGGCAAGGTCGACATCAATCGTCAGACCGGAGAAAGAAGTTAACAAGCAGCACAATCAGGGGAAAGGGGATTACCAAGCGCATGATACAAGACTTTGGCGAAATCATCGAAAGTGAACGCAATGTCTCGCAAATCTTTGATCTGAAACATGCTCAGAGTCACTGCATCTCCTAGGACCATCTGAGGAGAGAGGCGAGGTTAGCTGTATCTCCAAAAAGCTCCCGACAAAGAAAGAGCGACCTATAGAGAAGACAACACATATATCGTCGTTAGTTGACCGTCTAGATGAAACCAACAAAAATTGCTTGATCTATGATCAACTACCGGTGACGAGGCCGGCAACCGGAATAGCTTTTAACGCCTGAGAGGATGCGCAGGATTAAGCCACACGGTGATATTGGTAACATAAGAAATTTAAAACACGATTTAACCAATTAATCGTAAAAAGAAAAATAAGAGGGAGCACCCGGGACGAGATCGTCTTTCACGAATTAAATTTTACAAAGTAACCTCCTTTACGATTATTATTATTATTATTATTATTATTTTAATATAAACTTTCTTCTAAAACGTGTCATCGCAGAGTCGATATGAGAGAAAGTGTGTCCATTGCGCTTCTATGTTTTATCAATAACGAAACAATTCGTTGGATTCCATAGTTTGTTTCTCTGTCACAATCTCTTCTATGTTTTATCAATAACGAAACAATTCGTTGGATTCCATAGTTTGTTTCTCTGTCACAATCTCTTCTAGTTGCGCTGTTTGGTACAGATAGTATTCTTCTATTCGCCAGTTTGTTGGGCTCTCCCTTTCTCTTTCAGCTGATCCGTTCCGATTTGATTTTCGTTTCTTGTGTTTGACTTCACTTGAAGCAACCTTCTTTTTTTTTTGTTGATCTCCTTATCTCTGCCTCCTTTATGTCCTGATGAATTGGCATTGTGAAATCACACCAGATTTAGGGGTTGTGTTATGAAGAACCTGTGTAATTTGGGGGTTTGGGGATTAGGGTACTTCTGCTTATCGATTTGGTTTGCGGTTTTGCAACAAGCTAATGGACTCAGACCCATAAGGGAAACCGCTCGATCCTGGGGCGATGAGGTTTGTCTTGATTTGATGATTCTGCTTTTCTGTTTCCTGATTTTGTATCAGCTACGTCTTTTATTCACTTAATGTCTTCGTTGACTTGGCTATGCTATCGAAAGAGAACATTTGTTGGTGTAGTAGAATTTCTGTTTGCTCAGATTCTAAGATGGGAATGAGATTATGCTGTTTTAGTCTGTATTTCACCAAATTTCCGATAGAATGTGGAAAGTGGAATAGGAAATAGTGTATTTGAGTAGGCTTGAAGAGTTTGTGGCTGAGACTGATTTTGTGATCTTGCAGTGGCTCTTTGGCAGAAGAGAACAAAACAGAGCCGGACCCTTTGTTGCGTGGAATATAACGGGGACATATAGAGGTTTTGTGGCATGGCATTGTTGACCCTTCTATATCATATGATATATTGTGCTGAGGGATGATACTGAAGCTCATTTCCGTGATTACAGGCACATGGAAGTTTCTAGATACTGTGAATAGCTCTTCCAAGTTCCCAGATTTCAGAAAAGAAAGTGGTAACTCTGTCATTGAGTTAGTCACAAGTCCAACAAAAATAACTGGTGTCCATTATGTTCAGGTGAATAGCTCCAGTAATCGTGCTTTTGATCCTAAGAAAAATACTTTACAAAAATCAAAACTTCTATTAACTTTTGATGGCAACAGGGTGCAGTTGTTTTCCATGACGTCTTTGACAATGAACACAATGTTGGTGGTGCCCAAATTAAAGTGGAAGGTGTATATATTTGGCCCTTTAGACAGCTCCGTCTTGTTGCTAACAGGTATGTTTTATCATTAACTTGTTTAATTGTTTGGCAAGATCCAGTATTGGTAGGGTTATCTAAGGTCTGTACTTTAAATGATTGGTTAGCGGAAAGAATGGTGATCCAGGACTAGAAGACGATTATCTTCTCTCTAACCCCTATCATTTGGTAATGCCTGATGTAATCCCCTTTGCCACATGATCATGAATCATATTTCTGATTCTTTGGTATCTTTATTCAATGAGTTAAAACGTTTGGGGAGTTTATTAGTGTCGACTTTTCTGCTGTCCGACAGCTCGGAGTTTTTTCTTCCCAACTATTTCAAGAATCTCCAAGAGACAGAATATTGAGACAGAAAACTTGTGAGTAGGATCTTGATTTTTTGTTTTCATATATTTTAGACTTTTGCTACAACTGACCTTCAGTTGTATTGTATTCCAGCTCCAATATATGAGATGGAGAAGCACTGCAATATCGAAATAGCAGCCCAAATTTCCCAAACCGTTTCTAGTGAAAACAGTATGTATGCCTTGCCTTCTGCTGAGTTTCTGGCTTCTTAGTTTAATTTAGTCTGACTTTGAGAGAGGTTTGCTTTCTTTGGTAGATGGGGACAAAGGTCATTATCATATTGAAGGATTGATGGAAAGTCCTGCAGTAGATGATGACGGAGATTGTTTTTCTCCATTGTTGCTGAATGCGACCTCTATAAACGTTGAAGTCTATTATAACAAAGCTGTTAACTATACGCTGATGGTCACTTTTGTATCCTTTGTTCCAACCTTTTTCTGTTGCATCTTGAACACAGTTTTAGCGAATTCCTTAACTGTTATTGTACTTAGGTCTCGTTCCTTCAGGTTCTTTTGTTGATCAGGCAAATGGAGCACAGTAACACACAATCCGTAAGATTCTCATAACATTTGTGAATCTGATCTTTCTACAAGAAGTGTAAGATATTAATGTTGGGATAACTCTTCTTGTATACAAAAGGGTGCCGCAAAGGTCTCGATAGTAATGATCGGGCAACAAGCCATCATGGATTCTTATTTATGCCTTTTACATCTCACAGCTGGGATTTTAGTTGGTATGTGCTTCAGTATAACCTTTCATTTCTTCACAATCTTTGTTTTAGATAGTAATCTCCATAGATTTTGGTAGTCTGTGTAAGCACAATTCTGAATCATTGTGATGGACATTCTCTTGTTTTACCATGGTCTGCTTTTCTGAATCATCCTACTTTGTTCTTATGCAGAATCCCTTTTTAATGCTTTTGCAACAGCTGCGTTCTTCAAATTTGTAATGTTTTCAATATTTGAGATGAGATATCTTCTGGCCATATGGAAAGCAACCCGTCCTTCAACTAGTGGTGAGGGCTGGGAAACAATGAGGCGTGAGCTCTCTTTTCTGTACAGCCGTTTCTGTGAGTTATTTGATTTTCTTTTGTGTTTATTCATCAATTTTAAATGCTTAATTTCTCGCATATGTTTGATGTTTCGCTTGTTGTAACAGATGGAGTCCTTCTTGGAGGCATATTGATAATGTACGAGCTCCACAACTACATGCGGCCGATCCTCCTGCTTATGTACTCATTTTGGATTCCCCAAATAGTTGCAAATGTTGTTCGTGATTCTCGAAAGCCTCTGCACCCTTATTATATCCTGGGGATGACTGTTACACGGCTTGCTATACCGTTGTATGTTTTTGGATGCCCGAAGAACTTCATGCGTGTAGAGCCCAGCAATACCTGGTGTGTGGGCTTGTGCGCATTCATGGGGTTTCAAGCCGCTGTGCTTCTACTTCAGCATTATTTTGGGTCACGTTGCTTTATCCCTCGGAAGGTTTGTTGGTTCAGATGCCATTTTAGATCTGACAGTAAGTTGCATAAGTTGTCTTTATCAAGAGTTTACTTGTTGTGATTTGGCAGATGTTACCAGCGAAATACAGCTACTACAAAAGATTGGATGAGGATGTAAACGGAAGCAGGGACTGTGTAATATGCATGACCATGATTGATCTCAGACAGCGTATTAATGATTGCATGGTAACGCCGTGCGAGCATATATTCCATTCGGAATGCTTACAAAGATGGATGGATGTAAAGATGGAGTGCCCAACATGTCGTCGCCCACTTCCTCCAGCTTAATAACCCCTTAGGAAGGAATCAATCAATCGTCTATTAATTGTAGGTCAAAAGCTGTTCCCTCGGATCATACATACTTGTATGAATTGTATAATAACTCTTTATCTCAGTACTGCCATATTCATTGGTCATTCTTTCAATAAAACAATCATTTACATAAAAACTTTTTAGTGACACCAAACCCTTAAAAAAAAAGCTTTGTTTTCTAGTTTAATTTAACAACCAAACCTCACAAACTGACTACGACTCCTTAATTACTGAGACTCCTTACGAAGAGCATAAAGAGACCCGTTGTTTTGCGAGCAATTCGTTAAGATTCTTCATTAGCTTAGGATCTGAGGACACATATTTTTCCATTGACTTTCTTAGACTCCTCAGCGTCTCTGTGTCATCTTCACACGTTTCTCTGTTCAGCAGCTTTGTAAATAGTTCCTTCCACAGTTCCACGTTCCAGTATCTGACCAAACAACTTTGTTAATCCATATCCTTCTTAATCTTTTCATATCACAATTGTCTTTTTTTTTTTCTACTTTTGTTGAAACCTTTTAAATGATGCTCTTGGCAAATTTATGTGGCCCCCTTCCAGATTTTGTTTCTTCTCGATCTCCATGTAGGTGTTGTGCAGCATCATGTGCACGATTACACACAGTCCATAAGTGTCCACCTATTTAACACATCTTCCCCATCAGTCTCCACCTATTTAACAAACACAAAATATTTATCTTGCTGTATTTTTTAAAAGACTTGCCTGAAACTTCCAAGGTTTATTTTCCTTCATCTCCATGCAACGGAAGCCCGAGGTACGACAATCTCCTGTAAACTCCGTGCCTCTAGGAAACAGGCTCAAGTCTATTCCTCTACCCCAGTCAACAAGACATAGACCCTGACGTAGATATTAAATATTGCATCAGATTCTGGACATATAACACACGAGATCAGAAATACTTGTATTCTCATGATTTACCTGATTCCTCCAAGAACCTGTTTTCTCATGAAACCCTGCCTCTGTTAGATTTTCTCTGCAAATGATTCATGAGGTATCTCAGTCTCTGCTGAACCATCGTTTATGACTATTATCAAAAAGTGTTATACAATCTAATCAGCAATATTGACACGGAATGGAATAAACTTACGGAGGGTATCGGATCAGCAGATTGTCTGGCTTGAAATCACCATGAATGATTCCAACACTGTGCAAAGTTTCCAGCATGTACAGCATTTCTATTGTGTAGTACATGCACAAAACTTCTTCCATGGACTTGCCAACAACAACATACTTGTTTATAACGTCCTTAAATCTCAAAAAAAAAAAAAAATCCTTAAATCTCAAAAAAAAAAAAAAAAAGAGTAAATTAAACAGGGAAGTATGTTTGCATTTTGTTTATTCAGTCCAAGAGTCCATAGAAACCTACCTGGAGTGTCCCATGTGACAGATAATCGCACACAAGTATACTGTAGTCTGAATACAGGTGCACTCTCTGAGCCAATCCAAAACTTGATCTCTAAAATAATATGAGAGTAATTAGTGCGGTGTTAAACACCTGTGACCTGGTAATATTAATGAAAAGGACATACTTGGCTATCTGGTATCCTGTAATCAAGTTGGCGATACATGTGAAATTCCCACGGAAAAGGTGGCTTTTGTACCTGTTAGGGAGTATTATATGCAATATGTGATGTGGGTTAGCTGATGATAGTGCCATTTGCATCATACTGTATTTGAAAAAATCTTTAATAGGAGTCTACCTTTAGGGCAACTACTTCATCAGGATTGCTGTCAATATATGCTTTGAACACTTGAGCAAAACCACCTTGACCGGCACAGCCTTTGATCTGGTACTTCCTTCCACCTAGCAAATAAACAGATACCAATGTATCTAGGTGATGTGATACATCTTTTCTATCTCAGAGAAGAAATATTGTCCCAGGTGAGAACAAAGCGGGAATCAATTTCTTTTACACAAATGAATACATGCTCAGCTATTTCTAATTTGAAAGAGCATGCATCTTTATCATTAAAAGAAAAATTCTTTAGCCTTCAGAGGTTACAGATAAGATTGATATGATAAAAGTATACCTATGTCAACGATCTTATTTCTGGAATAATTCTGCAAAGATGACAGGTTGGCTTTGCCAGGGAAAACTTTGTTGCTTGCATGGTACCCCTGATGCAAACATAAAGAAAGATCTCATTGGAGACACCTCCTTATATAAGTTAAATAAAAATATTCCATTTGCCTTACATCATATTTCACAAGCTGGGGCTTTATCTTGTGAATCAAGTCGTTCACAGTTTCCCAGGGATTAACAAAACTCGTCTCCAAGTCAGTGGCCTGAGGTTTATCATCATCACCAATCTGCCAGAAAGAAAACCTCGGTTCAATCCTCTAACTAAATCTATCAAAGTGCATTACGAAAGCTAACTACTAATGGTTAAAGTCAACTATATTGAAAAATACACCTTTCCAAGGGAAGATACTTTGGTCCTCTTAGATATTCTTTGTAAGAACAATGAGTGAGCCTCTTTTAACCTGTCAAATGGTTCAGCTTTCCTACAATTCTCCAATAAAGCAGGATTGGCAAGAAATGAGCATAAGAAAAGAAACTACTAGTGGAATAGGCCACACCAAAGGATAAAGATAAGAGACCTTGAAAGACCAGTCTGATAAACCAAATTTGCTTTGCGCCATAGTCCCTTGACCTCAAGAAAATTAGCATACCATTCATAGAGTGAGGAATGCCCTATACATATCTCGTTCTCTTCAAGTTCTCTATAAATCGTCTCAAAATCTTCACAGCCCTCAAGCTAAAAATTGAAGAAAAATTCAAGCAAGTGCGATAAATTCCCCAAACTGTATTTAAAGGATTCGAAATATAACAATCTCAAAACCCTGCCTATGCTAATAAGAAAAATCGAAGAATGTGGAAGCATAGTTTTTAAGCGCAGACAACTTGGGAGAGAGTAATTAAGAAAAGACGAGTGTTAGAGTAAGTACGTAGAGAAACCAGATCTTGAGGAATCTGAGATCATTTCGGTACCGAGCATCTTGCTGAAAATTTGAGATACAATCATAGAGAAGCTCATTAAGATCTTCTCCGGAAATTTTAGCAGCGTATAGATCCTCGATCGAATTTTGAATATTTCTGTGAAAACCCCAAAACACAACATCGATAATCAGAAACCCTTTTGACAGATATTGCAGAACTAAGAAGATAGAAGAAAAAAAAAAGGAGGTGAAGCATGATTGGTACATAAGCCAGGGGAAGAGGGAGTCGCCGACGGAGTCCGATTCACCGGAGGTGTCTCCGTAATCGATAGTCATTTTCGCAGTTGGAGAAAGAGAGAGAGAGAATGGTGGGAGGGGAAAGTGAAGCTTTTCAAAAAGGATTTAGTTTCGAAATTCAAAAAAAAATTGTCGGACCCGAGTGTTCTATGTAGCCCAAAAGTGTAAATGGGCCTACACCTGGGCACTACAACCGAACCCATCGGTTCTTCGTGTTCCGAACCGACTTTTTGTGATCGGATGACTCTGAATTAAAAAAAAATTAAAAGACCGAATTAATCAGCTCAATTAATAAAAACATTGGTGATGAAAATAATTAATTCCGAACTAATTATCCAACTATACCAAATTAAGCCGCAAGTTAAATCTAATCTAATTAAACATAATACACTATGATTTGGAAGAATGGTCTTGGAAAAATGAGACTTAACAAAAAGTGTAAGCGAAAAGCATTAACAGAAATCCCGTTAGCAAAACATAACAATTAACCATCAATTCCTACTGTTAAACCCAGAATACCGGTTCCATCCCTTTTTGATATGATTTTAAGGTAGATGGACTTCCAACCTAAAAATTCAAAACCAATTGGCAATGAATGAATTAGTCTAAATCCTTTATATATTGTTCAGTCTCAACACATATTTCTTCACATGATTGAGCATTTGTATTTTATAATGGATTGTTGGAACTGATTTGATCCCAGATATTGATATTATCACTTAAAGATGCTTAATCGGGTAAATAAACCTTATGTTCTCTTGTTTTATGCTGCGTTTCTAAATTGCGATTGAGAAATAATTTTTTGCAACATAAAATAGTGTTCTTAATTTTGTGTCGGCAATGTTATGTGAGAGAAGCTAACAAAATAATATAATATGGACAGATCATTAAAGACAACATTTGTTTATGGGTATTCATTACGTTTTGCCTTAAAGAAAAAAAAAAAAAAAAAAAAAAAAAAAAAAAAAAAAAAAAAAAAAAAAAAAAAAAAAAAAAGGAAAAGTCGTTGGGGAAAGAAGGCAGCAGCCAATAATGATAACGTCACTGAGACTGTTCGTTCACATGTGACAACCTCTCACAGTCATATTTACTTTTAGATTTAACATAAAACAACCCTTCTCTCACACTTCTCTAGTTCTCTCTTGTTGAACCATTCAGACATTTCACAAACGCAGAGAAACCAACCAAAAAATCATTCTCACGATGACAGGCAGAGAGATTCTCCATAAAATGAAGGTATCCTTCACCTCCACTCTAAAAAAATACTATTATATAGACTTTATTAGGATCTGTTCTCTTATGTCTTCTTCTGTTTCACAATATGCTTGCCTTTTTTTTTCTTCTTTAACTTCTACCGTAGAAGATCTGCTTTAAAGAACTATGTTTCTATGCATTTTTGACATCTTAATCTCTTGACCTTTGTTTCAGTACTTTGTTGACTTTTCCATCGATATGTTCTTCTGCTTAGATTTTTTGTGATAAAATGTATTATATGGTAATTAACAAAAAAAAAAAAAAATGTATTATATGGTGCTCTCTTTTTTTACTGACTTTTTTCACAACAATTTGATTATGTGATTTCCTTTGATGACTCTAATCACAGACCTAAACGGATCTCTCTTTAATTTCTTGTTGTTTTGGTGTGAATAGTAACATATTCTGCAGATCTGCAACTTGCATATGTAAAACTTTGTAACTAATAGATCATAATTTTTTTTTTTTTTTTTGGTAATATGAACTAATGATCTTTATTAATCTCCTTCAATGGGTTAGGTGTTTTATTTGTTGCTTGAATTTTACTTTGAATTTTCCTTGTTATCTGTAACTTCAAAAAAAAAATTTATGTAATGAGTAGTAAAAAAAAATTCAAATGTAAAAAACAAGTTTTGAAGAATTAAAATGTTGGGTGTAAAATATGAAGATGAAGGCTGGAGAAATATGTGGATCAGAGACGGGGAGAGGTAAAAGCAAGACGTGGAAGAACATTGCTCACGGTTTTGACTTTGTGAAAGGCAAAGCTGGGCATCCCATGGAAGACTATGTTGTGTCTGAGTTCAGGAAATTTGACGGCCATGACTTGGGTTTATTTGCTATCTTTGACGGTCACTCTGGCCATGATGTTGCCAACTACTTGCAGACCAATCTCTTTGATAACATCCTCAAACAGGTACTTATAGTATCTTCAAGCAATGACTATGTTTTGCTCATAAAATGATTTCACTTTTCTTTCTTTTCAGAAGGACTTTTGGAGTGATACGGAAAAGGCTGTGAGGAATGCATACGTATCGACGGATGAAGAGATACTAGAGCAGTCTCTTAAACTTGAAAGGCTGTGAGGAATGCATACGTATCGACGGATGAAGAGATACTAGAGCAGTCTCTTAAACTTGGGAAAGGTGGATCAACGGCTGTAACAGGCATTTTGATAGATGGGAAGAAGCTAGTGGTTGCTAATGTTGGAGACTCACGTGCAGTGATGTCAAAGAATGGTGTGGCTCATCAACTCTCTGTTGATCATGAACCTAACAAGGAGCTTAAGGAAATTGAGAGCCGTGGTGGCTTTGTCTCAAATATTCCTGGTAAAATGAGTTTTATTTGTGACATTGCCTTATAGACAGGCCGGGCTTAAGAAGAAGAGATATTCTTGAATGTTGCAGGGGATGTTCCAAGAGTTGATGGACAACTAGCTGTTGCAAGGGCGTTTGGAGATAAGAGCTTAAAGGTACATCTGAGCTCAGAACCAGATATAACACACCAAGACATAGATGATGAGACCGAGTTCATCATTTTCGCCAGTGATGGAATTTGGAAGGTAATTTGATGATCACATTATTTACATCTGACTTGGTGGAGTTTGAGAGAGTTTGTATGTTGATGAGTATTGTATTAACAGGTGTTGTCGAACCAAGAAGCTGTGGACACTATCAAAAGCATAAAAGATCCACAAGCGGCAGCAAAGGAGTTGATAGAAGAAGCGGTCTCTAAGAACAGCAAAGATGACATCTCTTGTATAGTTGTAAGGTTCCAATGATAATCTTGTTTTTCTATAAAATTTACTACTAAGTGAGTGTGTGTAAGAAAGAGAGACAAAACAGATATTCAAATGTGTGATCAAAGTAATGTCTTGTTAAAAGTGTTGACAATAAATCCTGGCTAAAATGTAAATCTCTGAGAAAGTAAAATGTAAAATGTAAGCAGTAGCTCCTACTCCTTGGCCTATGTTTTCAGTTTGTGGTTCAAAGGCCGGTCCAAATAAATTAGGGGCTCCAAGCGGTCTAACTAAAATAGGGCTCTAAATATAACAGGAAAAAAAGTTTCACTATCGGAATTTGAACCTTGGTTTTTAGATAAAAATTTATATGACAAACCTAATAGTTTACGAACACTAGGTAATTTCCCGTACCGTGTGCGGGTATAAATATTATAAAAAATATTTTTCTAAAACCTAAAACTATTATTGATCTGTTTAATTAGTTTCATATTAACAAAAGAGAAAAAATAAAATAATTTAACCCCTCAACTATCATCAGATATAGATTTAACCCCTCAACTATTTTTATATTAATCTAACCCCTTAATTATTGTTACATAGAAATTTAACCCCTCAACTACTTTTATATTAATCTAATCCCTCAACTATAGTTTCGTTATTAAATTTTATCCTTCCTTACAACACCGATATGCATAAATTAAGATTATATATCACATTTCGAAATTTGAAAAATCG
>CM071717.1:31020430-31031975 GCA_036630335.1 Physaria fendleri
AAGATGACTTCTCATATGGATTTTGAGGTTGAGGCGATGAGTAGAAGGCCCACTCGTCGTTGATTCTTCGGACCGCGAATAAGAAACGTGGACGAGTCAAAGACCTGGTTAAGAACAATTGTTTGAAATCTTCACTGCGACGCGAATATCTTCGACACACAACGACATATCCCTACTGTTTTTATAGGCAATCTCGAGAAGATATCGTTGAAGAGATCAATTGGGATGGAATTTAAAGTATTTTTGGTATCCATGTTCGTTGTGTTTTCTTATCGGACACAGAGAGACTCCTGAATAATATAGAGTTTGGAGGCGCTAGGGTTTTCTTTCCAAACCTAACTGATCAAGGGTTGATGATTTAAGACCCTTTATGCACAAACCGACTTAAAACTCTAATTTCTTGTCTTCCCATTTTTTTTTTTTTAAAAAATTTAATCTAGGTCAGGGCATAATAACTGAAAATATATTAGATACTCAAAAAAATACCTAAATTATAACAAACCAAACGCATAGATAAATTTATATACCCTTGATCTAGGAAACTCCGCAGTTACTATAAGAGATGACTTCTCATATGGATTTTGAGGTTGAGGCGATGAGTAGAAGGCCCACTCGTCGTTGATTCTTCGGACGCGAATAAGAAACGTGGACGAGTCAAAGACCTGGTTAAGAACAATTGTTTGAAATCTTCACTGCCAAGCCTGGACGCGAATATCTTCGACACACAACTACATATCCCTACTGTTTTTATAGGCAATCTCGAGAAGATATCGTTGAAGAGATCAATTGGGATGGAACTTAAAGTATTTTTGGTATCCATGTTCGTTGTGTTTTCTTATCGGACACAGAGAGACTCCTGAATAATATAGAGTTTGGAGGCGCTAGGGTTTTCTTTCCAAACCTAACTGATCAAGGGTTGATGATTTAAGACCCTTTATGCACAAACCGACTTAAAACTCTAATTTCTTGTCTTCCCATTTTTTTTTTTTTTAAAAATTTAATCTAGGTCAGGGCATAATAACTGAAAATATATTAGATACTCAAAAAAATACCTAAATAATAAAAATTTAATCTAGGTCAGGGCATAATAACTGAAAATATATTAGATACTCAAAAAAATACCTAAATAATTAAGAGATTAATATTAAAAGTGTAGTTTTTATTTTAAAAAAATATAAAAAAGAGATAAATACTAACAGATTAATCTGATCATCTGATAAATACTAATCTAACGTATTAGCTCTATCTGATCATTCTCTTAACTCATCTCTGTTTTTGGATTGAGACATTGCTTAATCAGTACCTGTTTATTAGTATCTGTTTGAAAAATCTTAACTTTGGTTTTTTATGGTTTTGGTTCAGTACTAGTATTTAGGGTCGATACATCTATCTCCACAACGATCTAAGGTTATAAGATTAGTGCACATTGTGTCACACATGATGCTAATCGTTTGGGATATAAGCTATATTACTCTGCTCAGACGCACACAGCTAGAACATTGATGTATACTAAAGCATGGATATGTTCTGGTACCTTCGTAGATTATCTGTCTGATTTGAGCAAGCAGATCATCTGTTTGATTTTCATGTATGCTAAAGCATAGCTATATCAAAACTATGTGCAATAGGAGTATGTGTATACTTATGCTTTTACAATTCAATGACCCAAAATTAGAAGATAGTATCTAACAAGGATGTGTCCCAGTAATCATTCAGATATATATACCTTGAATTTAACACATTCTATAGCTTCCAAAAACTCGGTCTGATCCGGATGATTTCACTTTATTAGCATGAAATATACTTGCCATATGAGAACATGCTCAATTACAAAAGCTTTGCAGTTCGTATCAGTTCGTATCAAAGCGGTATCTTCGCTACTTTCATACAAACTCTGCATTTCAATCTACACAAGAAAAGAGCAAGTCGTAAACCAGAGTAAAGACTACGGATTGCCTAAAGAATGTCTGCATAGAACCAGCTCATTAAAATCTCAAAACAAAAAAAAAAAACTGGAATTTTTCGAAATAAATACGCCAGAAGCAAAAGCATATATACACTGAAATTGGCTGAATCATTGCCAAAATGGATTCTTTTGAAAAGGTATAAACTTAGCAGGTACACAGATGTTAAACAATAAACTCCACCATTCTTTTGGTTGCAGTTAACTGTTCATGATTGGAGATTAAACTCATAAAATAGCAAGACTTGTTATTGTACATACACTTGAAGGTGTTATATTTTGGTTTCAGACACAGAGAAAACATGGTCGTGGAAAAAAAACACAAAAAACAACTCGCCAAAGTATTTGTGACTTGAGAATTAGTTTCGTGAGGGCCAACAGATTGATAATGCTGGCACAAAGCATGTAAATAAACATATGATAGATTAACTTGAAGTTTATAGAGAAATAGAATACAAAAATGTATTTTCTTTATAAAAAAAAAAAAAAGAAGCTATTTAGCTCACATGAGAAGAAGCAAACAAGTTTTGAAAGAAGTAAATTAAATCATTATTGTCTTCATCTGAAAGACTTAGAAATGTCTTTGTCGCTTAGACGTACGAGGAGCTTTGCGCAGTTTGGCATGAATGTATGACTTGAAAAACTCTGCGTCGTTAACATAAAGATCTTCCACATGATCCAAAAACACATGAACTCTGAAAGCATAATTCTCAAAACCTTGGACTTCAACACTTTGGAGACTGTTGTTTTCGAGATTGAAGTAGTAAAGATAAAACGGTTTATATACTGTCGACAAAACTATTTCATTTGTAGAAGTCATCCCAACAACAGACAAACCATGTTTGAATTTTATTGTCGGCAGAGTGTATTTCGACCAATTCTGTTTCTCAACCTCCTCCTCTAGAACCAACAAAGCAAAAGCATATATACACTGAAATTGGCTGAATCATTGCCAAAATGGATTCTTTTGAAAAGGTATAAACTTAGCAGGTACACAGATGTTAAACAATAAACTCCACCATTCTTTTGGTTGCAGTTAACTGTTCATGATTGGAGATTAAACTCATAAAATAGCAAGACTTGTTATTGTACATACACTTGAAGGTGTTATATTTTGGTTTCAGACACAGAGAAAACATGGTCGTGGAAAAAAAACACAAAAAACAACTCGCCAAAGTATTTGTGACTTGAGAATTAGTTTCGTGAGGGCCAACAGATTGATAATGCTGGCACAAAGCATGTAAATAAACATATGATAGATTAACTTGAAGTTTATAGAGAAATAGAATACAAAAATGTATTTTCTTTATAAAAAAAAAAAAAAGAAGCTATTTAGCTCACATGAGAAGAAGCAAACAAGTTTTGAAAGAAGTAAATTAAATCATTATTGTCTTCATCTGAAAGACTTAGAAATGTCTTTGTCGCTTAGACGTACGAGGAGCTTTGCGCAGTTTGGCATGAATGTATGACTTGAAAAACTCTGCGTCGTTAACATAAAGATCTTCCACATGATCCAAAAACACATGAACTCTGAAAGCATAATTCTCAAAACCTTGGACTTCAACACTTTGGAGACTGTTGTTTTCGAGATTGAAGTAGTAAAGATAAAACGGTTTATATACTGTCGACAAAACTATTTCATTTGTAGAAGTCATCCCAACAACAGACAAACCATGTTTGAATTTTATTGTCGGCAGAGTGTATTTCGACCAATTCTGTTTCTCAACCTCCTCCTCTAGAACCAACATATATAACTCAATTTCAACGTCAACTCCATTATCATGAAACCTTTTCTTTAACATGGTGACACCTAATTTACCCTTACAGTTTATCAATTGACATCTACCTCCTTGTAAGTCAATGCCAATGAACTTGAATGTTTCAGTCCTAACATCAAAACAAACTATCACGAAAGACCTTCCACCAATATTTTTAGCTACATAATACAAAACCCCATTAATGCATATCCCGTTACTCCATCTCACTGGATAATCATGTAAGAAGGGACATTTGATTTTCCTCCATCTCATTCTTCCACTTCCTAGTGTAATAATAAAATGAATCCTTTCATTATTTAATCTAGCGTTGATGAGTAATAGCTTGAATTGCTTGTCAATCGGATCAAACCCTACAAAGCTGGTAGACGACCATATGTCTGTTTTTAATTTAGGTAAGATCACATACTGTCCCGTGCTAGAATTACATATCACATGAGATGTATCTTCTTCACCATTAGTCGTTGAGATCATACTGTCCCGTGCTAGAATTACATATCACATGAGATGTATCTTCTTCACCATTAGTCGTTGAGATGCACATATTGGGAAAATAGAACAAACCAAACGCATAGATAAATTTACGTACTCTTGATCTAGGAAACTTGGCAGCAGTTACGACAAGAGACGACTTCTCAGGTGGATTTTGAGGCTGATGCGATGAGTAGAAGGCCCAGTTTTTTCGTTGGACGGCGAATAAGAGACGTGGACGAGTCAAGACCTGGTCAAGAACAACTGTTTGAAATCTTCACCGCCAAGCCTAGACGCCAATATCTTCGACACACAAAGACATCTCCCTATTGTTTTTATAGGCAATCTCAAGAAGATCTCGTTGAAAAGATCAGTTGGGATGGAATTTAAAGTATTTTGGGTATTCATGTTCGTTGTGTTTTCTTATCAAAGAGAGAATATTGTATATAGTATTTGGAGGCGCTAGGGTTTTCGTTTCAAACCTAAGTGATCAAGGTTCGATGATTAAGACCCTTATAAAGTGATCAAGGTTCGATGATTAAGACCCTTATACGTACAAACCGACTTAAACTCTAATTTCATTTTGTTTTTCCCAAAATCCTTTTTTAAAATTTTAATCTAGGTCTAAGCGTAATAATTGAAAAAATATATTGCAACATTTATCTTCTTATTTTAAAAGAAAAATTTTCAAGAAATTTATTTTAAAATTTATTAAATTCAAACCATTGTTGCATTCGGTTTGCGTAGCGCAGGTCGCCCAGTTTGTTGATTGAGGTGAGACGGTTCCTTATGTTCTTGTCGATGTAGGAGATTAAGAGGTGTGATGGAACGAAAGAGACAACTCGAGAGACAGTTTTATTCATATGTAAAGAAATGTTTTGTCTGCTTCCATTATTAAGATATGAGGCAATCAAGTTTTCTGATCCCATGCTTCAGTGGCCTGTTTGTTCCTTTTAAACTTTATTGGTTTTCACTTTTGAGATAGTATATAAGCATTGGATGGGAGGATAAAGCCGCACATGTGTTCTCAAAAATAATCCAATTTGCTCATCATCCTTTCTCAGCTTCTGAAGTTGCTCTCAAGTTGATTCATGGGTTTAAGGGACATCTCTTTTGTTTGTGATGTATTTGATTCCGTAAGCTATATGTTATTGATTCATGAAACAATAAATCATTTTGTTACCATATATTGTGATTTGATACTGTAGTCTGTCAAGTATATCAATATACAAAACTTTTTGACAGATCACTAGACTTGAGATCTGGTTGCAACAAGATGCATAACAGAGAGAGACATCTGTGTTTTTAAGTCTCTTACAGACAAGGAACCACATTGTTTCTTGTGATCAGATAATCAGTGGGATAAAAGAACAGTTACTGGTTTTTACTCAAGACAGTCAAAGCAACTTACAAGCTAGTCAACATAGATGCCTAGATGAAAAGATGGACAACTCACAAAAGACAGTCAAAGCAACTTACAAGCTAGTCAACATAGATGCCTAGATGAAAAGATGGACAACTCACAACAACTAGTTGTCTTCTTTCAAGCCTCCTAATCTTGTACCTGGATCATAGCTTATAAACAGACGGAACTCGTTTCCAAGTTTGCTAGAGTGATGAGGCTTAAACACACAAGGACGAACACCCAATAGTTCGGCTGCATGTTCTGTCTGCACGTCTCCTGCAAAACGTGAAATATCTACTAGTTAATATATGATACAACAAAATTGTATTGGAAAACAAGAAGTCGTCATACCTGTGAGAAGAAGCAACAATGAATCTACTGGGCTTGCGAGGAATGAAATTGTTTGACTAACTCTTTCCAGGCATTCCCTACTCTGCAAAGCATAGACGAATCAAGATCACTAATACGGTAAGTAGACACCAAAGGTACTCAGAGGCCTTTCTGTTTGAATAAAAGCAAACAATACATCACACAAAATACTCAATCCGGAAAAAGTTTTGAATGATAACCTAAAGGTAGAAGATAACCATTAGCCACAAAACACCCATCTTTTACGAACTGATATTTCAGTCATGGCCATAGCTAACTGATAAAACCTAAGAAGGATTACACTTCTTCTTTTTTCTTGTTCTAATTTTGAGTTTTCTACAATCTTTTAGAAGAACTCTACATCTACAACACAAGATTTGGGAGTGTGATGATTTACATTGTATTTATAAGCAATGCCATTAAACAGAAGCTTGTAAAATGCCATAAGTTATCAAATCTAAGAAGGTAAACATACAACTATACAAGTTAAGAACTTTAGAAGGAAATTTTACCAAGTAAGGAGGATCTGCAACGATTATATTGAAGCAATGTTTCAGCTGAGAAGGAAGATCTTCTGGTTCGTTGTAATCATAGAAAGTGAACTCATTTCCATATCTCTCAAATCTCATATCATACTCCAGCAATTGCACTTGTAGACTCGGATCTATTTTCTAATTCATCAAACACAAAACAGAGAAATTTAGCATCAACAACAAGAAAAGTATCGTTTTTTCACAAATCGGATTCGATACAAATCAAGGGTACTTAACAAAAGTATCGATTTTTAACAAATTGGATTCGATTACAAATCAAGGGTACTTAACAGAGATCAATAGTACCTTGAGATAAACGTAGAGAGTAGGACAAGCAACACAAGCGATTCTACAGCCTGAGAATCTTTGAGTGAGAGTGACCACTTCTTGTGCTACAGTCTCTGCGGTTTCAGGTTCGTACCAGAATTGGCTGAGTCTCCAATCTTCTGTAACAAGCTCTACTTTATCGGAATCATCTTCTCCGGTAAGAGAAGATACCGGTGGGGTGTTGGATACAGTTTTGTTCTGGTCAGCTAGAAATTCCTGGAGCGCTGCTAATGCTTGAGAACTCAATACTAGTGGATCGTCATCTTCTACATCTCCGTGTTGTGTGTTTAGCATTTGAAGGTCAGCTTCTTTTTCCATTGAGATTTGGTGTTAAGAGTTCAGGGATAAAGTCAGATTCTTTGGAAAGGATTAGGCATTAGGGCTTTACGGCTTATGCTTCTGCAACTCATTGTGTTAATAGAGAAATTTCATAGAAAGGCACTAACTTTTGAAAGTTTTCAATTAAAGCCACGAAGTTTAGAACTTTTTGATAAAATAACTATTTACAATTTAATTTAACTAATTATAAAAACACTAGTAATTATCTATGGGCATTTTTGGATTAGGTTTCGATTTGTTTTTGTCGCATATTAGAATTTTGATTTAGAGATTAATATCGTCTTGTTTGGGTATTTTATAAATTTTGGTTCTATGAGTTGGAAAAATTTTCAAATATGTATCGGTTCGATTTTCGAATTATAATTAAAAGTATTCAAAACTTAAAAAAGATAATAAATATGCAACTTAAATACTAGTTTACAAATATTCTAAGGAAAACAACCTATTTAGGATCAAATGCTCATATGACTTCCAAACTCAAAAAAAGGTGTCAAATAACCTCCACTCAAAACACATTTTCTTTTTCAATTTCTTTTAGAGACTATAACGTGCAGTAGCACAATTGGTTGCCTAAATTACATAAAATAGCACAGTTGATTTTTTTGGAAATTATTTACCATTTCGCCCTTGTGCTATGTTATGTGTTTCTGATATTTTTTAGTTTTATAATTGCACGACGAGAATAATTTCTCTCTCTTTACGTCCACAATTTCATTACGTCCATCATTTTTCTTTACGTCCGTAATGAAAGTCCATCATTTCTCTTTACGTCCACAATTTCATTACGTCCATCATTTTTTTTAGTCCATCACTTTACATATAAGTCATTTTATTATAGTCCATAATTTATATAAGTTATTTTATTATAGTCCATAATTTATATTTCATTGTCTATAAAATTTAATTGTTTTGGTTTATATATGTTTTGAATTCATACACAATTATTTATTGTGGTCTACTGTATATTATATGTCTATAAAAAATTTTTATGGTGGTTTACAAGTATATGTATACATATTCTGGTCTATAAAAATTATTAAAGAAGTCCATCCTTCTAATTTATCCAAGAGTATACGTCCATGAATATCTAGTGCCGGTCCATGGGTCTCTTTCCACCAGTCCCGGTCCACAGGATCCATATCCACCAATGTCGGTATGCGTCCACTAGTGATATTCTTCGAATAATCGTCCACCAGTCTTGGTCCCCGAGTATTCGTCCGCCACTTCCCATCCACCCGAGTATTCGTCCGCCACTTCCCATCCACAGTCCGGATACTCGTCCACTAATATCCTTCTTCGAGTACTTGTCCACTATTACTCGTCCACAAGACTTGGTCCACGAGTCTTGGTCCCCGAGTCTTCGTCCACGACTCTCCATCCAGTCCCGTCCATGAGTCTCGGTCCGTGAGTCCAGTCCCTGTCCACTCGGTCCGCTAGTTCCCATCCACAAATCTCTGTCCGCAAGCACCTGTCCATTAATGTATCACTTCTCTATGCGGCTATGCCACATACCACATGTAACATAAGAGAAGAACACTACTAGTGATAATTACCTTGTAACACTTACAATGACACTGATAAGCAATCAACCTCAGCTTCTTCTTCTCTTCAGAACAAACTCGTTTTGCTTAAACACTTCCACAAACCATCTCCTTCTCTGTTTCAAGTAAACACAAGGATACCTAGTAAACAACACATTCGTTAAGGAAGATTATTTACGGTAAAGGATCAAAATTGTCGATAAGTGAATTACCTTGGTTTAAAGCAGAGTGTAAATCAGAAACAAACATAGAATCCAAATTATGACATTATTACCAAGAGAATAGCATCATCGATGACATTCCTCGCACAAGCTCTGTTAACAACACAACAAAACCAACAAGCATTATCATGACACTAACATGTAAAACTTTAAAATTGAAAACTTATTGGACTAAACAAAAGTCACATGATTGTTGTTCGTTTCTTTCTCCACCACTAGTGTTTTCCACAAACTTTGATACATCTTCTGCGAATATAATCGAATGTTACCCATGACGCCTACAAATTCAAACACCGAAGCAGTATATATAATCAGTGAACAAGGCTAATCATACGTGAGAAAATGAATAAACATGTAGACAAAGAGTGATACCTTAGAGAAAGAAACAAACATAGAATCCAAATTATGACATTATTACCAAGAGAATAGCATCATCGATGACATTCCTCGCACAAGCTCTGTTAACAACACAACAAAACCAACAAGCATTATCATGACACTAACATGTAAAACTTTAAAATTGAAAACTTATTGGACTAAACAAAAGTCACATGATTGTTGTTCGTTTCTTTCTCCACCACTAGTGTTTTCCACAAACTTTGATACATCTTCTGCGAATATAATCGAATGTTACCCATGACGCCTACAAATTCAAACACCGAAGCAGTATATATAATCAGTGAACAAGGCTAATCATACGTGAGAAAATGAATAAACATGTAGACAAAGAGTGATACCTTAGAGAACTCCTACACATTTCCATAGGGGCAGAAGCATCATCGAATGGAATCAACTCCAAGACCAAATTGATATTTCATTTTGTAGACACCCCCAGATAAAATCAAAATTAGGGTAACAACAAAAAAAAACCTTGATCTGGAAGAGCCAAATCCTGAATATCTTCAATCATTCACTAGATCTATTATTCAAGGATGAAGAGAACTTATTAGTATTCTTCGGTTTATCGTTCTTAACAAAAGAAAAAAAAAATCCCCAGATTATAAATAGAGGAGGAAGAACAGAGACCCGAGACGTATCAATGTGAGATTCGTCGAACTGAAAAACCCAGTTCATATGAAAAATCAAAGACAACTTCGCATCAAGGAAAAAAAAAAAAGACTCGCTTTGGTGTGTTTGAGATCTGGTTTTAGATCTAATTATTAGAAAAGAAATAGGATACAGATCCACGATAAGCTTTGTCTCGGACCTCTCGGTGACGGAATGAAGATATAGGCCTAGACAACAAAGGAAATCAAAATCAATAACATAAAATCGGAACTGGACTTGGAAACTTTAAGCTACAATTCACAGAATGGGAGCTAAATTCAGAGGTTATACGTACGAGACTCGGAGAAGAAGAGAAAAAACATAATAACAGAGGAGAGGAGGGTAATAACGCAGCCAGAGAAGAAGAGAAGAAACATAACAACCAAACCTTATTAAGCGGAAACGATGATTATGAAGGCAAAATGAGCACCAGAAACGTCGGACCACAAGGACTTGTATCGAAACTCCAAATCTCCAACTAAAAAGAGATTGAAGTGAAAAAAGAATAGGTATAACTAGAATTAGTAAACCGAGCAGGCTCCTCGTGGCACCAGCCGGCGAATTTGGTGGTCGGAGAGGTTGATGTTGTAAGCGGCTGAAGGGGCTAGGGTTTTTTTTAAGAGATAGAAGATGAAGAATAGCGACAAACTTTTGTTTCTTAAAGCCAAACTCTCAAGGGTAATTTTGGAAATAAATGAGTGCGTGAAAATCACACGCTGTACGGAGATGCTACTGTGCTATTCCGTGTAATTTTGAGTTTAGTTGTGCTACTGAGCGTAATTGTTTCTTTCTTTTAATACCAAAACTGAAGTTAATTGCCAACATATGAAAAAGTTCACCATATTTACAAAATTATCAGCCTCTTTAAAACAAAAAAAGAACTCAAGTTAATTCTCTCTTCTTTGACCAAAAAAAAAAAAAAAAATTCTCTCTTCTCTCTCACGATACTCTTTTCCTAATTTCCACTTTTGTTTCACTCCAATTTTCTTTCTCATTTGCTTCTTCTCATTTCCACTTTTGTTTCACTCCAATTTTCTTTCTCATTTGCTTCTTCTCCTTCACATGCCGGAGTCTCATCCACCACCGTCCGCCACCCGTCGAAGTCTATCTCACCGCCAACTACCTTCAAGGTACAAAAATATCTTTTCATTTGTGGGTTAGGATTAGACTTAAGTCATAGAGTTAGAGTTGTGAAATTATAATTACGGTTTAAATTAGTAAAATTAAACTAGGTCTAATGTTTAGATTTGTGAAATAATAGTTTGATTTGTGGAATTAGGAATAGATTTTTGTTTTTTTGGGTTAGGATTTAATTTTGAAATTGTGGGTTTTGAATTTTTGGGTTTGATGTTATGAAATTAGTGTTTGTATACAGTTTTTGTTGCATTGAGTTAGTTGAACTAGATTTTTGAAATTTTAGGAATTTTAGTGTAATTACGTCTTAAATTTTAGAAATTTTCTTGAATTAGGTATTTTTTTTGTTTGTTATATTATTAGGACATTTTAGTTTCAATTGGATTAACTTTTGGGATTTAAATATATTTTATGGAGCTA